>CM030044.1:28171900-28703378 GCA_017639485.1 Pluvialis apricaria | reverse complement strand
GTTTGTCATGTAGAGTATGCATTTGGATTACAGCTCTTACAGCTCTCTGGTCAATATAGGTCTTTTAGAGACCTTAAGCAAAGCTTAGAATATGCTGGTGATGCTGTCACTCAGTTTTAAAATTTGCCTGTGAAGTACTTTAAGTGCTTGAACTTGGCTTCTTTTTTGTTTTATAACTGGAAATTATTGTTGAGATTCTTCATGGCATTGTCACCATCTAAGTTGAGATGGGTATGGAGGAGGGCAAAGGAGCAAGAGTCTCTTCTCCTTGGGGGAAGAGGTTGCACGCTGCATCCGCTGTGAGATTTTCATGATGTTGCAAGGCTTCAGAGCTTGGAAATAAGCTAAAAATTATGTTTAGGTGTAGGGCTATTGTAGTAGTTTGTTATGTGAAATTTAAGATTTTTGTGTAGAATACAGCTACAGGTAAGTGTCATGGCACTTCTTCCAAATGTTTTTAGGGGAGTGGCAGATGAGTCTGTAGTACGCCATTGGTGGCTTGCTGTACCCACTCCTCTTTATTATAGAGGCAGAGGGGTGTGAACAGCGTGTCTCAGCATGATCAGAATGGAACTTGCTCAGTAAAAACCTGTAATCTTTAGAAACTTAAATCTGTGGAGATGAAAGCAGCAGCCGTTCACTTAAGTTAAACTCAGATTGTCTGAAGTTTGATATCTATGTTTAATACGGGTAAAAGGAGGTACATGTTCATACATAGCCTTTGATTCAAGACATCATTTTTTGAAATTAATTAAGAGGTCTTTTGTCCAGAGAGACTTAATGTATGCCTTATGTGGCTCAATTCCTGACTAGTCAAGGTACTAAAGTAAACCCATTTCTGCTGTATGTGCTAACCTGACAGCAGCAGGGAATGAACACCGAGCTTTCTAGACAAATGACTAAACTTTTCAGCTGTAGTCTTCCGAGTGTTAGTTTCATGTGAATTTCATTAGCATTCCTCATTGTTTGTAACTGGGTTATGTTAGAGGGGTTAGTGTCCAGCCAGTTTTCTAACTTCCACCAGTTAGTTGCTATTGCAGCTATTCATACAGCTAGGCAGCAACACATTTGCTTATTGCTAGCATGTGGGAAATGGGCAACTGGAGTAGGAAGACTTAGATTAGTAGTTACTGTGTGTCAAAAAGGAGCTTAGTTTTACTTATACTGAGACATTTTGTCAGATTTTACTGAAGCATTATGGTTGTGCAAGGAAGTATGGAATGACACTTTCTGCTTTTTCGTAGGTTTACATATCTTCTAAAATGGGACAGTTATTTCCCTGGAGAAATGTAGTGCTCTGGGTCTGTAGGGTAACTTAACCTTTGCTTGATTTGCTTTCTAAACAGAGGTGGTCTGGAATATTATGTAGAAGTATTTTTTAAAAAACACGTTTAAAAATATTTTTGGAAAATAAGTGGTCTTCAAATATGTAAGCCCATCAGATGGGAGACATCTATTTGGAATAAAAGTCGGTTATTTTGAGTTTTCTCGTATTCATTTGGTAATCATGTGTTGATAACTTTATGGCCTCTCACTATTATCAATATTTGGCTGCAGTTTAAGAATGGTGGTCTAAGGAAAATTCATAAGCTTCAGAAATTACCTAAAACTGTGCATATTCTTCAGTTTATGCCTATGATAACAGACCGTGGTAAATCTGTAATTTTTCTTTTCTTCTAGGGATTCTGCAGCATCTCAGAATTGTGGAATAAACATTCTCTGGTGCATTGCTTCCTAAAACATCATGCTTCTTGCAGACATGCAAAGCTTGCCTTACAGCGAGGGAAAGACTGCTGCAGTGCAGTTGGAGGGGTGGGGTTGCGTGCACGGCAACACACAAGTAGAACTTTGTATATTAAGTTGATTTGTAGATGGCTGCAGAGTTAGTTACGTGGTCCTGAGGATTAGAATTTGAAGAACTACTTAAGTTTTAATTTGTCACTTTTTTTTTTTTGCAAAGGGTACTGCCCGCAGAAAGAAGAAGGTTGTTCACAGAACAGCTACAGCAGATGACAAGAAACTTCAGTTTTCTTTGAAGAAACTGGGAGTCAACAATATTTCTGGAATTGAAGAGGTAATTGCTTCAAAGGAAAAAATAGTTTTGTGTATAGAAAATGTATCAAAATAAATTTCTTGGTAAGTAATGTCCTAAACTTGTCTGGAAATTATCAGTAGGTCTTTGTTGAGCTTGAAGAACTTCAGTTTCCTTTTAAATTGAAAAATCTTGTTAAACTGCTTTTAATACTGGATTCTTTTCTTGCAGGTAAACATGTTTACCAACCAAGGAACAGTCATTCACTTCAATAACCCTAAAGTTCAGGCATCTCTGGCTGCTAACACTTTCACTATCACTGGCCATGCTGAGACAAAGCAGCTGACAGAAATGCTTCCAAGCATCTTAAACCAGCTTGGCGCTGACAGTCTGACCAGCCTGAGGAGATTGGCAGAAGCCCTGCCCAAGCAATGTAAGTTGAAATGTGAATGTGTTTCATGCTGGCAGCTGACGTGAAGCTTATTTGTATAGCAGCAGTGAAATTCAGTGCACTCTTGCCATCTGCAAGCATATTATAAAATACTTATAAAGTAAGTGGAACTCTTAGATCTTATTTACAGTTCAAATCCAATGATGAGTGTAAGTGAATAAAGCAGAGGCACCTGTTAGCATATTTTGCAGCTGGTGTAAGACTGGAAAGCTGTAGTCAGACTTGATTTTGTGGGAGTTTACTTCTTGATGTGGCTACCATATTTTGACATACGTCTTTTGTTAAAGCTAGGTAGATGAGTTACTCTGGAATTAGGTTTTAAAAAAAAGATAAACTTTGAGTATGTCTGTTTTGACAAAAGTAATGGGGAAAGGGACTTGAGGACAGACATCTTGCAACTGCTTTGCTGCTTCACAGGTGTGGTGAAGGTATTTCTTGCATGGGTTTTTTGATAACTAGGAGGGAATTATACAGTATTTTAAGGAAGCATGTAACAATTTCTTTGTGTGTAGAACAGTGTAGAGAACAGGACTGGCATGAGCATGAAGGTAGATAACACCAACTTCCCATTCCATCCTCACATTAGTAAAAGAACATGAACACTTGTTCTTCCTAAAACTGTATGGGAAAAGTACAGGAGGGACTTAAGCATGTGGTGTTTGGCAAAGGTGCTGCTGCTACAGGGTGAGAATTAGTGAAAGACAGGCTTGTTGACACTGTGAACATTCCTTGTGTCCTGCATGTATGGTCTTCCTGCTTTTCTGAAATATCTTACACCCATTCCTTCCAAGGTATGGAACATCCTAAACACAGAGAAAATGGGAGAAACATATCATTGTGTCCACTTTCTGGTAGTTTGAACTTGATTGCTACATTTTTTTTGTCTTCCAAAGTAAACTTAGTCTGGTCTTGGGGATGACAGAGAATGCAGACAACTTAGGGGGAAATGATATGGTTTGCTTTTAAAGTGTTGTATTTGACACTAAGATGCACTTAGGCTGTAACAATTTTCTCCTGTTAAAAAAAAAAAAAAAGAAGGAGAATTAGCAGTGACCTTGTCCCAAGCACTTTCAGACCAAAGTTTATGCATTCATCTGCTTTTGTTCTCTGGAAATCAGGGTACAGGCCTAGTATAAACCCATCTCTTTCCTCATGCTTTTCTTGAAAACTGAGAAGGATTAATTAGGATAAAGCTGAGGTGATAGAGAGTATGAGACAGCTTACCCTTGGTAGTACAGCTAAGGATAGCAGTAAAAGTAGTGGCACAGGCACCCAGAGACCTGAGATACCTATTCTTAGCATTATACTGCTGCGGTTCAGTAGATGCTCGTTGGTCTGCTACAGTGGACATGGTTAAGTCTTGCTAGCTCTACCAAATAATGATGGGAATGGTTAAGAAGTTACTGGGTCAGCAGTGATGTGGACCAGAATATGTGGTTACCTTAACCACCTAAGTGTAAAATTGTGCATGCAGTTCCATATTCCTCTGACTTTGGCAGGAAACAATAATATCTTTAAGGACCTGTAGTCATGTGTGTCTGCCTGCAGCTTCACAATTATACCTCAGTTTTCCTCGAAGGCCTAGGATTGTAAGGTCCTTTCTTTTCCACAAAACTTGATGATATCAAATACATAAACATTGAGAAACATGGAGTAGTCAATAAACCAAACTGCTTTTAAGAGAAATTGGTAAAATCAATCTCTGAAAATTATTACCATGCAAGGCACTCAGTATACCTAGGTGCGAGATGGTCACTAGTAAGTTGGTTTAGCATGCATCTTCTCATGTCCCTGCTGGGTTGTTTGGGCATTATCAAAACAAAATAACAAAGGGAATGTGAACTTCCTAGGTTAGCTTAATATTTTTACTCAGCAGGGGAACTGGATAAAGCATTGCAGTTTGGCTCAGAATCTTTGATAATTTTTTAAAACACACAAAGCAAAACCAACTAATTAAGATGCCTATGGTGAGCTTGACTGATGCTCTTGAACTGCTTGCTGTTGCAGCTGTGGATGGAAAAGCACCACTTGCTACTGGTGAAGATGATGATGATGAAGTTCCAGGTAAGAGCAAACATGCAGCAGAGGAGAAGGAAGTGAATTTTGCTGAGAGATAACATGTGTAGCATAAGGTTGGGCTGAGGATGGCAAGAGTATTGACTAGTCACTCGGTGTCACATAATTTATGTGGCAGATTATGTCATTTTTTTCAGACACCATGAGAGACTTACTGGTTTGAGGTAGCGTTTTTGTCCTGTGTAGAAGTAATGGCTGTGGCTAAGATAATTATTTAATCTTCAATAAGAAGGGTGGGAAGAAACTGTCTTCTTGGTATCACTTTGCCCAGTTGTGGGTATAGTGAAGTTAAATGCTCTTAGAATTGTGCTTTATAATGAATCATCCAAAACTTACTTGATTGAGTGAGAAGAATGAACCATAAAGCTCTTAAGTTATTTCGTCTGTATTTTATAAGCTGAAACTTTTTTACGTTGTAAGTACTTGATATGAAGTAGAAATTTTGGGGAAAAAAAAAAACCAAACCAAACCATACCCCAAAGTGTTTAGCAGAGCGGAAGTGAGTCAAAATTTAATTTCAACGTTCTTCTTTTTCTAGATCTTGTTGAAAACTTCGATGAAGCTTCAAAGAATGAAGCAAACTGAACTAAGTGTCACTTTCTGAATAAAGTTAAAACTTGAAAATGCTACATGGAGCTGCTATTTTATATTGTGACTGCTTTGATTTGATTTCTATTTCCTGATGAGATCTCAAGATCTGTGATATTTGGAAACTCCTTGAACCCGCAGCTCTTCAGTTACTGCTTGTACACAATATTTTTGTGGCCTGATTGAACAAACCTATGCTTTGAAATAAGTCAGATTGCTAACAAATCTCTGCCTAGACACAATTTTTGAGTAACTTGTATACAAGCAAAACCCTATCTTTAATGAACTTTGGCATACAATAAAAATATAAAAGAAACTTTATGGTGTGGCTTCTTGTCAGAAAAGCAGGAAAAAATGGCCATAATATTAAACAATCATAAAAGGTCGTGCTTTTCTAGAGAGCATCTTCTTTTTGCTGTGTTAGAAAACTGACTTCTAAAAAAACTTTTTGTACGTAATGGAGCATTTTAGACTTAATTGGTGAATTACTAGTGTTTGCAGGTCAGAGCTACCTATTAAGAAATAGATCCATATTCTAGAAATAATTATTGGTGGTGTACTATAACGTAAAACGTGCAAGTTGAGAGAGAACTTTGCCTGGCCTTGAAGAACAGTGGCAAGGTGTTAGCATCTTGGGGGAACTAGATAGTAATGTTAAATTGTTTTCTTCAGGGAATGTTCAATAGATATTTCCAGGGTGTAATTATTTAGTGAGTTAAATAGTACTTTCCTGGTATTTTAATTTTACTTAAAACTTCAATTGTATGGGGGAATGAACTATGGAAGGGGAAAAAGCCTTAATAGAATTGATAATGGCTCTTAATTTCTGTATTTGGCATCTTCTGATCTATTAGCTAATAATTATACTGGGATGTTTCAGAAGTACGTTCTTTCTATTGCTTTTCTGTGTTCCAGAGAAAGAGAACTTATTTTTTGGGTTCAAGGAACACTTTTCAAATTGCAGTCTGACGTTTGCATAGCTGGAGCTTTCAGGGGTGAGGGCTAAACTTCATGTCTGGGAGTCTTTGGTGTGAATGGTAGATCAGAATGCTTCCATAACAGAAGCTAAGCTAGGACAGAAGAGCACTCAACTAACAGCCTTCTAAGGTTGTCTCTAGAGCAAACACTTCCAGAACTGGAAATTCATCCTGACTTGTGCAGGATAAAATTCAGGGTAAAACTTTGCTGTAGCCATAACAAAGTTCTCCTTGTGCCTGGGAAAGGGTGGGGCTGTGCCTGACTTGCCAAGCATGTTTGTGGTGGTGTAAGTCATTGCTCTTGGGAAACAGTGGAGGAACTTGTTCGAGCTGTGCAACTCCTGTGGTTTGAGGTAAGACAGCAGTCTGATGCGAGCATGACATGGCTGAAGTCAGGTACAAGAACTTAGAGTAAGAATTTCAGTTTACTTGTTGGGGTTTGCGAGTACTTTATTAGTAAATTACACTTTTAGCATTGAATTAATCAAAAAAGCGTGTTCATTGAATTGTGGCAATAGGGTAGAAAAACTAAACTGCAAATTTTGAGTGTTGAAATGAGGATGGTGACTTTAAGCTAATTGCTCTGTAAAAGGTAAAAACCAAATTCTAGAGTTGTTTACCACACTTCCTGTTACCTGAATTTTTTTTGAGACATCAGTAAATATATTGCCCGTTCTGTGACTCAAATATGTGAAGACCTAAGAAGTACATCCTTTAAGCCACTGTAGACTTGCTTACGAAATGTTTCATGCTGGTTTCTGTCCCATGAAGTGACTTTGTCATGCTTAGATGATCTAGACAGTGTTAGCCTCTTCCCCACTGACATACTTGGTGCTTAAAAAATAAGGTCCTTGCTAAAACAGTATATTTGAAATGCAGACTAATGCTAATCCACTGATAAGCGGCCATGTGACATGTCTGTAGAAGTGTATGTGCTAGGCGCACTCCCAGTCAGGAAATCCTGGCGTATCGCCGCATCCCCAAGCTGTGACTGAGGATCAAGATACGATCAAAATGTTTTCTTGATTATAGCAGTTTCTAAATTGAAGGAGTTCTCTTGTTGGAAGTTTATAGTAGTCTTTATGTCTAACAATTAAATGCTAAGACCTGGACTCAACATTGTGATTATTTTCTCTTAGCAAGGAGTTTGGTTATGGTCTTCCTAGTCTGCCATTAACAGCTAGAAACGGAAAATAGTTGTGTTGATGTTTTTCATTAGCTTGATCGTCTATGTAACCATACTGTAATTATGCCATCACAGGTTCACATCTGTAGCCTTGCTCAAAGAAAACGGCTTCATATCTCCATTCCAAATATCTTGGACAATGGAGAAACAAAAACAGATGCCTGCATTTCTATTGAAACAAAGGTTTGAGCTTTTTATTTTTAAAAAGCTAAGGGAATGTTCTGGTTCTGTCACATCAAGCTTTGTAACAGCATGACTCCAATGCAGTACTGGGTACTAGTGAGATTTTTTTCATTGCTTTTGCAACAGATTTTTAGAAGTAGCTTCATAATTGTTAATCTCATGCTTCAAGGGCTTTGCTCTAGGTTAAAATTAGTATATTTCAATAAAAAAATTTAAAATCCTTTGGAAGATGGTGAAACTATATTTTATTAAGCTAGTGTGGTGCATATATAAAAATAAAAAGCTCCCTGCTATGGTTTTAAAAGAACATTATTTTTAAATCTCTAGAAGGTTTTTTTTAAAGTCTTGTGAGTTTGAGGTTGTGTCTCTTAATAAATGTTTGCAGTGAGAATTGTACATAATTAGTACTGCATATTTAACATATACGACTAAGGAAGATCACTTGACTTGATTTAAAATGTTCGCAGCTCAATACCTCAAATAACAAATCAATACTTGAGTATCTTACTGTGTTGCTTTGCTGGGGGTCTGGGGGAAGTTTGTGCAGTTCCCACTTCTGTGAAATTTTGTGCTAATAACTGTGATTGCGAAGCCAGAACATGGAACCTGGTTGATCATCCTGTTTATGAGAATGGATTCGAACGAGTTATGAAACTACAGAGTTAATACTCAGCACCAGTAGGAAAGCCTACTTGGAAGTCTGTGTTGATGATGACTAGATTACAGCCTTAGGTGACTGGCAAGATGGTGGTATACATAAAGAAGAGAGATTTTTAAGCTAGGTATTTTAAATATTAGTAAGTACTCAGCATGTCTTGGACTTAAACATATGCAGTGTGGCTCCTGATTTTTCTAAGATACTCTTTGTTCCTTTCCAGATCCATTATTTCAGCAACATCCAGCAATTTGTGAAAGTTGCTGAAAATGTTTTCCGCTGGATGTGATAGCTGAAAGATCCTGACCTGTAACAGAGGTTGGACTCTGGGAGGAAGTCTTTTTTATACAAAAAGGAGCTGATAAGTGAACAGCCTAGCACGAGTGTGTATCACGAGTAGTTTGACTGTGGGTTGGACTCAATAACTTTAAAGATGCATAAAGTGGATGCATCTACAAGCTCTGAGAATCAGGAGTGGAGCCATTTCTGTGTATTCTAATAAACTTCAAACTGTGTTTTTTGGTAGCATAAGCTACTTGTAGTCTCATCATGAAAGTCTTTCAGTGCTGTGTTAATATTCTGCCTTCATGCATGGATTATCATTAGAGAATAATGTTACTGAATAGAAGGAAGACATCTTAAGTAATACTGTATTGTCTTGCTATAATTTGTTTTTTTTCTGAGTTTTTTTTTGAGAAATAGATTTAACAGATGCAACTTACATATTGCCCTTACATTGCAGTGAAGGTATCCTGGCAATGAAAAAGCCATTTTAACAATCTTTTTGTAGTGCAGGGATTAATAGTACTTTTGCAGATGAGTTACAACCCAACCTTCTACATTACTAATGACTTTGAACAAGTCATGAGTTAATTAGTGTTGTAATGGTATAAGCACTAATCATTATTTTTATAGTGTATGTCTTACTACTTATGTAGATGGAAGGCAGAATTCTAGGACGCCTGCTATTCAGATCCTGGGCTGGTTGAAGGTCGGTTTGATCATGCAACACATTGCTTTTGCTTTTGATATCCAATAACAAACATTTGCAACACTTCTCACACAGTCAGGGATTTGATGTGCTAGGCAGGATGTTGGCAGATGGTGGTGGAAGTTGTTGCTGTGCTTGAAATCCTTATTCTGCATTTCTGTTAAGTATGAGGAGTGGGTTTTTTTGGGTACTGGAAAAATGTAATGTGGGTTATGTCCTGCTCTCCCCCGGTTTTTAGAAGACACCTGAAGTTGAATTGTACAGGTCTTACTTTCCTCGGTTGGAGACTTCCATGGTTGTTTATGGAGCTGCAGCTGAGTTAGTGATGTCTAGTAAGCTTGTGCTGGGTTCTAAAAAATTCAGCCATGTACACCTGAGCGATCTCCTGCTTCACAAACAACATGTAACTTGTGGCAAATGTTTGCACCTGCTTGTTATCACTGGGTTTAAAATGTTGTGATAAGATTAAGCAAGATTTGAAGGTGCTGGAAGTATCTACTGAAGTGGGAGGGACTCTGGGTTTAAGCCACAGCTCCCGGAACTGTGGCTAGTCCTGCTATGCTGTCCTGTAATTTCCAGCAACTGCATCAGGCAATTGCAGGGGTAACCGAGTGTGGCTTTAGAGTCAGATCTTCTCTCAGCAGTAGCATTTTGTGGGCTGCTGTTTTGCAATGAGTTCCTAATAACCTTGCCATAAGTAAGACTGCCAACACCTTTAAGGACCCAACTGAGATCCAGGAGGGCTTCTTGCACTCCTAACTTGTGGCTATGCAGGACAAAGATAATGTAAAGATGGTTGCATGGGCCAAAATCTATGCTGGAGCTGTGACATTAGTGTTTGACACCTGATATCTGTGTCATTACACACCCGTTGAGTGTGACTGGCAGTTGCAGTAGAATGGTGTTGGTAATGTGTGTGGTGATGATCTTCCTAGCCTCCTCGGTAGTGTTGCCTCTGCAGGAATACCAGGAGTTAAAAGTGGTAATGCCTCAGTAGAGCCACTTACGTGAGCAACATGGATCTGATAAATAGTGAGCAGACTTGAGTGGGTAGGAATCATATTTACAATATTTATTATGATCTACTACCTTTTAAGGACTTCTGCATTTGTGCTGATTTCTAACCTGGTTTGGCTTCACCTGTGCAGGTCAGTTAGCTCACACTTTGTTGTGTTACAGTGGGGGGGATTCATCTGCCCCCACCGGGCATGAGTCTTGTGTAAACATATGGTGAGAGACAGCTACTGCCTCAAGGCTCCTGATCCTATAAAAGTAATGTGAACTTGAGTGTTTGTAGGATTCGTACATGAACTGAAAATGAGATGAAGTGAAAAAACTGAACAGTTGTGGCGGCAGAGTGGCAGACTCATTGATTTGAGGTGTCTGTTACAAGTTTTTGTCCCTGGGACACTTGGTGTCCAAAGCAGCAGGGAGGAGTTAATGTGAGAATTCATTTATTTCCCTTCTGGCTGCTTTGCACCACTTAGTGTTAGGAATCAGGAGATGGTGCAGTTCTTCCTGGTTTAGGGGAGTTCTTAAACATCGTGAAACCAGCACAGCCAGCTCTTGCAGCTGGGGTTTGCCTTCAGCATATATTGGGGGTGGCATTTGGATAAACAGTCCCCACATACATCTGCAGCATTTCATGCTCCAGTAATTCCTACCCAGCGGTGATGATCTTCAAGATTTTTTTTTTCTGTGTGTGTTTTTTTTACTGTTTGTAGAAGCTGGAGTAGCCTACAGGTCTCAGGATTCACTGAGTCATCTTCTTCCACCAGCATACAAAATTTGGACTTGCTTAGATGTGACCTTGTGCACGTATACACTGGTGTCTAGGCTGACCTTTGTCAGGAGCTGTCGACAAGATGGGTTGTCATTCTGCTTTAGTGTGTTGGCCCTCTCGTGTTTGTAGAATAGACCCTCTACTCCCATTAAATTTGTTCCTTGTATTTTAGCGTTGTCCTTTCTTAACTATTTGTACCTTGAAAATTGAGCACTATTATTTGTTTCAAAACCTGAAATTGTTTTTACTTTTTGCTTTTTCAGTTTTGTCCCATCTCTGTAGGTCTCTGGTTTCATTAGGAAATACAGTATATTTGACAAACTATGTCAGTAGGCTGTAAGTTAAATTCCAAGGGAGACTTGAGCGTTCAAAGATGCACCAGTGTATTTTCTGGGAGGCTGTGGATCTTCTTGAAACCTTCACATTTTATATGAGCAGAAAAGCATAATGCTTCTAAACAAAAGCCTTTTTCGAGACAATGGCAATGTTGTTATGCCTGTGATCTTACCCTGTACTCGTGACAGACATTATACCACAGATGCAGAATAGCTGGGCAAGCTGGTTTTGTGATGCACTTTCAGAAGCAACCATATTTTGAGTCCTTTAGGTTATAACATTTAAAATAATCTAGGTGTAGACTAATGACTATGGGTGCAGGGATTTATGGGGTTTAGCCAGAGCTTGCTCATTTTTAAACTGTGATAGAAGCCTGATTAAGTGTGGGCAGATCAAGCTTGCCTGCAGATTGCACATCGTCCAGTGTCCTCTAGCTGACAATAATACAGAAAGGTTGAGTCAAGCCATCGGATAGTATGATAGGTCCTCCTGAAATATTTGCAAGTGATATGTACTAGAATTCATGTGAAAATGGTACTGTCCTGTAAGATGTATTTTCTGTTTATGAAACAGAAATGCTGATGTGCTAGAAAAACTTGTGGGCTGTGAAAAGCATGTCATGTTGCTGTTTGCCACGTTTTGATTTCAGTGCCAAAAAAGGAGCACGTGCAGTTGGTTTATGTAATTAATCAAAGCAATATTCCCCACGATGCAGGTCAGGATTTTTTTATCAGAGTATTATTCAGAGATTATTTAGGCTTCTTCTCACAGGAAAGGGATGAGCTGTACAGCGTGGTCCCACAGCTGTAATCCACCTTGTCGCTGTGCCCAGTTTGCATCTCCCTTTCTGTTGGGCTCTGCAACCTTCCCCACAGATTTCTGCGTGCATGGTTGGCTTCATCACTGCTCATCTGCTGAAGACTGACTGACATGCTTTACAGTCCTGTATGCCTGGAGAGTTGCTAGCTTAATTTGGTGACAAATCAACCCCAACAGAACAATCTATTCAGACGTCATTCTTAGGACTAAGCCCTAACAATATCTTTGATCTTTAAAGTTCCAAGTGACTGGATTCCTAATTCACCCAGTTATACATTCATTGCCAGACGGAGCAGCGTACTTCCTGAAAGCGTTATGTGCTGCACAGCAGGAGGTGCATGCAAGCGGAACTGCTATAACAATACTAATGATGATCATTCTAGTGATGGGCTGTGTCTGCACTGCAGTGATTTATACTGTTGTTGTAAAGGAAAAAAAGTCTGGTCCGCAACATTCAGGAAAAACTCTGCTGGAATGCCCCTAACAATCAGCTTCCTAGTGAAAAATGCAAAACAGATTTTAGTCTATCATCCCAGTAAGTACAGTCTTTCTCCTTTATTTTTTTTTTCTATCCCTTGTCCTCTACAGTTTCATGAGAATACGGAATTGCATTTGGTTCATGCTAGGGATTAGCTAGAGCTGTGAATGTGAACTGCTTAGGTGGAACAGGTTGCCTAAAACTAGGATAAACTTTCATGGTTGCTCTACTTCTGACACTTTTTGTTCCAAGTACTGTTATAAAATAGTTGTAGAAAATAAATAGTAGTTCTGGCCTTAGTTTACAGCTGTCTCTTCAGGCCATGAGTTAAGTAGCATCATCAGGGTTTAAAGAAGTGAGCTTCAAGATTGCCTAAAGGTTACTGGAAGAATGTAGGAACAAGGCACAGTAAAACAGCTTTGGAAATCCAAAATCGGTGTATGCCATAAGTAACATTTTCTGTGTTGTTTCTCAGCCAAGTAAGAATAAGGTTCAGTGGCTGACTTCCGTCTCCTTGGAGTTGAGTTATAGTATTGCTTTCTGCAGGAATACCATTGGGAATTCTCTGAAAAAAGAGGGTGCCACGGGGGAAATCTTGCATCATGGCCCTGGGACAGTTTGCCTCTGGTGCCACAGTGGGGAGCTTGGATCACCTTGCATGGATCTTGGGAAAGGTGGAGAGCAGCGGCCCAGTCTTCGATCTCTTAGCTCGCTGCTGTGGGCACCAGCTCCCTGTGTAGTGTGAGGAGGTGTAGGATGCTGATTTTTTGGTTTTTTTTTTTAAATACCAAGGGAAAAACCCACAGGAGGCTGAAGGGAGATGAGGCTCTACCCTGGGAATGTCTGGTAGGAGGTTGCTGCTTTCTGTAACTGTCTCAGAAACACAAGTGGGGAATTCAAAGTACAAGGCAGATGAACAAAGAAGGCAACAGAGTGGAACTAGTAACAGCCCCAGGGAAAACCAGAACAGACAGGGATGAGTGTTAAAAGTGCTCATCAAATTTACATGCAAATAGTAATGCTAACATTGTACATGATTAACTCCTCACTTGGCTGAATCCTGCCTGGATGAAAATGTGTAGATTTAAAGTTATGTTTCTGTCACCTGACACTGAGGGGATGGACAGGTTCTTTTAGGGATCCTTGGCAGAATGGTGACAGCTTGTTTTTGTTAGTTGTAGTTAGAATTAAAAACTTTTTTCTTAACAGGCTGTTATGATTAGTATAGCACAGAATTTCTGACTAGAATGGCACAGGGTTTCTCCAAGCAGAATCAATGTTGTACAATTTATAAGTAGCATAATACAAAATTTGTAATACAACTTATATTTTCTAATCATGTAGATAAAACTTATGATTTTTAATCATCTGGACCCTCTGCAGATTGGGTCAGATTGTTGTCTTGTAGTTAGAATTTTAGCCATTTTCATTAATGTTACAGTTGTTAGCTTTAAGGTTATCGGCGTTAGTTAGGCCTGTTAACTATTGGCATTAGCTGAACTTCTGATACAGGGTCTTGTGTACAACCATATTGTTATGTACTTGGCCAGATGGTTGGCTGTGGGAATGTTTCTTCACAAGTATCTGGGCTAATTAATAGAGGAACTTTCTGAGACATTCTAATGGATAATGAGGATTCTACCCTTGAGTCGTATGAAAAAGAACATCTAATCAAAGAGAGCAGGTAGTGGTGTCTTTCTTTGAAGTAAAACATCCTGGAGCATATGAGCATACAAACCTTGAGGATGCTACTAATCTACCATGTTTGAAAGGCCTAGCCAACTTGGCAGAAACGTGAAGTTTCTGGGTGTCCTAAACTGAACTACCTTCATTATCACAGAATCATAGAATGGTTTAGGTTGGAAGAGACCTTGAAGATCATTGAGTTCCAACCCCCCTGCCATAGTACTAAATATATACTACATGATACTAAAAATCGCACCCATAGGCAAAGAAGACCCTTACCCCATGTGAAGACCCTTCCCTTGTGCAGGTGCAGTGACTAAGAGAATGACATAACTGATATTATATGTAAATTACTAAGCAATCATTGTAACTGGCAGTGTACTACCTTGTAACTTTTGTATATAAACATGACAAGAAAGCCAGCATGGGGTGTGCATGATTTGTGGAAACATTCCACTGTATACCCTAGCCAGAATAAAGCAATGTCTCATCTCTAGACATAGTCTCTGTGCTTCAGGAGAATCAGGACTTAGGCCTCTTTTGCAGGTAACAAGATCTTAATACATGGTTTGCTGTATCAATATAGCAACCATAATCTAGACTCAAAAATCATGTAAAAGAGAACGAGCCGCTCCCTCAGTCCTCGGAGGAAGCAGATGATGGTGGAGGCTTCCCTGGCCATGGAGGTGGGGTCGCGTTCTCCCTGGCCAGCAGCAGTTCTGGTCCAAGTCTCCTTAGGACTTGTAACTGCTTGGTTTTACAGACAGTGCTCTGAGCGCTGCTGCGCTTTTCCCTGTTCTGTGGTGGGGTCACCAACACCACCAGGCTGGCCGGGGACCTTCAAGGCCAGCAAGGAAGGGAGTAATCGGCCTGGCACCCAGGAACTTGGAGACCGGTAGGGAGGGGAAGCAGAAATCTGTTTGGTTTGTCTACCTGGTACACAGGGCCTTCAGGGCCTGATGATGAGGGAAAGGGAATGAATGTGTGACCCACCGGGTCCCAGAGAATGGCCGCTTGCCTTATAAAATGGCGTTAGTTGTGCTGATGACATTACCAGCGTGGGGAGCAGGAGGGACTGGTCACAGTTCCTTTGAGAATGGCTTTATAGACTCCAGCATCTTAACTCCTTTTAATCAAATATTAACAATCTATTTATGGTTATTCTTCACTGTTTTTGTTGGTTCAGTTTCTTTCTCAGCCATTGCCTAACTGTGAGAAAGCAGAATTCCTTTGAGCAAAGTGGATGTGTAAATTTTGTTTTCTCCTTCTTACTTCACACCTATGCTATTGCCCTCTATGAACAGAGCTGCTTGCTTCTTTTGCTTTCTTTTACCTCCCCGCCAGACAGATAAAGCCTGTCTGTCTTGCAGTGTAAGGTTGCTAAGCTGTTTCAGCCAGTAGTAGCTGTGAATGAACGTTAATTCTGACAAATGTCGTACCCACTGCATTGCAGACTAGAGTTCATTTGTTGTGTACGCCTGCTGTTAAACAGACCAGAATACCCTGCAGAGTCAAATGTGAGTGAATGAGACAAAGACTTTGTGCAGCTCTGAAGCATTTGGCTGTTACTACTACATGGAAGTGTGCTAGCCAATCATCTGCTTTGTGAGGCTGAGTTCATGACATCTGTGGTTGGATTTGGCAAAAATAATTTAGTTAGTCAGGAAACGCAACTTGTTTGCTCAGACTCTGAACTACAGTATGTTGTCATTCAAGTTCAAATGTAAAATACTTTAATGACATTCCTGTAAGAAATTACTTTGGCAAGAGCTTTTGGTAAAAGGTTTTGAGAGAATCGACTTGGAGTTAAGATTTTGGCTGCAGAACTTTCAAACCCCTCTGGTCACGTGGGGTGCCAGGGCAAGGAAACCCTGCTGCCTCCAGACCCGTGTGTGTGGTTCACAGGTCACTCCTGGTGTCTTCTCCCTGCCCTCACAGGCTACAGAAATTGGTCACCGAAACAAGATCGGCAGGCTGACATTTCAGAACACTTACCAATGCTCAATCAGGGGCTTTACAATTTTTACCACTATAAACAAAGAAAACAACGTTGAGAAGTATTTACACCAAGAGAAACAAAAATTCATCGTTGTGCCTCAGAGAAACACAAAGTATGGGGAGTGAAGCATGCTGTTAATATTGCATAATCAACAGTTGTCTGTGCTTTCTTGACAGTGATTTTTTCCAGTGAGTAAAGCTTTTTCTTTGCATAGATTTTTTTTTTTTTTTTTCCTTCCCTCTCCCAGTTTGCTAACTCAAAGTTTTCCTCAGGGTGTCTGAATCATAGCTTATGAAACACTGCTGGCTGTTCCCTGCAGGGCCCTCACAAGAGCCACAGCAAGGTTCAGTTCCACGTTCATTGCCTTAGCAGCATCATGTTATGCTATAGAAAGTGATCTTAATGCAAGAAACAGCTTCTGGAAGATGACCATCTTCACCTTTGTACTCACTTCTGTGGGATGCCTGGTGATGACTATCTGACAATGGCTTGAAATTCTACAGCAAAAAGATGGAAGAGATTTTTACATTTTGCTGTCTTAATCTACATTTCTCTGTTTCAGTATCTTCCCATGTAATCCAAAACCGCATTTTCTAGGATACGTTTTCAGGCAGTAGTTAAGAATTAGTCAGTTTATTTCCTATATATTAAATCAATGCTGACTGAAGTTCAAGACAAAATACAAAGCAGATATTGAAGGCTCAGCATTTAGAACAAGTACTTTCCTGTAACACAAATAATACAGAAAAGGAAATTCTGTTCCTTATGCATACTCACATGTCTACACATAAGATGTCTTAAAAATTAATCAGAAATGGTTCAGGTTGTGCTATTTCAAGAAAACAGAGTTTGCATTTTACTTGTGTTGCTTTTCAACAAACATGGAAGTCTAACATTTGTTTTGACAAACGCCATTTGTCATGGTTTCAGTTGGGATAGAGCTGACTTTCTCACTGGCAGCTGGTACGGTGCTGTGTTTTGGATTTGGGATGGGAAATGGTGTTGATAGCACACTGGTGGTTTTGGTTGTTGCTAAGCTCTCGAGGCCTTTTCTGCTCCTCACACCGCCCCACCAGCGAGGAGGATGGGGTGCACAAGAAGTTGGGAGTGCACACAGCCAGGACAGCTGACCCCAACTGACCACAGGGATATCCCATACCATGTGACCTCATGCGCAGCATGTAAATCTGGGGGAAGAAGGAGGAGGAGGGGGATGCTCGGAGTGATGGCGTTTGTCTTCCCAAGTCATCATTACGCATGATGGAGCCCTGCTTTCATGGAGATGGCTGAACACCTGCCTGCCGATGGGAAGCAGTGAATGAATTTCTTGGTTTGCTTTGCTTGCATGCGTGACTTCTGCTTTACCTATTAAACTTTCTTTATTTCAACCCACAAATCTTTCCTCACTTTTACGATTCTCTCCCCCATCCCAACTGGGAGAAGTGAGCTAGCACCTGCATGGTCCTAGCTGTTGGGGTTAAACCATGACGCTGTTAAATCTCAGTATTTCTAATATGCGATTTTACAGTAATTGCCACTTCATGTTATTTTAAAATTACTTAAAACTTATTTTTCTAGGTTTTGATTATTTTTCCTCTCTTGCTTCCAAGTAATGTCAGATTTACTGTTTCTTTCATCTGATTTAATCATGCACAATACAGTAGAACTGGTGTAAACTCTACATAAAAATACAAGTGCAAAGCCTGGGAGACAGGTAATACTCACTTAAATGCAGCAAGGATTTCATCAACACCCACAAGATCAGTTACATTTTCTTGCTTCAACTCCCTTAAGGTTCATTCCATTTCAGATTGCAGCTTCATGAAATAAATGGATCACTGGACTGGTTCTCACACAACCAACCTTTCAGAGCTTAATTCTCACCCGATTTACACCTTCGCTACACCACAGATGTTTCAGTACAGAGTCAGAGAGAAATTTGGCCAGAAATCCAGGTTTAATCCATGTAGGTTTGAATTTTTTTTTTTTTTCTTTCTTTCTTTCCCCTACATTTTCCCCTATTGTGTATTCAGTCATTTTGAAATAACAAACTTAGCATTTGGAATTATTTCTCTGGCTCTGACTCAAGGAACTCGGTTGGTTTATTCCCCAGCCTTCCGGTACCTTTGGTCAGGACCATAGTGCGTGTACTTAAACAGTACCCATTTACTTTGCATATGGAATGATTTTCAAATAGAAAAATTAAACATGATAGAGAGACTATACTAGGCATACAGTATGTTATCTAGGTCCACTCATGTCTTGTGAACTCTAGGCGGAAAATCATTTGGAAATTGGGCTCGCTACCCATGGACTGGGGAAGGAAGGTGGGGATTAGGGGTGTATGTATGTGACTAGATGCCAGACCTCTAGTGGACACAAGGGAGAAATGCGTATGGAAACAAGTCAACACCACGTGGGGCGTGCATACATACTACCAGGGGAAATGCTGAAAAGTCTCTTTTACAAGCGCATCTGTTATTTGTGCAAAACTGTCACATGTCCCATCACTCAGTGTAGTTTTGATTAAGTGCAGGGGTCCTAGAAAATCAGTTAACATTGCCTGCTTTTTCAACTAATTTCAAAATCGTACGTGCTGTTCTAACTGAACAGCTACACTGGGACATCCCTCCAAACTGCTGGAGAGCAGCCCCACATCGATGGCAGGTTGAATATGAGCCGACAGTGTGCCCTGGCAGCCAAAAGGAGCAATCGTGTCCCGGGGTGCATCAAGCACAGCATAGCCGACCCGTCGAGGGAGGGAATTGTCCCACTGTACACTGCACTGGTGCAGCCCCCCCCCCCCCGAGTACTGTGTGCAGTTTTCAGTGCCTCAGTATAAGGACATCAAACTATTAGACTGCATCCAGAGGAGGGGAACCAAGATGGTGAAATGTCTCAAGGGCAAGACTTATAAGGAGCAGCTGAGGTCACTTGGCTTGCTTAGCTTGGAGAGAGATGGCTGAGGGGTGACCTTGTTGCAGTCTGCAGCTTACTCAAGGGGGCCAGTGGAGGAGGAGGTACTGATCTCCTCTCTCTGGTCACCAGCAACAGGACACACACAAATGGAATGAAGTTGTGTCAGGGAAAGGTTCTTCACTAACAGGGTGGTCAGTTGCTGGAACAGGTTCCCTGGGGAAGTGGGCACTGCACAAAGCCTGTCAGAGTTCAAGGAGCATCTGGATGATGCTCCAAGTCATATCATTTAGTTTTAGGCAGTCCTGTGAGGAGCAGGCAGTTGGACTCAATGATGCCTGTAGGTCCCTTCCAACTCAAGATGTACTACAATTCTGTGATCCAAAGGAATACACTTTGGATGAAGAAGGCTGCAATGCAGTAGGCTCTGGCTTTTCCTCCCATACAGCTGATGTCTACTTCCAGCCAATGCAGGGAGGATATTTAACAAGCTAGGAGTTCTGCACTTGCAATTAGACTTCCTTATACCAGAAAAATGTCTACTTGGACACTCTGGCCTAGTTGTTTCAGGACTACAACAGGAAGGCAGAGGTAGGTGGAAAGAAATCAAGTAGGAATTAAACTACCGAAGTCCTTCAATTTATTACCAACTTCTTAAAAATCAGACAAAGCCAAAAGCTGACACAGTAATACTAACTAGGGATCTTGAGAACAATTACACACGGGGCACATTTTGATGTTATTAACAGTACAAACATCTATCTTCTATGGTGAGATACCTCAATAGCTGAACAAATTTCTTCCTCTGAACATGTATCAATAAGGTGAAGTAGGACACTTGGCACAGTGCCACCTACTCCACTCAGTGTAAACATTTAAATGGTCAAAACTGGTTTTATTTACAAAGTTTTTCCAAGCACAACTGACTTTCTTCTAAAATTATATAAAATATCTTAAGAAAATGACATATTTCTATGAACAACAGTGAAAGAAGAGGAAGAATATTAAAAAGCTTAACTAAAATCAGCAAATAGTTGAACTGAGGTAAAGTTACAAAACAAACAACCTTTGTCACTGATTAGAGGGCTAAAAAGTACTTCAAATCTTCAAGCCAGGAACTGACACCTGCAGAAGAGCCAACCATTATTCCTTGATATTTTGAAGTAACCTTAATAAATGAGACTCAATAACCTGTTGAACTAAAGCAGAGGAAAAAAAAAAAAATCAGGTTAATCAGCATTCAGTGGTTTTTTTACATTTTTAGAGTTGTACTATTTTTTTTCCTGGCAGGTACCAGCTTGTCCTGTACAATCATTTAATAAAAAAAACAGACAAGAATAAATTAACCTGGGGAAGACAGTTTGCATCCCTTCAGAAATAAAAGTCTCATATAATGCAAAACTAATACACTCAGTAAGGCAGATGATGTTTTTTTGGAGGTGATGATCTGTTCTCTGGTTTGAATAGGCAGATAGCATACAGAAAGCAAAGATTTAAGCCTATAAATGGAAAGTAGGCAAAAACATTTATTAGAAACTACTTATCTGGAATGTTTTGAGATTGAACTCTTGAAGTAGTCCTGCATCTAGACATTTGTGAAATTACTGGCCCTCCCATTAGCACAGGGCTCTGCTTGGAGAAGCTACACATGCAGTGCTGGGCTTACTTTTAGAATCAGTTCATTTCTGTTAAAGGCAGATGTTTCACAGCTTTCAAAATGAAGGCAGCACGAGGGAAAAACAATGATGAGTCCCTTCTTTGCCTCTGGTTTTCCAAAACCAAGTAAGGTAGTGTAATTCACTGATTCTGGCACTACTACTGTCTGCCTCCAAGACAAACCGGAGCTAGAAGGGAAAGTTTTGCAAACTACATCACATCATGTCTATCAACAGAGCACCAGGGTGAGGGGTTCAGGAGGGCTGCAGGCCTTTTATCATTGTCCAGTGCAACACACGCTCCTTTGTACAGGGTGGGGGAGGAGCAGCTCGGCTCCCCTTGTCTGGATCACGGCTGCATCGGTCCCACACACCATTATTTGTGCCCACACATGCAGATCCAGGTCAGTGACATTCTCTCACTGGGTACCTGGGTTTCCGAGACAGGGACGGAGAGCTGATATATTTAGGTGTATTAACACTTGTAGGACAGGGATCTTCTTACAGCTGCAAAACCTCTACTAGGCCATTACAGCAGCTATATAAACAAGGAGCAGTTAAAAATAAAAATCAAAGAATTTACATTTGCAGTACTCACCACTCCGATAGCCCAGGGCTACAGCCAAATCCATGGAATTGTAGCCAGCATCCGTTTCAATAGTTGGATCAGCACCACTTTCTATGTAAAATAGGAAAAGAAACTCATATTTCTAACAAAGAGAACTGACAGTAAATTATTACTGATAATTCAGTTTGGGCAGTCTGCTTACCAAGGAGAATTTTTACACATTTCACGTGGTTCCCATGTACTGCATATAGTAGAGGTGTGCCACCATTCTGCAAAAGCAGGGAAAAGCCTTAGACACTTAATGATTGAGTAGTCTGCAATTGTCATTCCTTAACACACGAGTATATTTCTTTGTATCAGTGACTTCACAGGTTTTATAAAAATGAGGTTCTGTTTTGGTTCTTCACAACTTCCATCTTTTTTTTGTCTACTGCTTGGACTGTAAGTTCACCCTTCTACAAGGACTCAGCATTAGTCTCATTCTCTTTTTACCAAGAAGTCAGAACTAGTAGGGCAAACTTCTCTTATCCTGTGGAAGTTTTGAAACTCTCAGATATTTCAAAAGAGGTAGCACAATTTTCAAACCCAAGCCAGTGCTGTGGCCTGTTTCAAATTTCTGACCAAAGCACCCTCTGATATAAACTCAAGCTAAGGTCTCACCCAGTCATACTCATTGACATCAACTCCACAGTCAAGCAGCATTTTGACAATATCTGTGTATCCTTTACTGCAAGCCAGTGAGAGGGCACTTTCTCGCCCTTTCCCCAAAATCTGAGGATCCGCACCCTGAAAAAAAAAATAAAAATAACCACACTTTTTTTAATGTGAGGATTTACACAGAACTTAACTTTAAAACTTTTAAACGTGTAGCAGTATTGAAAAACTTAGGAAGGCAAATTGAACTAAAAAGTAAGTAAATTTAAGTGTTTTTTTCCTTACATTCTGGAGGAGAAATTCCACTACTGCTATCTGCCCATGAGCTGCAGCCCACATCAGAGGAGTAAATCCTTCTTCATCCTTATGATTGATTACATTTTCTGTTTAAAGAAAAATATGCAATTTAGTAATCCCTTTCACTAAAGCACTGTACGAGCTGGTGAAATGCACTGACAGTACTCATAGTACAACAAGAATATATTATTAATGGTCTCAATTCAGTATGTTATGTACAGTTGAAATTTTGTATGTATATTACGGATGCACAAATGTCACACTGAAGATTTATCACACAACTCAGAATAAGAAGCACTATTATATTGCAGGTGTGAGCCATGGCTTAAGTCACCAACATATAGCTCTATATGTTAATTGATTAAATAGAATTGGAAAGCCACCGTTAATAAAAATGTTTTCTAAATTACAAAAATAATTTAAAAAATATTAACTCTTCTGATAGAACTAACAGATTCTCCCTTCTCATTTCCATGGATTACCTATATAGCTGGGAAGCAGTGGCAGAAAGGGATTTACCTATAACTCCTATTAATGCTAATGCTTAAATTAAAAGCCAAATTGTAGCAATGAGTGAATAAAAAAAAACTGACATGAAACCATAGTCCCCATCTGATACCTCAAATATCCTTCAATTTGTACCAGAACTGAGGATTTTTTTTAATATCACTTTGAGGGGAAAAAAAAAAGAAAATCAAACACAACAGGGTATAAAGGAAGGCATTTAACCTCCCTCTGTCTCACCTTGTTCAATACGCGTGGCCAGATACAACATTTCTCCCTGAGCAGCCAGCTGATGAACTGATAAAGCTGTAAAATGGGAAGCAAAGGCATGTGTTACATCCACCAGTTTTTATTCGGCTATATTTGGAGCTGGCCATAACATGTCCATTACCTCGGGCAGTACAGAACTTGGATTTGAGAGTGCAGATAGGTTTCACCTTATACTCTGAACTGGAATCACTATCTTAAAAACAGAAAAGTTTCCCAAGGGTTTCATAGGTTTAGGTAATTTTTTAATGTTATATATACGCATATATACGTACATATATACACACACATATAATGTATAAGTCATACTAGAAAACAAAGATACTTCCTACACTGACTCTTTACAAGGCAACATGCTCTCTTCTCTGCTGCTTGGTCAGCAACAATCCATGACAATCATGACACTTGCAGTAGTCTGTAGCACCAATCATCATATTTTAATACATTATACAAGATGCACAAGTTCTGAAAACAAGTATATGAAGCATATTAACTTAAAGCTTAGAAAGGATCAGAAAAATCTTTACCTATGTTTTTTAAATCAAGAATTGGACCGTTTCTGGAAAATACGCTGCAGTCATGAATTCAATAAAGCAGGGGGATTACTATTCTATGGTTGGAACCATGTGAAATTAGACAAGACTATCTCAATGTTTTCTTCCTATATTAAAGTTCATTACAACACCAAAGAAAAAATTTGAAAAAAAAAATCTGTCAAGCATCTAAAGTAATTCACAAAATAATAATTAACAGTAAAGCAGAAGAATACTTACAGTTTACAAGCAGAGGTGTTGTAGAGACTTCGTTTCCCCTGTGTTTGTTAGTTAGGGTAGTTGATTGTTTTATTGGTGAGAAATGCTTAGTAGTTGAGGGAGTATAAACATGTCTTACTTGGATACCAGGGGAAGGAGAAGTGTGGATGTTGCATTCAGCTACATTGAACAGAAAAAACAGACAGGATTTTAGTACTAGTAAGAGCATTAAAAGCAAGCCACAGATTCTAAGTCAAACTAGAAAGCACCAGTATCACAAGATCTTTAAAAAAAAGTGTGTTAAATAAGCTTTGTGACATGGGCTTTTTCCACTATGTATTATGAGAGTTGAATAAAGGACTGTATTCATTTGTAGCACAAAACAACGCTGCTACCCTGCTGCCCTGTTCAGTATGGCGTAATGTCACCCAGAGACAAGTTGGTGTCTAAATGCAGTAAGCCTTTGTCTAGACTTTGACCACGCCTGGCATGGATTTACCAGGCAGGATGACCCCACTTAGCCTGTCATATCCTTACTAACACTCTCCAATGCAGTAACATGATGCAGCTCTGGTCAGCCATGCAGTCAGGTGACTGCTTCAGCTCATCCCTTTGCCCACTCCCTAACCAGTCTACTGCATGAGCGGAGACAACTTTCACTAATTTTCTTCACCAGGACTTTTTCCACTCTTGTTGGATAAAAGTGTAACTGCATTATGAATACTTATCCAGCAGGAAGAGAGATATTCCATGCTAACTTGCATAAAATGCAACAGCAGGTCACCTCTTAGACTTTAAGAAGCCATTCAGTGCTGCTGAATTTTGTACTAATATTTGTACTAACTTTCCTAGCTTTCTATTAGAATCTAATGGCATTTATTACAGAATATATATACATTATCTTGGCTTCTAATTCTCAAAAGTAGCTTTAGATTTTGAGAAGTAGCTGAGAAGCCAAATAAGATGCCAATTGATTAAATACTGGAAAAACATATTGAAGGATTAAACTCCATTATTTGCTATATTGATTCAACACCAGTGTGCACTAGTAATTAATGACTGCAAGCTAATTAACATGCACACTGAATTCACACCATAGAGAACTTCATGATAATAAACCCAAGTGCAAATCTGGGGAGAGAACCAATTAAAAGAAGTAGAGGGTTACAAGATGAAAATGAGATTACATTTCATTTACCAACCAAATTGCTACAGCTGACATGATCAAATTAATAGACCTACCAGGGGTTTTTGACCTGCGGTCCCTGGATCCGCAGGACTACTTCTAAGGGGTTCACAAATGTTACCTAAGAAAAGCAACCCTATCGCTGATGGGTCTAAATTTGCCATTCAGGTCTGCAGCTCCACTAGTAACCACTTAAGGCCTGCAAATCAAAAAAGTTTGAAAATTACAATGGCTGAACTACAGCCAAACAATATAAATCAGAGAAACCATCAAAATCCAGAACAAGTTTGTGTTTGCATTTGTTACAGGAAATGGGTCAAATTCAACCTCACGAAAAAATATGTCACTAGCAGTCCCAAATACGACAGTAAGCACTGGAAACCACAATTGTTAAGGAGAAATAAATGGAAGCCCTAATTCTGTTGTCCATTGATATGCTCAGTCATGAAAAAGTATGGATCAATTCTGATGAAGCTGCCCAGCAATGGCTGGAGATTAGCTGCAGCAATCCAGAATTGGAGCAACAATTGCTTTTAAGTACTGTGAAGCTAAATTGGCAAACTAATCACTACAACTACAGGCTTTGTACAGCCATATTGATACAAAGTCAACCACATGACCTATGTTATTTTGTTATTGCACTAGTGAAGAGAAAATGTGCCGCAGAAAGCTACTGAAGTTCAAACGATCATACAGTGCTTTCAGCAGTGTTCTGTAAAGACACATATATTCAATGTGTAGCATGTTGTAGGACATGCTACACAAGACACTTAAGCTTGTTTTCATAACCAGCATCACCTCTTATTAAATTACACTAGAAACTGTCTGTGATGCTACTTTCTAAATTAAAAAAAAAATTAAAATTTTCATTAAAAAAAATAATCTTGTGGAAAATTAATTTTACATTAATAATCATTAAACATACAATAAAAATGTTAGGGGAAGAAATCTTAGAAAACTATTACTGATTAACACACATATAAGGCAGAGGCTTGTTTTTTTTAAAAAAAACCCAATAACAGGTTAACAGGATGACACAGTTCACACATAACAATTTGTACCATAAAGTTCAACCTTTAAATAAGACAGATGCCACTTCAAGGTCAGAATTAACTTGGTCTTGAATATTTTTACTGTCCTCCTCATTCAAAGATTTCACAAATCGCGAGCAGACATTCATATCAAATCTGTTGGGCAAAATGAATTTCATTCCCATGGCGACACTCTGAGCTGGGCCTTCCTCTGTGCTAGAGTCAAGCTGATTCTCCACTTTAATGTCCGGCATAGGTGGAAGGCTGTAGCTAGTGGGACATTCTTCCACAATTAGCTGGGCCCCAGCATCTAAGTTTGCTGAAGATGCCATGGCCTCAGTCATGTAAAAGTTTTATGCAAATTGTTTCTTCATAGTTTCTAGCCAAGAGCAGTTCCAGCCAGCCAAGCTGTATCTAGAGATCCGGACGTTCGAACAATCTGCAACTGAACACATGTAACATGGGTTAACAACATTCTGGTGAAGTAATGCCTAAAAATACACCAAACCTGGCTTAGTTTAAGCTTATAGTATTTAGTTTTGATATTCAAAACCTCGGGGAAATATCAATCTTACTGCTGTCACAAGCTATCGACCAAATCCTCCATTTAGATTTTATCATACAGATTTTTAAGCCAAATGCCATAATGAAGCCAGCAGGAATTTCACCTAAGCAACATTTCACAGTATTAGCGTGGTTGCAACAAAAAACCCCACCACAACAAACCACGTTTACAGCAAGACAGGAATAAGCTATAAAGAGAAGATGACTTTATTTCCTAAAAACATTACACTTGAAGGAAAAATTAAAGTGACTTTATGTCCCTTTATGATTCTAAGTCTTTTCATAACCGGAGTAAAATAAATGGCTCCTATCATACGCGTAGGACAAGGACAAATCCCCATTACACCGACGACAGCAAAACATCCCAGAATACCCGGGTCTTTTTGACAGCGCCGCGGGGAGCCTAACGCCGGGCCGGGCTCGGCAGCAGCGCCTGGCAGGCGGAGCGGCCTGGCAGCCCCAGGCGCTCCCGGAGCCCTCCCACCGCGCTGCCGGCCGCCGGCTCCAGGACGAAAGGCCCGAAGGCGGGCCCGAAGGCGAGCCGCCGCCCTTCGCGGATGCTCCGGAGCACCCGCCGCCCGGGAAGCCCTCCGGCCGAGCGGGCCCACAGCCCCGCTGCCACAGCCCCGCCTCACCTGGGCGCCGTTTTGGCCTCTGCCAGGAAAGGCGGAAGTGACGCCCTACCACCCCGCCGCGGTGGTGATTGGCTAGGGGGAGTCGCGCCCTGATGACACCAGGCCCAGGTGGAGGCGTTGGCTCCGCTTGAGGCAGGCGTGGGGCTCGCCATAGCGGCGGCGGCGGCGTGGCCTCGGCCCTTGAGGCGGCGGGGATCGGTTCGGCCCTCCGCGGGCTCCTCCTGGTAGAGCCACCCGTCTGCCCGCGCCCGCAGGCGGCAGCGCGGCGCGGCGGCGGCCGCCGCTCCTTGAGGCGCCGCGCAGGCCTTCGCCTCGCCCGGCGGCCCCCGCTCCCCGGCGGCCATGGCCACGTACAAACCGGTGGTGGTTCAGACCTTCCCCAAGCTCGGGGAGAGGATCACGCAGGACACGGTGTACTGGCGGGGCTACAAGGTAGGAGGGCCGCTCTCGGCGGCGCGGGGGGCCGTGGGGCGGGCCGGCCCGGCCCGTGTGACCGGGTGGCTGGCGCGGCGTCCGCGCTCTGCTCCCTGCCCGGTCTGTCAGCTCCTGCGGCCTCGGCTTGGAACCGGCTCCTTGGTGCCGCCGTGGGACCTATTAAACGGCTTCCTGGGAAACGAGGCTTAATTGTGCCGCAAATTGGCCCAACGGACGTACTTATTGTCTCAAAATTATTTTTTTTTTTTTACTTTCGTGCGACCAATTAATGTATTTTTAAATGTTCGTGAGTGAATAAGGTTGTCTTTTCCTCAGAACACATAATTAACGGGTTAGCTGTAATGCGTGAATTGGAAAAAAAAAAACACAGTAAGAGCAGAAGTAGCTTGGCAGATGAGAAACTAAATAAGATTGCATTTGAAAAATAGTTTGGTTCTAAATGGAGTTTTGAGCTCTCTGTAGAAAAACTAGCCTTTGTTTTGCTGTTTTCATTTTTGATGGTGTACTTATGTGTGCTTAATGATCTTTATCACAATTGTTTTAGACACCTGTTCAGATAAAGGAATTCGGTGCAGTAACTAAAATTGACTTCTCCCCGGTTTCTCCATATAACTATGCTGTCACAGCCTCCTCAAGGGTAAGTGGCTTTCCTGAGGTCTTTATGTTCCTGTCCTTCAGCTGGTATCATATGAGCGAACTTAATGTCTTCTTGTTTTTCTAGATCCACATTTATGGTCGTTACTCTCAGGAACCAATCAAAACATTTTCTCGCTTCAAAGATGCTGCTTATTGTGCCACATACAGAGATGATGGCAATCTGCTTGTTGCTGGCAGCGAGGAAGGTAGCATTCGCCTCTTTGACCTTAGTGGAAGAGCACCGCTGAGACAATTTGATGGTCATACTAAGTAAGACAGCGTTGATTTTTTCTTTGTGTGCATAAGCTTGTTTGGTGTATTTACATATTTCTACTTTCACATTGCTGGAAATCTGCATAATACTGATCTATGTTGCTCACAACTGTCTCATCTAGATCTTACTGAAAAGTAGATTTTTAAATTGAATTCAAAATTCGAGTGATTTTTTTTTTAAATTCTAAGTATGAATCGAGTACACAGAAGAATAAATACATTTTCTAATTCATGTAGGTGCCTGTTAAGACATAGTGTACACATAGTCGTGTCACTACATGGCACTGATAAGTACATTTTGTTTGATGCTGGCAGGAAAAGAGTTCTAAAAAGTGGGTAAAAAAAACAGTGAAGAAATACTCCAGGAAGAGCAGGAATCCCTTAAAAAAAACCCAACAAAACCAAAGAAAAACCAGAAAAACTGCCTGATGGCAAGGTGGGGTTGGGGTGGGGAAGGAGTTAGAAGAGGAGTTCTGACATACCAGTGAGGAGAAGACAATGATAATGCTTGGAATAAACAAATTGCTGTGCTATGGAAGACCAGTACGTGTTTTATGTATCTAGAACAACAACAGCAAACCCCCTTTCACTGGAAAGCACACAGGCAGGCCTTGAGAGTGTTTCTACTTGAGGTCAGTATTTGTAGATTGGGTATTATCTTATGTCCTAACCACTAGGGTAACGGTAGTAAGATTTAGGGTATCTGCATTTTCTGTTAGTCATTCTCTGTTGGGATGTTACGATAATAATCCAGATTCAAATAGTGATTTTAAATGACATGAAGAGTGTCCAACTCAGTCATGCTTAAAATCCACTATTATGATCTTTTTCTAAAGGACAGTGCTAGTACACAGACTTCTAAGTAACAAATGCAAAATGTACAGCTCTTGAATGAGCATGTAGTAGACCTGTAAACCATTCAAGGCAGATCATATCAGTGCTTAGGTAAGCATCTGTCAGCGTGACCCTTTTCTGGCTGGAAACACAGTAACTAAAGTGTTTTTAACCTCTAAAGTGAGGCTTCATAACTTCCAACAGTAAACACTTTGCACTTTCAAGTTAGAGAGAACACCTTAATGAACTCTTCATACAGACTAACTTTTCTGGAAAGAAGTATGTATTTTAACTTTGGATATTGTGTACTTTGGTTTCTAGAGCTGTTCATGTGGTGGGCTTCCTGTCTGATAAATACCGAATATTTTCTGGTGGTGATGATTATTCATCAAGTCTGTGGGATATTCCAAGTGCTACAGAAATTGTCTCATACAGTGAACATACTGACTATGTGAGATGCGGATGTGCAAGTAAAGTGAATGCAGATGTCTTTATAACAGGTTTGATTTTATTTTTTATGTGTGCTTCTTTTAGACTGAATTGAAAAAAAATGCAGAAAGGTAAATTTTCATGCAGAATCACAGAATGGTAGGGGCTAGATGGGACCTCTAGAGATTGTCTAGTCCAACCCCCCTGCTAAAGCAGGTTCACTTAGAGCAGGTTGCACAGGATTGCATCCAGGCGGGTTTTGAATATCTGCAGAGAAGGAGACTCCACAGCCTCTCTGGGCAGCCTGTGCCAGTGCTGTGCCACCCTCAGAGTAAAGAATTTTTTTCTCATGTTCAGATGGAATTTCCTGTGTTCCAGTTTGTGCCCATTGCCCCTTGTCTTGTTGCTGGGCACCACTGAAAAGAATCTGGCCCATTCCTCTTGACACCCACCCTTTAGATATTTGTAAGCATTGATGAGATCCCCTCTTAATCTTCTCCAGGCTAAACAGACCCAGGTGTCTCAGCCTTTCTTCATAAGAGAGATGCTCCATTCCCTTGATCTTCTTTGTAGCCCTCCACTGGACTCTCTCCAGCAGTTCCCTGTCTTTCTTGAACCAGGGAGCCCAGAACTGGACACAGTACTCCAGGTGCGGCCTCACCAGGGCAGAGTAGAGGGGGAGGATGACCTCCTTTGACCTGCTGGCCACATTGTTTTTAATGCACCCCAGGATGCCATTGGCCTTCTTGGCCACCAGGGCACATTGCTGGCTTATGGTCATCCTGTTGTCCACCAGGACTCCCAGGTCCTCCGCAGAGCTGCTTTCCGGCAGGTCAACCCCTAACCTGTACTGGTGCATGGGGTTGTTCCTTCCTAGGTGCAGGACCCTCCACTTGCCCATGTTGAATTTCTTTAGGTTCCTCTCTGCCCAACTCTCCAGCCTGTCCAGGTCTTGCTGAACTGTGGCACAGCCTTCTGGTGTGTCAGCCACCCCTCCCAGTTTTGTGTCATCATCAAACTTGCTGAGGGTACACTCTGTCCCCTCATCCGGGTCATTGGCGAATATTTTGAATAAGACCAGACCCAATACTGACCCCTGGGGCACACCACTAGTTACAGGCCTCCAACTAGGCTCTGCGCTGCTGATCACAACTCTCAGCTCTGCCATTTGCCCAGTTCTCAATCCACCTCACTGTCCACTCATCTAACCCGCACTTCCTAAGCTTGCCTATGAGGATGCTACAGGAGACAGTATCAAAAGCCTAGCTAAAGTCGAGGATCAGGTTTCCAGAGGAGGACTGTCATTCTGTTGTAGTTTGTGCAGCCCAAAACTGTGAGACTCAAAAATGAAAGGTCGTGTGAGGAGTTATTTGAAACCAGTTGCTTTTGGTTTACCTACCAGTAGCTTTCTATTAATCTGTGCTAAACTGCTATGAAAAAAATAGTATTCCTTACTTCAGGAGGCACAAAAGACTACGTTTCATCAGGTTGCCTGATATTTATTGTTATAAATACACTTGATTAATGGAAGGGAAATTAAATTAAGACTTACATTACTTTTAAGGCCTGACACATTGCTAGGGCTAGAATTAGAAGACTTATGTTGCTGAAGGCTGTAAAAAAGAAAAAAAAAAAAAACAAAACCAAAAAACCAAGGTAAACCACAAGGTATTCCAAGTGTATGGTTTAAAACTTTCCATTTGGCAGAAAATCCTTTAGATTGTAGGATGTCGCTTTTTTAGTTCCCGAAATAATTGAAGTTATGGAACTGAAGCTAATGATGGTGTTGTTTGCAGGTTCCTATGATCACACTGTGAAACTATTTGATGCACGAACAAAAAGTAGTGTCATGACAATAGAACATGGCCAGCCTGTGGAGAGCGTGCTTCTTTTCCCTTCTGGTGGGCTTCTGGTATCTGCAGGTACTTCAATAAAATCAAACTTATTTTCTGTGGCCCTGATTTGTGAGAAATAGTTCAGCTGCTTCTTTCTTGTGTGGTGTTTTCATTTGGTAGTGAAGTGGTAAGTGATGTAACTGCTGGATTTCTCAAAAATCTTCTTTAGGAATCTGTGCTGATCTGGAGAGTGGCAGCAGGGGTCTTTTTGTCTCTGATTTGATTTTCTTGTAGTTGGTCCAAAAGGAAAAAAAAAGACATTTTTAATGACAATATACAGACTTTAATTAGCCAAGTGCTATAGTGAAGGCATGAACATACTTAAGAAGTTTTGAAAAGATGAGACTATCTTTTTCTTAATCATGACAAGGTTTTTTAGTCACTTCTTGCCATTGCATCAGAAATCCTGTACCCCAGTGGTGTCTAGATTTTTTTCTCGGTAAGGAGTGTGTTGAATCATTTAGCTGTGCCTGCAGAATGGCCTAAAAAGGAGCGGGCTTGTAATGTGTCTTGTCCCAGGAGATAGTCATAATGGATGGGGATGGTGAGTAGGTACAGAAAACTCTGTGTAGCAAGGAGGCACTGCATCACTCTGTGAAAACTTCTCCAGAGGAGCGTGAATGTGTATGTATGTCAAACTGTTTTGTGTGTTTCATTCTCACAGGAGGTCGATATGTCAAAGTTTGGGATGTACTAAAAGGTGGACAATTACTAGTTTCACTTAAAAATCATCATAAAACTGTAACTTGTTTATGCCTGAACAGCTCTGGACAAAGGTTATTGTCAGGATCCCTGGACAGGTTAGTATATTTTGTGGCTTTGTTGTGATTTAAATTCTTTAGGAATTTTTTTCCTTTGAAAGTTACTATACATCAAATCTGTGCATGTGTTTTGTGCTTAAACACTTTTAACTGTCAGAGATGTATCTTACTTCAAAACATGTCTTTGGGCTAAGGTACATCCTGCGATATACATTAACCTTTTCCTCTTATTAGCATGAAAGTCAGTAAGGGTTGCATATGCCGTTTGGGAACGTGTATGAGGAACTTCTGAATAAGCATTCACAGAATCACAGAATGGTCAGGGTTGGAAGGGACCTCAGGAGACCATCTAGTCCAACCCCCCTGCCACAGCAGGGACACCTACAGCAGTTGCACAGGACGGCGTCCAGGCGGGTTTTGAATGTCTCCATTCATTTTTCTGAATCTCTAAACTGACCTTTGCAGTCCCCGTAAAGTAACTATTCTTAACTTCACTTTAATACAGCTTAAATAACTGAAAGTGTATTAGTGTTCACCTTTAAAGAGCCTAGTTTTTGTGTCTCTGTGCTGTTGCTTTTTGTACCCAAGGTGCAGAGGTGAAATATGTCCTCCTTGCCTTTTTGTTTGTTTGCTTGGATTGAGTTGCTGAGTACTGGTACACAATCTGTTGTCTCAGGCACATTAGAAATATGAAGTGGTCTGAAATGACAGTAGTCTGTTTTCTTCCTCTGTCCCCCCTCCTGTACTTCCTAGGCTTCCTCAGGCTTTATAATTACAAAGCATAAGCTGAAGGATCACACTAGCTGTGCAGCTATTTGTCATTCAGTGCTCACAACAATAAAGGTCATGCTTGTTGTAAGATAATGTTTTGTTTTCCCATTTGTTTAATATTTCCTACCTTCAATCAAATCATTAAAGAGCAGCCATATACAAGAATATCTATCTGGATTTACTTCCAGAAATCGTCAATAGATCTTATATTTAAGAACAAATTTGAAGAAATGTTGTCTTAGTGTTTCCTAATAAGCATTGCTGAAGTCAGATGGTCACTACATCTGCCTTCAATTTCTTCTTCTGTCCTTGCCCCATTTTCATCTTTTTTCGCTAATCCTTTCTTGACTTTTGTACATCTTTTAACAGAACCTTTCTGTTGCAGGAGAGGTAATAACGAAGCAGCTTAGTGGTAGTCTGAAGAATGCTTTGTATAAATACTCAGTTTCCTTAAACGATCCATAGAAGTTGAGAGTGATGAAATTCCTGTAAAGTGTGTACAATAAGGCATTAGTAACACGGTTTTAATCATTACTCTTCTGTATAGGCATGTGAAGATTTACAGTACTACTTCCTACAAAGTAGTCCACAGCTTTAACTATGCAACATCCATCCTCAGTCTTGCGTTGTCGGTAAGTATATTAGAAATCTTCCTGGACGAGGTGATTACTGATATCTTTTAAGTCACTGAAGAAATTCATTTTTGCTTTCATTACTGTTGGGTTTCTCAGAAGAATGCTGTACATGCAAAGTGGGATGTCTAAATATATTCTTCCTGAGTAAAAAAGAGGTTTTAAACAAGATATATTCAAATACGACGTTACGTGATTAGATCTGTGCAAAACTGTGATTGTCAAGGATGGTATATATCATAGGGAAAGTATTTAGTGTAGAAGGAAGATCCTTTGACTTTGAGATTGTACTCATCTTTTGCATTTCAAGAACCTTGTGAGTCGTCTTGTGTGGCAGTGATAAAAGAAAAAAAGCACGTCATTCGTTGAGAAATTTAGAATAGGGTGAACTTGTCTTAAAACTTGTTGGTGTCAGGTTGGTCCGAGAAAGAAAACAGGAGAGGCCATGAGGTACTAGCATAAACAAACTTGTTTGCCGAGGCATGCATCTTACTGTTTTGGAAACAGAAAACAAAGACTCTCATCTCTCTGAAACATTTGAATTCCAATGGATGAGTGACCTGCTGGCCAGAAATTCGGACACTAGCGCCTAGCACCTGTTTTTAAAACAAAGCTGTTATCGTGTAGTCACCCTCTTAAGTAGCCTCTGAAGGACATGTGAAAGGGACTAAGGGATCTTTGCTACCTTTGCTACTTTACTGTTGTCCTGCACTTCTGGAACTTAAAGGAAGGGTGTGTGTGTGTGTAGGGGGTATCTTCCTTCATTTCCTACCTTGTTCCCTAGGGAGTAGACCTAAATGAGTTTTGAATTATTTTGGTTGAGGTGAAGAGTACAGAACCAAAAAAACCCCCGTATGCTTTAAGCCTCTACAGCAGCTGCAAAACGTGCAGTACCTCTAGTTTGGCATCTCTGGAGCTGTATATCTTTTGAAACATAGTCTTCTGTTTCTTATTGACTAAACCACTTGAGTTTTAAATGGTCTTATGATAACATAAGACTGGCTCTACTGAGTCAAACCAAAGGCTAGTCTAATTCCATACACTGCTTCCAACTATAGCCATAAGTAGATGCATATGGAAAATGAAAAACAGGGCAAGTGTATAGATAAGTTTCCTGATACTCTCCCAAACTCCAAACTCTGGTTTTTAGATGAGAAGTTAGCTCATCAGAGTGTAATTCAATCTGTGTAATTCAAAGAATTTCTCTTACATAAACCTGTTCAGTCTCTCCTTGAGCTTGGACAAACTTTTAACCTTCACTAGATTCCTTGACAGGGAGTTCCACATTTCTGCTACTTGCTGTGTGAAGAATTGCCTCCTTTTGTTCAGTTTGAACCTTCGTTAGCTTTATTTGATGCCCCTAAATGTCTCTATCCGTACCTGTAATAATTCTGTAAGCTTTTGTTGTATCCCTCCTCAGTTATCTTTCCCATGTTGAAGAGTTCTGTCTCAAATCAAGCCAATCTTTGATTCTCCTTGGTGTTTCTTTCTTCTTTTATTCTGAATCTGCTACTGTTCTTTGAGAATGACTTGTGCAAGATTTAAGATGTGGATAAACAATGGATTTATTCAGTGGCATAATGACTTTCTAGTTTTTACTTCTGTAGTAATTCCTAATGCTTTTTTTTTCTTACCAACTATTGAGAATTCAGCTAATGTTTAATGTTTTCATAGAATTATCTGTTAATAGTAACAGGTCAGAACTCACTATTTTGTATGTGAAGTCAGTGTTTTTCTCCAGTGTATCATTAAAAATTATGACATTTAGCATCATAACGTTTAGCATCAAATACATGAAACCTTTGTTATGTAGGTGAAATTTATACCAGTGACTGGTGTTTTGAACAACTTTCACTTGTTTGTCAGAATCCTGCTGTTCCATGATAGCTTTCTTGTAGGTGGTGTTCATGTCTGCTGTATGGCATGCGATAGCAAAGGGCAGTTGTACACCACTGAAAAAAACAAAACCTGTCTTAGATTATACTTACAGAACAATGTTAATGCATATTTGAGCTTGCTTCACTAGTCAGGCTTTAGTCCCTCTGGGTGTTCGTTAAAGGTTTGTTAGATGGGTAACGTTGCTTACGATCATAGCCTTGAAGTTGTCCGTGTTTTGAACAAGGTTTTGAACGTGGACCCTCATAGAGGTGCTTTCCAACTTAAGTTATCCTCTGATACTGTGATTAGAGCCTTATCATGAAGAATAAATATTTAAAAATCCGCATGGCAGAGCATGTATCATCAAATGAAACACTAGGTTCCTAACTTTGTGACTTCTTCATATTTTAGCCTGAAGATGAAACCATAGTGGTAGGCATGACCAACGGGGTGCTAAATGTTAAACACAGAAAACCTGAAGAAAGAAAAGAAAAGTCTGAAAAGAAGAGACAACCAGCATATAGAACCTACGTGAAAGGAAGAACTTACATGCCTAAACAGGTATAGGAGGGTGAGAAAATATATACTGAAGCACTCCTCAAATTTTTTTTTTTTGAGTGTGCTAAGTTAAAGACAGGGAAGGGAGGGAACATACAAAGACGTATCAGATTGTTCATGGTAGTACATGTAATTCACTGTGTGCATGTGTATCTTATTCTGAACTTGTCTTTCAATTCTAGGAAGATTTCTGTGTCAGTAAACCTGTAAAACGTGTTTTGAGGAAATATGACAAGCTGCTGAAGAGCTTTCAGTCTTCCAAGGCCCTTGATGCGGTACTGGAGGTAAGGGATTGGTTTTTGTTTCATCAGAGTTGTGTGCTGTCATCTGACCTGGATTTTTTTCTGTATGTCAAACTAATTTTATATCAGAGTATAACTAGAAAGGAATCAAACTTGTGTGGTTTCCATTTTGGTTTTGCTAATATCAGCCCTGTTTTGTGTGTAAAGGTGTTGCTTTGGTACTAAACTCTTCTTATGTCCAGCCACCCATCAGGCTTTATACTCCTGAAGTTACGGTTGCAGTCATGCAGGAACTGCATCGCAGAGGAACACTGAGGAGTGCACTTGCAGGCCGAGACGAGAAGCAAATTAATCTCCTTCTTACCTTTGTGGCAAGGTATGATTTTAACCTGATTTCTCTCTGACTATTTTGAGACCTGTATTTCTTAATAGCTTTTGCCACAGTCTCAGCAGATCATGGGTGGAAGGCTGGTACTCTTGAAATCTCACATACCTTCTGATGTCAAGGTATGGGATAGTACTGAAATAACGTACCTGTTAGCACAAAACAATTTTGCTGATAGTGTGAGAGAGTATATTTTACTTCTTTGCAAGACATTCTACCCTTAGGCTATTATTTTCCTCAATGAAACTTGTGTCTACATGTACCTGAGGTTTTTGCCAGTCTTCCAACCCCCACTGCCTTCCTGAAAGGAGGAGGGTAAATACTACATGTGTAGCTTTTTTTGACTCACATCTCTGACTGCTGTTCTGTGATGTGTCTTCATGAAGAAAAAAATGTCTGTATGCCTGTATGACAAAGCTGCTTGTTGGTGGGAGAAGGAGGGTTGTTGGCAAAACCAGTAAAATTGGGATGTCTTCTAATTTTGCAGGCGTGTGATTGAGCCTAGATTTACTGCAGTACTGGTGACTGTTGCAGATATGATCACTGGTAAGTACAACACAAAAAAAGATTCTCAAAGCCATATAGCTAGCTTGGAAGTAAAGTAAAAAGTGCTACACTTTCAAGAAACCAAACCTTCATGGGTTTCTTTATAAGTAGAAACTCAGTGTCAAGAGAATGATCCAAAAAGAGATATTGCCAGATAACCTTGACCACAGTCAGTATCTGATTGGCACTGGCTGCAGGAAGCTCCTCATGGTCTCTAAGTATCTTTGATACTTCATATGTTTATACTTAGATAGTACAAGTGACTTCTGCTTCTCCAATGAGGTAAAAGTAGTATTTGAAATTGTAAAAACTTCTGTTTCTGTTAGTTTGACTTGTTACTGTGAGTACATAGCATAGTTAACACTGTTTTCAGAACACCGTTAAAGTTTTCTTACTTACCCACACTGCTGGAGACTTATGCCAGACTCCTTAAATCTCCAACTCGCTTATGCAATTTTCATGTTTTTATAGATGTGTAGATTCTTAAGTGATGTTTTTTCTTTACAGACATTTATCAACCTGTGGTTGGGCAGTCAGCAATTGTTGATAGACAATTCTTGAAACTTCAGGAAGCCATAGGAAAAGAGATTGACTATCAAGAAGAACTACTAGAAGTTTTGGGAATGATGGATACACTGTTTGCTACTTTTACTAAGAAAGGAGCTACTTATCTAGAAGAGAATAAAAGTAATGGTCTTACAGAGACCATGGAAACAAATATGAATAACTGACAGACAACCTTCATAACAAATTGTGACAAAAGTAATGTGGACTTGAAATACATGACCTGTTCTCCTGATAACTTTTTATTATAGTGACTTTCAAAATAAGCCCCTCTACATTGAAGTCGTGTCTTCGAAACTGTGTTTCTGAATAGGCTGAATTCCTGAGGATAGAGAGAGAACGGCAATTTCAAGATTTTTCCATGCAATATTTTTCAAACAATTGAATTTTAAAGTTTTATTCTAAAGTTATATAACTTTTAAAGAGTGTTTTGTGCATCCAGTACTTTATTTGTCATTATTTGATTTAGAGAAACAGTCAACCATTTTCAGTTTTTATATACCAGAAAATAATTGAGATTTGTCTAAGTTTGCGTCATTGTACTTATTTAAGGTTAATATCCCATCCCACATAATTGGACATTGGAATAAAACCACATATGCGTTTGATAAAACTTGACTACATGTGTTTTCTCTCCTAGCTTCATCTCCATGCCAGACTTCCATGAATTCACAGGAAACAGCAAAATGACTCAAGAGAACAAGTGCATGCTTGTGTATATGGAGAAATTTGTTACTTTAATTTTTTAAATGCCTATACGTTAATGAATTATGATTCTCTAGAAAATAGATAATTCTTACTTCTAAAGGGAAATTAGTTTAATTTGAATTAATATAGTAAGTAAACTGCATACCATTGAGAAAATCCTCAGTTAAGTAAAGGAATTCAATTTTTGTGTAATTCTATCAGTTTCAATGTACAGTAGATGCAATTTGAGTCTACATTGTTACCAATATGTATTTGAATGCTGGGGTAACGGTTTGTTTTAACTTCAAGCAGTGCTGGAAAAGGATGGTTATCTTTGGAAAGATGGATGTGCCAAAGGCTGCTCAACACGTAGGATGACAGTAGGGTAGAAGTTTGGCCTTAACATATTTTCTCTGACTTGCATTTTCCCCCCAGGCCTGGAATTTATTTGAGATATAATGTGAATTTCCTGCAAAAGGCATTTGCTCAAGTTTGGCAGTGAAAGGTGGGTATCAGCAGTAGGAATAACTTGAACAATTTTCCAAGTTCTACCTAAAATCTTAACAATCTTTGACTGAAAAGTGTGGAGCGGTCTGCCCCTAAGTTAATAGGTGAGCAGTATATGTTCTTGGCTACGGGGATTTGCTGCATTTGAAGACTTACGGTTTGAGAAACCTGTAACAGTTTATTGTCGTTTAGACAATCATTCTATCACCCAATGACCCCTCCCCATGGAAGGGGAATCAGGGAAAAAACAAGGAAACCTGGGGGTTGAAATATAAACAGGTTAATAGAATAAAATTAGATAATTAACATTAATAGCACTAAAGAACAAATATTGATCCCGATACCAATACAGAATATGCAAAGATTATACTCAGCCAATGCTATCAGTAGGAAGCTGAGCACTCCCAGCAGCGGACAGCAAATGTCGGACACTGCGAGCACTATGGCTTCAGGAGGAAGGGAAGGCCTCAGTAGTCCGGCACCAGGGCACGAAGTTCTCAGGATGGCAGCCATCAAGGGAGAGACTGAATGTTGCAGCAAACTTTCTAATTTATATTGAATGTGACGTTCATGGTATGAAATGATCCTGTTGGCCAGCTTGGGTGAAGTGCTCAGGTCTTGCTCCTCATCCCTGCACCGGGTGAGGTAAAAAACACGGAGACCTTGAAACCCACCCACCACAGCTGGCTGTAAAGTAAATATTTTCACAAATTCAGACACTAGAGTCTTCCAAAAGTGCAGTCTTCCCAAGTATTAAAAGAGAAATTAGTTTGCTCAAACCAGGACAAAGACTTAGGATGATAATAGGTAATAATGAGGAGCGTGTTCATGCAAACTTTAAACTTTTAGTTTCCTTGCTGCTTACTTACTATTTCTATTTTATTTCTGTTAATAGACTTGAACTTACTTTCATCTTTTAGGAAATCTGTGTGCTACTTTTAATTGTGTGACTTAATCAGGCAGTATCTCTTAGGACACTTCACACAAAATGAATTTTCGGGGTGGGGGTTTATAGAGCCTCCTTATTCCATGACCCTTCAGTAGTGCTTGGAGTTGAAGGTGGACATTTCTCTTAGCAGCCTAGTTTTCCATAGCTTGAGAACCACTGATCTTGGTATCTAACATATTCTTAGTTCTTACTGACAAAATTTATGTCTAAAGAATGATCCGTTGTAGTGCCTCAAAGTTTGGTGTGTGGCTAGCAGAACCATAGAAAGAAGTTACATTAAAATAGCGGATTAGTTTGATCTGAATTGAAGAGATATGGATTTCGTGGATGGACTGTTGGGTGGATGAGGAATTGGTTGGATGGTTGAATCCAAAGGATAGTGGTCAATGGCTCAATGTCCAGATGGAGATCGGTGACAAATGATGTCCCTCAGCATCCGTAATGGGACCAGTACTGTTTAAGATCTCCACCAGTGACGTAAACAGTGGGATCAAGTGCACCCTCAGCAAGTTTGCAGATGACAGCAAGCTGAGTGGAGCGGTTGACGTGCCTGAGGGGTGCCATCCAGGTGGACATGGACAAGCTCAAGAAGTGGGCCTGTGTAAACCTCATGAGTGGGTCCTGCATGTGGGTTGAGGCAGCCCCCAGTATGAAAGCAGGCTGGGTGATGAAGGGATTGAGAGCAGCTGTGCCGAGAAGGACTTGGGGGTACTGGTGGATGAAAAGCTGGACGTGAGCTGACAATGGGCGCTCACAGCCCAGAAAGCCAACTGTGCCCTGGGCTGCATCAAAAGAAGAGCGGCCAGCAGGTCAAGGGAGGTGATTCTGCTCCTCTACTCCACTCTAGTGAGACCCCACCTGGAGTACTGCATCCAGCTCTGGAGTCCTCAGCACAGGAAAGACATGGACCTGCTGGAGCGGGTCCAGAGGAGGGCCACCAAGATGATCTGAGGTCTGGAGCACCTCTGCGATGAGGACAGGCTGAGAGAGCTGGGGTTGTTCAGCCTGGAGAAGAGAAGGCTCCAGGGAGACCCTGTGTGGCCTTACAATACTTAAAGAGGGCTTATAAGAAAGATGGCGACAGACTTTTTAGTAGGGCCTGCAGTGATAGGACAAGGGGTAATGGTTTTAAACTGAAGTAGGGTAGATTAAGACTAGATAGAAGGAAGAAATTTTTTATGATGGGGGTGGTGAAACTCTGGTCAGGTTGCTCAGAGAGGTGGTAGATGCCCCATCCCTGGAAACATTCAAGGCCAGGCTGGATGGGGCTCGAAGCAACCTGATCTAGTGGAAGATGTCCCTGCTTATCGGAGGGTGGTTGGACTAGATGACCTTCAATTGTCCCTTCCAACCCAAACCATTCTATGAATCTATGATCTTACAGTAATTTGATTGCTTACGACATTTACCGTTCATGTTATTCTACCAAGATAGAGCTGGAAATACATGCGAGACGTCATCTACGCAAATGGAAATCTGATCAAACCATGGAAAGATAAATGCTATTTAAGACCTTAATTTCTAACAGGACTACTGAAATGAAATTCTTGAGACTGTTATCTGACTGGTCAAATGATTTCCTGCTCCTTGAGTAGAAGCAGCCAGTCGTATTAGGAGTTCTGCTGAATTCACTACCTCTGCGTTGAAAGCTAGTGCTTGTTCAGGTGACATCTAGTCTGCTTGCCAAACTTGTCTGTTCTTTGTGTCTCTGCTTTTGTCTGTTACAAAAATTAATATTGGGGTTTTTTTTCCATTTAGTAAGATTTTTTTTTTTATTATGCAAGTTTTGCTTTAGTACCTACATCATTAAGTTACAGAGGAGCCAGAATAAGATGCTGTTATTACCACTGTGTTGCCTGTTGTTCATATTCTGACTTTATTTAATTATAATATTAATGTAAAACTTCAAATTTGGGCTTTTTAATAGGCTACTGGTTGAATAAAATAGTAGGAAAAAAGTTCAGGTTACAGTTTGTAGTGGTCTTTCTATACTAGTGAATGGTTAAAATGCATTACTGCAGTGCCAAGCATGCGTATTTTTGTTTTACAAGTGAAAATTGAATTTATTTATATGAAAATGTAATTATTTTTCCAGGTGTGCATTACCTTATGCCCCAGAAACTAGTATTTTGAAGCATTAAGATGGAATGTCATGAACTGAAATACTTAAAATAGTTAATTGTGCGTTGGACTGGAGGGGATGTAATGCTGGGTGTCCTGTTTGGGGAAAGGATATTCTTTATTCTGTGTATTCTGCTTATTTAGAAAAGTGGGAATTTATTGCACACAGCATCTTCCTTGACTTCTGGGTTCTTTGGAAATTGCCAGGTTCATTTGTCTTTGAAATGTAGTTAATAAATTTTCTTTTCCCAGAGCAGATAGTTACAGACAAAAAGTGTGTCTGTTACCTTTTTGACGTCCTTTTCATAGGAAGCATTTTGGCAGCTGTTTATTGGAAAGAGGGAACATCTCCCCATCCCTGAATATTGTTATGGCTCAGGAGCAAGGTGAGCACAGAGGATTGCGTGAAAAGAGGCTTCTCTAATAGAATGCAACCAGAAGTAGACTGGGTTTCAAAAAGAATAGTAAATTCAGCACTTCTCTTTCCTGTGTCCAGCTACGTGAATTACATGGGAGGAAGGGAGAGATGAGCTGGTTGGTCACTTGGTTGATTTTATCAAGACTTCAACTGAACATTTCTCAGGAAAGACACTCATTTCTTTTCCCTGGACTAATTCTGCGAATGACTGAAACTTTTATTGCTAGATCACCTACACGTTCTAACTTCTTGAGGGTAAATACCTTTGTTTTTCAACAGATACTCTTTGAAAACCATGCTGCTAGAATTTACTGAATTGTTTTGCTCGAGTTGTTCAAAGCTGATGATGAGAAAATAGAAAATACTGAAATATTTATGATCTAACATTATGGTTGAGCTGTGTAGAGTGTTTCAAAAATGAGAAACTGGAATAAATTTATAAAAAGGAGAATTAGACATAACATCGGTCTGTTGCTTGACAAGGTTGATCACCTCGCAAATAGGGATGTAGACAAAGCAGAGACCTCTGTCTTCAACACCAGTGATGGGCCCTAAGACCATGAGTGGGAGGATGATAAACTCCCAGATGATCCTGAATTTGTTTGAGACTTGCTGCTCCAAGTGGATGCACATAAATCTATGGGGCTCAATGCAATTCATGGGAGGGTACTGAAAGGGCTGGCTGACGTTATTATGGGACCTCCCTCCATTATTTTTCAATGGTCTTGGGAGTCTGGAGAGGTCCTAGTCAACTGGAAGCTGGCAAATGTCCCAATTTTGAAGAAGGGTAAGAAGGAAGACCCTGGTAATTGCAGGCCTGACAGTCTCACTTTAGTGCCTCTAAAATTATGAAGAAGGTCATTCCGGGAGTTATTGAAAAACACTTGAGAGAAAATGCAGGCATTGGCCATAGCCAGCAGAGATTCATGAGGGGAAAGTCCTGCTTAACCAACTTAATTTCCTTTTATGACATGGTCACCCATCCAGCTGACCAAGGGAAGCCAGTAGATGTGGTATTTTTGGATTTTAACAAAGCCTCTGATGCTGTTTCTCACAGTATCCTTCTGGATAAACTGTTCAGCACACAGCTAGACAAGTCCATAACATGTTGGGTGAGCAACTGGCTGATGGGTCAGGCTCAGAGTTATAGTAAATGTGGTTACATCAGGCCAGTCACCAGTGGGGTACCCCAGGGCTCAATTTTAGGGCCCGTTCTCTTCAACGTTTTTATAAGTGATCTGGACGCAGGAATGAAATGTACATTAAGTGAGTTTGCTGATGATACTGAACTAGGAGGAGCCGTGGACTCCCTTGAGGGTGCAGAGGCCTTACAGAGAGGTTTGCATAGGCTAGAGATGGACAATCAACAACCTTATGAAATTTAACAAGAGCAAGTGCCAGGTTCTCCACCTGAAACAGGGCAATCCTGTTTGTACATATAAATTGGGGGGTGATCAGTCCCACAGAAAGAGATCTGAAGGTTTGGGTTGATGGCAAGTTGAATATGAGTCGACAGTGTGCCCTGGCAGCCAAAAGGAGCAATTGTGTCCCAGGGTACGTCAAGCACAGCATAGCCGACCCGTCGAGGGAGGGAATTGTCCCACTGTACACTGCACTGGTGCAGCCCCCCCTCGAGTACTGTGTGCAGTTTTCGGTGCCTCAGTATGAGAAGGACATCAAACTATTGGAGTGTGTCCAGAGGAGGGCGCCCAAGATGGTGAAAGGTCTTGAGGGCAGGACAGGAGGAGCAGCTGAGGTCACTTGGCTTGCTTAGCTTGGAGGAGAGAAGGCTGAGGGGTGACCTTGTTGCAGTCTACAGCTTCCTCAAGGGGACCAGTGGAGGAGGAGGTACTGATCTCCTCTCTCTGGTGACCAGTGACATGACATGAGTACATGGAATGAGGCTGTGTCAGGGGAAGTTCAGACTGGACACTACGAAAATGTTCTTCATTGATAGCATGGTCAGTTGGTGGAACAGGCACCCCAGGGAACCGGCCACTGCATGAAGCTTGTCAGAGTTCAAGGAGGATCTGGATGACGCTCTTAATCCTATGGTTTAGTTTCAAGCAGTCCTGCAAAGAGCAGGCAGTTGGACTTGGTGATCCTTATGGCTCCCTTCCAGCTCGAGACATTCTATGATTCTATGAAAATACTCAGCAGTTTGAGTGTGGCCACATATAGCGTGTGTGTGTGTGTACTTTATATTTGGATTCAGAAATCTGATGTTGCCCCCATTACCTTGTTAAGGCCCACTGAAGACAAACAACCTGTGGTCAGACTGTGCCTCTGAAGATGACTCCCTCAAATTTAACTAGTTGGACCAGAACAAGGTCTGGAATGGAGTTCCGGAGAACTCACTTCCTTGTGTGCTCTCTCTGGGAAGTTGTTCTTACCCCTTCTGTTCTTTGGAATGCAAACAGTGGTCTTGTCAGCAGTTGCACCCAACTGGTTTTGTTCTCTGCCAGAGTAATTCTTGGGTTTGTGTCACTAGTATACACTGAGAAAAAGAGGATGCTCCCTCCAGTGTGGGTGAGAGGCACTGGTTCCACATTTCATTTGCCAGAAGGAGTGGAATGCTAACATAATAGTGGTATTGAAGTGTCAACCCCGCCTTTGCCTTTCTGCTCAGGGAGTTGAATGTTTATTATTATGAATGTTTATTAAATTATGATGCTGTTTCCCCAGGTGAAAGGGAACTTAGGATCTCATAGGTTTGTTGCATCATCACCTGAGTTTAGAAAAAGACGTTAAATTTGCTCTTATGAAGAAACTGTTATACACAATTCTGTTTATTCCTGCACATCTTTCACTATCAAATGAAGTGAAAATAGATGATGATTAGCTCTGGCTCTTGGAGATCTGGATTGATCAGGTATTGGGTTTCAGCTACTATTGCTGGCTTTCTCTGTACTTCTGATTAAAAGGTTTTTAGTCCCTTATTACATCTTAGACACGTTCTTTTTGTTGCACTGTAGTTGAACTTGGTGTTTGGCCATGGAAACTGAAACAGTTTTATTTAATAGACACAGTTCTTAGATGGCTACAAAATTTACTGCAGTATTCTGTGTAAATTAAAACAATGGGATACACTTTTCTCCTTCCTAAATGGAGCACCTTCTCATTGTCTACCATCATTTGCAACTTGTATAATGACGTCATAAAGTGCATTTGCAATTTGCAGAAAAAAAAATCTCAAGTAATGCAGGGGGACTGAGTGACCATTTGAGAAGTTGTTCCACATCCCCTTGCTTGTTTCACCATTTATAAAATACCAGAAGTTTGTCATTTTAATGCAGGAAGTTTTGATACCTGCATACAGAAAGACAAGCAGGATGGGGAATGGAGTGTGCATGCTCTCTTATTTAGCATTATTAGCTGCCTCTGGTGTTTGATAATCCATTAAGAATTTCAGTGATGAAGTCAAAGGCGGCATCTCCAGGTGGCTTTTTTATAGATTGTGTGTGTTCACTTTGATGTACAATTTAAAGACTAACTTCCAGGTGAATGAGGACATGACTCATTGCAAATGAAACTTTTTGGTGATCCCATGGAAAGGGGCATTTACCTGGAGCCCCATCTACCAGTGAAACTTAGGATGTGTCAGAACCTGAAAGGGTTAGGTGTCCTGCAGGTGCCTAGAGATCACAAAGGTGGGTTTGCAGGATTCCTTAATACCTAAGCAGACGGAGGCTTTATTTCCTAAATTTCTTTACTGCTTTACAGATTACTACAAACCACCACTAACAAAGCAAGTATACTTATAGTTGGTAAAGTAAGTAGATATGTATTACAAATTCCTACCAGGAAAGCAGATAAACAGTCACAGCAATCAATATTAATAGCAATCAATAACAAAGCAAGTATACATTGCAGTCCTACAGGCGATTACAAAATTACAGCTAGTAAAGCAGCACATATGCTAATGATTAATTGCTTAGAAGCACACATACAAACTGATCACAGAATTGGGGCCAATGAAACTGATCCCAAAAGTGAGGTCAGCTGACAATGGACAATGTTTTTCTTCAAAGATGATCTGTGCCATGGAGTTTGGAGGCAGCCAGCTGTCCCCAGCGAGGGTCCGATCTGTCTAGGAGATCTCATAGAAAAGGGTGCATGCACAGGAAGTTCTCGTAAACAGAGGCTTCATTTTGGGTAAAAAGCAAGTAATTTTTGTATTGCGCAGGCATAAGAGGGCACAGGACACCACCATGTGGGACAGCCAACAGATAATGTTTTCTAGTTTCTCAAACCAGGTTTGTTTTTCTTTTTTCAGGCTGTTTTCCTGGTCTTCCAGTTAGAACAGCCAACGGCGTTTGCCAATTCCTACTTTCTCAGGATTTTTTCCTGTTTTTTTTCAGACTGTTTTTCACCTTTTCACATGATAAGTTGCTGTTAGGTTTCCTTGGTTTTGTGCATATCAAGGGTATCTCAGGATGCCTCCGGTTTCTCGGTGCCCAGCTGCACTTGAAATATGTGCTCCTCAAGGATGCTCTGGTTCCCAGGCTGACAGGCACTTCCTGGGGCAGTATTTCAGCAGACATCTTCTTTTCAGTGTTTTTCCCCTTCTAATCAGGTCATCTTTATCATTGCTCCCATTAGGCTGCCAACAGCATATGAAATAAGACAGTTTGAGTTAGGCTTTTGAAGTTTACTTGATATAATAAATATATATTTTTTTAAATAAACTTATTTTGCCAAATAAGATAACATGATATTTGAATGCAAAATTTGTGCTCAATTTTTTTTTTGTTGCAGAAAATATTCATGTTCCTGAGCAGTTTTCGCATGGTGCATCACTAGCCTGTAGTGGAAGGGACTGAGTGATATTTTTTGTGAGGGTGCACTGATAATGGCAGTTGCTACAAGGACACTATACAAAGCATAAAGAATTTGACTGAGAAAACAGTAAAATGTAATGGGAATGAGCAATGCTGTGGAAGTGTTATATTGAAGAGACTAATAAAGCAAGCAATTTCTAATTGACTAATGTGGCAGGAAGTGCTGGGAAATAGATGGATATAAAAGAAGATGGAAATATTCCTGCTGTGCATGTACCAGGTTGAGCTCCCCCATGACTTAGTGCATAAGCTGTCACAAAAGACTTGTTTCAATTCTCTTACTGTGCTTACTCCAGCCCTCCTCAAATGAAATAGGTTCCTACCTACAGATTTGTCACTTTTATTTAGTCACTGATGGAATTCTGGAGTTGAGACAGCATAAATCAGTTCACGTGTTCCCAACCATAAATGGAAATATTACACACCTAAAACCTGAAGTTTTGATGCAGAATAGGTTTCTTGATGCTTTCTGATCACTCAACCTTCTGCCAAGGGTTTCTGCTTCAGGTTTGAAATCTCATGAGCTGACTAAGTGTGAACGAGTGGGCTGTGTTAGGAAAAATTTTGAGCACATCAAAGCAGGCTTGAAACATCCCTTACTTAAAAGAAAACAAACAAAGAAATAAAACATACCTCTTTAGAGATTCAAAAAAGAGATTTTTTCTGAGCCTGCCCAGAGGGAGCAACCTCCTTATACTGCAGAAGTCCATCTGGATGGTGAATTTGGCATCGCTATCGCCAGCAAATAACCATCATTAGTCTTCAGGCTCTCTCACGTCTCCACATTTAAAAGCAAACAAAAAGGGTTTGTAATGGCTGTAACAACGCTTGTGCAACACAAGCAAATCTTGCCAAATACTTGATTTTGATTTGCATATGTACTTGAGCTCAGAGTTGTGCGAAGGTTATAGTTGAAATACTGAGCTGAAACATTTTCAGATTGCTCTGGATAACCACAGTCTACCTTTCACTGGCATTCCATGGTTGGAACCTGTAACCTAAACTACTGAAATACTGCAAAACAAGTAAGTCAGAGGTTTTATGGAAAAACATCAGATTTTACAGGATACTGCAGTTTATGATATAAAATATAAAATTTTGTAGCTACAGAGCAAATTTCCGGTGAAGATTACACACGTTTTTACACCTGAAAAATAGGCAAAGCCAAAGAAATTTAAAAAACCCTCATACGTAGTTTTCAATACGTCTTCACTTACAACCCCCTTTAAAAAAGAAGGAAAAGGTGTATAGGAAATGTCAAAACACTGTGTTGTAGAAGATTTGAATGTAAGCTGTGATATTAATACTTACCTTCAGAGCTATTTGTAGCTATGACATATTGTAATGGAAGACAATTTAAAGTGGCTTGTTGCCTTTTTTTTTTTTTTAACGTATTCAATGAGAGTTACGTTGCTTTCTGGAACTTACTGTACCACGACTTATAACACCACCTTTGGTCTTCAGGCAAGGATTATTTCAGCATTTTTCTTATTTTAGTAAGGGTTTGTTAAGACTGTAATTTCAGAAGTTCCCTTGGAGAAGTTTCTCCAAGCTGTGTCACGTGGGGGACAGGGGTGGTGAGAAGAAGAGGAATAGGAGGAGGAGTAATAAGTGAGTACTAAGTAAGTAGTAGTAATATTAGTAAGCTCAAAAAACCACCTCACTACTTCTTTGCCTATGATACTTTCCATTTTGCAGCACTACTTTTTTCATGTGTGTGTTGAAAGCTAAGCATTCATCTAAACATTTCAATTCTTATTTATTAAGGTAGTGGTTGACAGATCACAGATTCTTTGCTTTGAGCTGCTTTTAAGAACCAATCTATTCAAGCAGAAACTTTTCTGCGCATCATGAAAAATTGCGTAAACATTGGTAAGTGACATATAAGTCCTGGGCAACAGTCGTTACTTTGATGCCAGGATGTTCTATGTGATCCAAAGACAGTCTCTGAAGTGTGTGGTTTTTTTTCCTTTGATACTTGAATGTGGTCTAGCAAAACATACTTGTCATCTTGCATGCATAGTCCCAGCATGTACAAAAAGCTTACCTAAATCCTTTTTTGCGTGACGGAAATGCAAGAGGTGGTTTCCTCTGGAATTGAGGTCTAAGTCAGTATTTTAGAGTAACACTACATAGTGTTGGAAATTATGTAAATTAAATCACAACTCTTAACTAGTTATTTTCATAACTCTTTCAGTTGGGAAGATTTGGAATTGAAATCCTGAGGGTCTATTGCTGCTGCAGATGCACTTGTGCTTGTTGTCTTTTCTTGGATAATATGCAGCTGAATAGCTTGCTATACTCAGTGGCAAGTGAATACAGCAACTAAAGTAAAGCAATCCTTATTTATGCTTCCAGTAAATTATGCTGGGGCTGGATGTAGAGGAAAGATACTGTAAGAAAGCCACCCCTAAACTGGCAGTACCCCATCAACCTGTATCTCTTACTTTTTCCCCTTGCAAATTTTAACTTTCCAAAGTCCTGATTGCACTGTAGCCAGCGGGTGTATTAACTTTGCAATCTCTGACTTGTGGACTTGTTCTGACAAGTACAGTACAGAAAGTCCCTGCTTCCTTCTCCCCTGCACAGATGTTTGTCTGTGTGATAAGCCACCCACAGCAAACCAACGAAAAGTTTCATATTTTAGAGATGGACACACACCATGTAAAGCCATGGAACTCTTGCTGAAAGGTAAGGGGTGGTTTTACTGGCTTCTTTCTCTCCTTCAGAGAGGTACCTTCATGACCCGTGCTCTGTTGCAGTAGTCTAATATACTCCCTTTTTAAAAATACTGGTGAATCTATGATGTGTTTAGATGGGTGAAGGTAAGTGAATTAGAGGGGTTTAACTGCATTAAGAAGACAATAACTGAGAAGCTTGAGTTTTTGATTCCGAACTGTGAGTCGGGTTGTGATCTGATGCTTTCAGTCTTTTTAAAAGTTTGGCTACAGCTTTTCTCTTAGTTGAATATGCAACATGTAGGCCTTTGAATATTAGCTAAGGAAAATGTCAGTCTCAATTGTGTTGCTGTTTCCTAGGTACAGTTTTTTTAAACTGTCAACACAGGTTATTAAAGTTAACGTGCTTAGTATTCTCATTGTAAGTGGTTTCCAGTTTAAAAGTCAGGACTTGCAAGTATCCTTTTGGGTATGGGAAAAGTGTACAGGGTGGAAAAAAGATATGGCAACAGAGCATGCTTTCATCTCAGATGGTACTCTCGGAGGACCTAAATAACTATTTTTTACTGTTGTCTTTGTTTTAAACTGGCAGCATGGCTCAATAAACTCAGACCCTACTTAAGCTCTAATTCTGGACTGAACAGATCCAGATCTCTTGTGTTTTCTCTTCCTCTGATTACCTTTATCCTCCTCTGTTTCCCAGATATTTTGGATACTAGGGAAATACACACCGTCAGTGTTCAAGCAGCTGCTTCACAGCAAAACACTAATTCTTTCATGCATTGCTACAGCACTTGGGTAAACTTCTTTCATTCTCACAGCATTGTGCAAAAATGTTGCAATTACAAAGAAAGCATGCTGTCCACCTACAGCAAACAGGACATGAATTAAGTTGAAGTGCAGTGAGAGGGAGCTTGGTAAGTCCCTACCCCCAAATCTGGCACCCAACACCAGATCTTCAGTGCTCCGCTGTCCTTAGTAGTGAAACAGGTTGTCAGGATGGGCTTAGGGAGTCAACGTTATAAGATGATTTTAAGAATAGCTGAAGTTATGTATCGTGTATGTGTAGCAGCTGAAAAGCCAAAAGATGGGGTGGTCTGTCGGGATCAAAGTCCTACGCCGCACGAAACATCCCTGGAGTGACCGAGCAGCAGCGAGACCAACCAGCCCCTTGCGTGGGCTGCGCCCTGCGGGGGTGCTGCGGGCTCCGGGACCGCGGTCCGACGGCCCGAAGAGGCGGGGAAGGGCTCGGGCTGCTGTGCGGGGCTGCCGGGGGGGGGGTCGGAGGGGCTGCCCCCGGCCCGCCTGCCCCGCCGGTCGGCTCGCACCCTGCCGCCTGCAGCCGCGCTCCGGCCGGGAGAGGGCAGCGCTCCCCTCCGAAAGGCGCCGGGTGGGGGCCGGTGCTCCCCCTCCCGGGGCCAGAGCGCCGTCGGGGCCCCGCGGGGGGGGGTGTCTCGCCGTCCAGCCCGCCCCGTCGAGCAAGCGCGGCCGCCGGTGGGGCGGGCTGCCACCCGGGCACCAACCTCCTCCAGCCCGGGGCCATCACAGCGCGGCTTTGTTCCTTCGCCCCGCGGGCTGCCGAGGCCCGGGGGCGGCGCATCCGCGGGGCCGGGCGCGACCCGCCGGGGCTCCCGCAGGCGCGGTCCCGGCGGCGGCTCGGCAGCGCCGCCTCCTCCCCCGGCAGCACGGGAGGCGGCGGCGGCGGCGGCGGCGGTGGCGGAGCCTCGCCCGGGACACCCCCGCGTAGGTATGGCGGCCGCTGCCCTCGGGGCGGAGGGGGGAGCCCGGCCCGCGGCACCTGCCGCCCGCAGCCCCCCGGCCCCGCGGGGCGGCCGGGCGTCGGGGTCGCTGTGCTGGGCCGGGCCGGGGGCGGCGGGCTGCCCTCTCCCTTCTCCGGGGCGCCACGTCCTGCCCCGGGGAGCGGCGGCGGCGTTCCGCCGGTTGGGACGCGGTTCTGGTGCCGCTGTGCGCGGTGCGGCCGGGCGGGCTCCGCTCCTGTCCGGGGCAGACGTTTCCCGTGAGCTGTCAGTCCCCTTCCAAAGTCCCAAAAGTGGGGAGAGGGAGGATGTTTTTTCTTGCCCCCCCCCCCCTTTTTTTTTTTTCTTATTTGTTCATTATTTTGCTGCTCGTGGTTTTTTGTTTGTTTGTTTTTTGTTTGGTTTTTTTTGTTTGTTTGTTTGTTTTTTTTCCCCAGTTCCAGCCTCTAAGTGGACAAGGTTATTTGGTTTTAATCATGAAAGCGCTTGCCTTTCTCAGCTGGAGCATAAGAAGTTTTTAACTTACTGACTTTTAACTTCTTTTAACAACCGAAAATTGTGAAGTAAATGAAAACTTTTCTAACGGTAACATTCGGAGAAACAACTTTTGAAGCAGTTCTTGGTAGCATTTTGTTAGGACGCTGCTGTGTGCAGCTTAGAGTTCCGGGAGTTTTCAACCTGCATAGTGATTCTTACACAGAAAAAAGGCTCTAAAATCCTTCTTACTCCTGCCTCTGTATTTGGTCCTATTAAAAAATGGAGATAGTGCCTCTTGTAAGTCATTATAAGGCACACGAATGTGATAGAAAGCCTAACAGATGACATAAGTTTTTTTTTCTTTTGTAGAGATAATATGCTGTCTACCACGCTTTGTGGAAATAGAATTTCAGGAGGCATTTGAGTAAGATGGATTTTTCCACCTAGATAAAAAAAAATAACTGTATTCTGTGAATAAAGTATGAAAAAGGGACAAGACAAAATCTGGTGATCAGATTTGAGTACTTAAGTGCTTTTCTTTTTCCAAAGTGGTGTTTGAATATCGAGTGCAACAAAGAAAGTGATCGTGTAGATGTATCTTAATAATAATCTACGAGGAAACTCATTTGGCATTCTCAGTTGACTTGTAAATTAGACATTTCTGCCAACATTTTGTTACGTAATACCAGGGAGGAGTATTCCTTTTCTCGATCTGAAACTGCTGCTATTATTCAGGAGGAGTTCCCATTGGCTCCCCTGAGAATAGTTCCTTTGTGGGGCTGTTCCAGGAGGGTATAGTGTGTGAAATGGCCCAACATTCTTTTTTATCTGAATAACACCTTGAACGAGAATTTGCACCAGGATATAGGAAGGATAGCCTATGACTAATATAGTGACTCAGAAAATCCAGTTCCAGTTTTTGGCTTTGCCAGGCATGAAACAGCTCTCTGCATGGCCACACATCAGTCAGTCAGCACCTGCACATCTTCATTTCCCGTTTATGGATGGGGGATACAGTAATCTCAGGGCAGGAACATACATTCTCTGTGCCTTGTGCCTTCTACAAGTAAGTCTTCTTGTAAGTGCTAAGGTGCTACCTAGAACAGCAAGTAGAATTTGTATCACTGTGCGTGTTTGTCCCCAAGTATTGTAGTTACAGAGGTCTTCGTTTGCACCAGGAGTTTTCATACTTTTTTCTCTCCTGTATTAGCTTGAATATTACTGCATCTGTAGCACCTTCTCACCCCTGTCTCAAGAGTGTTTTTGGAATTTTCCTCGATGTTCATGCTGAAATTCTTCAAAAATTACAGAATTTTCAAAAATTTACAGATTTTCCTCCTGACTAGTTGAGCTGTGTGAGTTATAACTTTCAGGCTCAGCATCATTGAGACAAATGGGTACTACTAAACTATATTAATAATTAGAAGAGGGCTATGAGGTGGAATAGTCGCCCTTCTCAGTGGAAGCTGCTTCTATGAATATCAGTATTATATCTAATGACTTTTGGTATCGAAAATTTGTTTCTTGCTCTTAATGGCTGTAGAGTTTGTTGTGCTGTTCTAGCTGTTCGTGAAGCCGGAATGCAAATTACAGAAGTGCCGTTAAACACACAGTATATCCCCTAATTTTGTTTGTTAGTTATAGCATTTTTGTGGATTGCCAAGACTGAGTGATGATGAAGTGTCACAGACAGCACTGGGGCGCGCATCTGAACGCATTTGTGGAACCAAGCGTCTCTAGTCTGCTTCTTTGCTACCTTGTCAGTAAACTGTACAACTGTGCTGTATGAACTGTTGATAGACTTTGCTTTTGCTCTGGTCTCATGGCTTCACAGTGCCCAGACTAGGGAGTAGTAAATTCTAAAAGCCATTAAAAATTTCATCATTAGAAAGCTATGATCTCTGTCAAAACAGGCATTAACAGGAGTAAGGGAGGTGAGATGGGTATCTGGTAACGGTATCAAACAGATTTTATTTTGTTCTAGTGACCTTACATATACATTTGGCTTTGTTTTTGTCTTTCAGTAAATGTATAACCCACGTTTCCCATTTCCGAGGTTTCTACAACCTAGAGCCCCATTTTATTTTAGTTGAAATGAAAATGCTACATTAAGAATGTTAATACAGGAATGCATAAAGAATACACTTTGCCAACCTTAGGAGCAGGCTTCTGTCTAAGAGGCATTTTTCTAGAGTTGTTTTTGTGTTTTAAACCCCAAATCTATTTTTAAAAGGTTAAAAGATGTGACCCCTTTTCGAGACTCTTTAAATATTTTCCCTGCTATGGAGCACGAAATGGCTGTGGCTTTAACAAATTAAAGAAATAAGATAGCCATGAATAGGGTGATGTTTTTTGGAGGAAGATTTAAGTTTCTTTTTGTCTCAAAGAGAGCTGTTTTAAAAGGTGTTTAGATGCATTTCTTCTGTTCACTTGCTTCAAGAGCAACTAATGTGTCGTGAAGTAATCAACAGTAGTGCAAGCCACTTCATTATAAATTTAATAGGCAAGGGTTTATTTTACCTCTCAGTTTGAATACTGTTAGAAGGCAGTAAATGAACATGCTTGCGAAGCTGCTAGCTGAGGGTTTTGCTTTGTCCCCTCCCTATCCTCCATGCGCTAGGTGTTCAGGAGAGCCAAGTGTAAAAATGAAAGATCATGTCAAAAACCTTGGTTGTAAAGGCGTGAAAATCCGACTTTGGGAATGTACTATTTATTAGGTGTGTGTTTTGCTACTTTTTTGCTTTCATTTAATTCTTCCGAGGTCTTTTAATCAGGTCCAGAGGAAGGATCTGCATATAAAAGACTGTTCTGTACCACGTTAGACCTGATTGCTGCGCAGCATGGTTCCTGGTGCTTGGGAAGCTGTGGGTGAGCCTTTAGGTATACATACGTAACATACTCAGATGGAATCTGTAAATTCAAAAATACAGTTTGGTTCAATTGCTGTGCTTGTTGAGAGGAAGCAGTGGGATGAACATTTTTAATGGAAACTGGCTGGTCTGTGAGCACCGCACTGGAATCTCACTGGTTTTGAATAGTATTAAGATTTGAGGAGTATAAACACAGTATGTACAATAATTTGTGTCCATCTTAGCGGCTGCCTTGTGGGTTGATATAGCACCTACATCCTACGGAATATTACATAGTAAAAAATATAAAACAGTGATAATGGTGGTGTGTAACACAGTCATCATTGGAAGAGAAGTCGGTAGAAGACCTCTTAATATGTGTGTGCTGCTAGACTTTTATAATGCACAAGACATTTTGCTTCGACAAAGATGTTAGATTTTAAAGCATCACAAGTTGTGCTCTGGGGATTCCTGCCTACCTTCCAGTGGCCTTTGGGTGGCATGCATCCTTACTTTCTTGTTACTCCAGTTGATCAGAAGTAAAGATTTAATGTGCTTGTCTTGATGGTCATATTAAGAGTAATTCTCAGTGTTTTATAGGCATAAGTTGCAATATGACCGTCACCAAAAAGAAATCTAATTAAAAAAGGAAGAATTGAGCTCCAAGGCACCTGTGAAGCATCATTGTGGGGTTATTTACATAGCTTGAGAATTTTGACCTTCAGTCAGTTGCTTTACAATTTTATGAAACAGCAGTAGTGGTCTGTGGCACAGAGGTGTAGGATTGTGGTCTGAAAGGAGAATATAGGGAGCAGGGTCCAAAGACCTTATGTTTTGTTGTATTTGAACTGATGCATGGAAGACAAGCAGGAAATCTATCACAGAATCACAGAATGGTCAGGGTTGGAAGGGACCTCTGGAGATAATCTAGTCCAACCCCCCTGCCACAGCAGGGTCACCTACGGCACGGTGCACAGGACGGTGTCTGGGCGGGTTTTGAATGTCTCCAGTGTGGGAGACTCCACAACCTCTCTGGGCAGCCTGTGCCAGGGCTCTGCCACCCTCAAAGAAGTTCCTCCTCATGTTAAGATGGAACTTCCTATGTTCAAGTTTGTGCCCGTTACCTCTTGTCCTGTCACTGGGCACCACTGAAAAAAGACTGTTCTCATCTACCTGGCATCCTCCCCTTAAGTACTTACAAGTATTGATAAGATCCCCCCTGAGTCTTCTTTTTTCTAGACTAAAAAGCCCCAAGTCCCTGAGCCTTTCCTCATAAGAAAGATGCTCCAGTCCCCTAATCATCTTAGTAGCTCTTTGCTGGACCCTCTCCAGCAGTTCCCTGTCCTTCTTGAACCGGGCAGCCCAGAACTGGACACAGTACTCCAGATGCGGCCTCACCAGGGCAGAGTAGAGGGGGAGGATGACCTCCCTCGACCTGCTGGCCACACTCTGCTGGGTGCACCCCAGGATGCCATTGGCCTTCTTGGCCACCAGGGCACATTGCTGGCTCATGGTCATCCTGTTGTCCACCAGGACTACCAGGTCCCTTTCCACAGAGCTGCTCTCTAGGAGGTCAGCCCCCAACCTGTACTGATGCATGGGGTTATTCCTCCCCAGATGCAGTACCCTACACTTGCCTTTGTTGAACCTCATCAGGTTTTTCTCTGCCCAACTCTCCAGCCTGTCCAGGTCACGCTGTATGGCGGCACAGCCTTCCGGCGTGTCAGCCACCCCTCCCAGTTTTGTGTCATCAGTAAACTCGCTGATGGGACACTCTATCCCTTCATCCATGTCATTGATGAATATATTGAACAGGACTGGACCCAGTACTGACCCCTGAGGGACACTGCTTGTTACTGACCTCCAAAGGCAAGTTTGCCCCTCAAAGGCAAAAACTGCATGGTCATTGGCCTCTCTGAAATGCCTGTACACTAATGCATGCAGCATGGGGAACAAACAAGAAGAGTTAGAGATCTGTGTGCGGTCACAGGGCCATGATCTCATTGCAGTTACTGAGACATGGTGTGATAGCCCACATGACTGGAACGCTGTCATGGAGGGCTATGTTCTCTTTAGGAAAGATAGGCCAGCGAGGCAAGGGAGTTGCTCTTTGTGTGAGAGGGCGACTGGAATGTATTGAGCTCTCCCTGGGGGTGGATGAAGAGCAAGTTGATAGCTTGTGGGTAAGGATTAAGGGGCAGGGTAAGAGGGGAGACACTGTTGTGGGTGTTTATTACAGGCCACCTGATCAGGATGGGGAAGTTGATGAGGCCTTCTACAGACAGGTGAGAACTGCCTCAAAATCACAGGCCTTGGTCCTCATGGGGGACTTCAACTTCCCTGATATCTGCTGATAAGGTTACACAGCTAGGCATGTGCAGTCCAGTAGGTTCCTTCAGTGCATTGATGATAACTTTTTAAGTCAGGTGGTGGAGGAGCCCACAAGGAGAGGTGTACTGCTGGACCTAGTATTGACAAAGAGGGACTGGTGGAGGATGTTAAGGTTGAGGGCAGACATGGCTGCAGTGACCGTGAGAAGATAGAGTTCAGGATTAAGTGCAGTATGCACAAAATGACAAGTAGGGTTGAAACCTTAGACTTCAGGAGGGCTAACTTTGATCTCTTAAAGGAATTGCTGGGAGAAATCCCATGGGAGAGGGCTCTAGAGGGTAAGGGGGATCAAGAGAGCTGGCTGATATTTAAGCACCACTTCCTCCAAGCTTAAGATTGGTGCATCCCAAAGAGCAAGAAATTGGGCAAGGGAAGCAGGAGACCTGCATGGCTGAGCAGGGATCTTCAGAAAAAGCTCAGGTGGAAGAAGGGAGTTTACAAGATGTGGAAGAAGGGGCTGACGGCTTGGGATGAGTATAAGAATGCTGTCAGGGTATGCAGGGATGAAACGAGGAAAGCCAAGGCAGCCTTGGAATTGAACCTTGGCGAGGGATGTCAAGGCCAATAGGAAGGGTTTCTTTAAGTATATAGGAGGCAAAAGGAAAATTAGGGAAAATGTGGGCCCGCTGTTGAACGAGACAGGTGCCATGGTGACAGATGACACAGAGAAGGCAGAATTGCTGAATGCCTTCTTTGCTTCAGTCTTCATGGCTCAGGCCAGCTCTCGGGAGTCCCAGACTTTGTGGGTAACAGAGAAAGTCTGGAGGAAGCATGACGTTCCTCTGGTCGAAGAAGAACAAGTTAGGGATCAATTAAGTAAACTGGATACCCACAAGTCCATGGGGCCTGATGGGATGCACCCGCGAGTGCTGATGGAGCTAGTGGAAGTCATTGCTGGGCCGCTCTCCATCATCTTTGAAAGGTCCTGGAGAACAGGTGAGGTGCCTGAGGACTGGAGGAAAGCCAATGTCACTCCAGTCTTCAAAAAGGGCAAGAAGGATGACCCGGGAAATATATATTTTATACCACTGCTTATACTTTGCAGCCATTTGCAAGGCTTGCACAAACTGTGGTCTGGTGCTGCATAACGAGCATGGAGGCTCGTTATGGCAGCAGTGGAGCTCTGAGTTAAGTGAAGTCCGTATGAGTGGCTACTGGATCACAGAGCAGCATCAAAGCCAGAGTCCCATCTTCACCTTTTCTGTGTTTTTCTCTTGCAGTTACGTGCTTTATTTACAGGGAAGAGGAGAAAGTGAAGTTGTAAGCCAGGTTGCTGCAGGATCAGGAAGTGTCCTTTTGTGTTTAGGAAAATGCTGCTGATACACAGTAAGTGCTAGGACAGCCAAATGGTAGTCACGGTATTGGCTGAAGGGTCACTTTGTCAACCAGGAGAATTGCCTTTCTGCTGAGATTTAGATAATGCTTTCCCTTATCTAATTTCTTTGGTGTGTACAGAGTAAAATAGTTTGATAGCTGACGTCTTTTCCATTTAAATCCAGTTAGGTCAATACCTGCTGTTTTTATTTTCCACCAGTTTATTTCCTTATTGTGGTCCTTCTAACATGTCTTGGTAATTGGGGAAACCATGCTATAAAATGCTAAAATTTGTAATGTTGAAAGAAATTGGAGATATGACAGTCCCATAATTGGCAACCAATAAATAAAATATTCGGTGAGGAGAAGTGTTGGAGGGATTATTGAAATGTCTTCCATCTGTGATAGAACCCCAAATACTTGTTGATGTTCATCTCAATAACTTGAGCTGGTCAGGAGACTGGCAATAGCATTTGACAATAGGTTTAAGGGGAGATTGTAGACTGAAAGAAGAGGTAGTTAAATAAAATTATTTTCAAGATTTTTTGTTCTTTTTTTGTATATTTACCTCTACTTGACTGAAATGTATGCTGCAAGTCACTCCATTTTGCAGCACATCACAATAAATGCTTCCATTAAATTTATTGCTAAACTGGATGCTGAAAAGGGTTTTTTGGATGAATGCTGCTACTGCTGACATTGGTGTGAACTCAATATTTGTGTGCAATGCCTGAAACTGGACCTGTTTGTCTGTTACATGCCCGTCCTGCTGGTTTCTGTGTCAGAAGCACAAATATCAGAGGAAGAGGTTGGGTGTTGCTCTGTGAAATGATGTGTATCCATGATGTCAGTGAGCTCGACCCTGCCCTTGCTGCAGGGAGTAGGACTGGTCCGTAGCACCCAAGAGCGGTGTGGCACCTCTTTGGCACTGGGGACCCTGTTGTTTTTGGGGAGCTGAGCAGCTCTTTGCCGTGCAGAGGAGGTGAGCGGTAGGGTGCATGTGATAGTGTGTCCTTCAGTCCCTTGCTCTGAAACAGAGGTTGTGCGAGAGCTGCTCTGTAGCCAGAGCTGAGTATTTCCTCCCTACGTGCATCCTCTTCTTCTTCCTGCCTCTCCCAGCCACTTCCAGCAGCCAAGCTGAGTTACTGTAAGCCCCAGATGGAGGAAAGGCGTGAGCCATTCATGTGAAATTTTTTTTCTAAGCAACCAGCACTCTTGAGAGTATGAGAAAAGCAGAAGAGGTCGCTTAGTGCTGTGTGTTGACATTCATTGGTTCTTCTGCAGGAAGCAAAAGGAGTGCCATTGGGTACACCTTTGTATCCAGGAAACACCATCATAAGCTCGTTTGTCAGGGAAGCGCATGTCAAAAGTACTGATCGCATTTCAACATGGTTCTAGTCCGTGTTGTAGGGAAGAAATTGATTGCTTCAGATGAGCTAAATCTTCAGGTTATTTATACATTCAGGATCCATATTGAGCTAGGTACTTAGTATTTCCGAATGGACAAGCTCCCTGGGGATCCACAGTGTGACACAAACAAAGGGTGAAGGGAGTGAAGTCGGGATGGCGTCATCTCTCCAATGAGTAGTATTTGTATTTTCCAATAAAAAAGTAGTTTATTGTACTGGTGGTGCAATGACAATCCGCCAAAGGAAGGGCTAAGTTATGCCTTCTTGTGCTCACTTGCAATAGAATAGGTAGACTAGACTGGATACCAGCCTTTCTTATCATTGCAGAGGAGGATGTTGAGATACGTCGCTTGAGGCTCTGGACGTCAAGACAGTCATGTGACAGAAGTAAGCAGAAGTAGGTCTTACTCTGTTGGCATGGCATAACAATTTGAATGTGCTTGTATTTTCTGGCAGAGGAGACGGTGGAGTTTGGTTTGGATGTGTTCCTTAAAAGAGGGAGAACCATTGCAGGTGACAGCATTTTATACAGCAGAATAGAGCAATGGTGTAAAACGGCTGGCTGGCATGTCTGTCATTTCAGCCAACCATGTGATGCCCTGCGTATACATAATCTGTGTGTGGCAGTACTTGTGAGTTGGCGACAGGTCTGGGATAGAAGTTTATGTGCTTCATCCCTTCTGTAAGGTGACAGTTATGAAAAGGTCCACCTTAAAATACTCCTTGTGGAATTAATGTTACAGTTTCTTAATTTCTCTTGTAACCCTCTTTTCTTCTGTACAAACAGGACTGTCCTTCCCATGCTGCTGCTCTTAAGGTTGGGCTCAGGATGCTGTTGCTGGAAACTGCAGAGCTTTGTCTCTGTCTGTCAAAGCGAGACGCCTTGCAGTCAGCTGCGGGATACCTCCTCCCTCCACAGAAAATAAGAAACCCCTCTGTCTGACTTTCACTGCTGTCTAGGCTGGCTGGATTAGTGTTTGCCTTTGATACCCTTTTCTTACGATATGAAAGGTGTTTGGGTTTTTTTGGCTGAACATTTGCGGCCAGTGATTTTGTAAACGGTTTTGCCTTCTGCTTTAAAATTATACTGAAGTCAAACCGCAAGCATGTCGGTACTTGTGAGCATAGATGAATTGATGGACACCAGGAGATGAGCATTAACAAACTTGTGGTTTAAAAGAAGTGTGTGCTGGGGTGGTGGGTGGTCGTTTTTGATTGAAGCTGTCCTGGTTTGAGGCTGTCCATTTGATTTTTGCAGTTTGTAGGCAGGGAACTTCTCACATCCTATCTGACTCATAGCAGGCTGTACCTATGCGTTAAGGAGCAATGCGCTGCACAACTGTGTTGTTTTTGGAAACTGTTCAGCTGTAAAAACAAGGCCACATCTGGGCTGAGACAGCCACCTCTTAAGACAGACTCTCTTTTTTCATAGCCTGTTTCAGCAAGTAGAAGGAGACTTATGTGTAGTTGTTGAGCCCACCTTGCTGTTTTAGAGATGTGGAGTTGCTTCTTGTATGCTTTTCTCACTTGACAGGAATATTATTTTTAGAGTATGAATTTTGAGGATGTAATGAATTTGAAATACAATAATGGAAATCAGGGTTGCTATGATGATGGTAATCCTAGTAATTCCAGTGATTACTTGTCTGGGTAGCTTGCTGTCTAGGGTAGTTAAAGTGACCTACCTTGGGGACATCTTCTATGAAGTTGCTAAAATAACAGAACCATACAGTTGGGATATTGATGTGGAGTAAAAGTTGCTACAACTACATCTTGAGGTCAAATTCCATTTTTTACCTCTAGAAATAAGAAACGCAGCAATTCCCATTACTTCATTTGCTGCAGCTGCGAATGTCTGAGCGCCTGGGCTCAGCCTGACCTGTTTTGTTTACTGCGTCTATTGTGTGAAAAGCACACAGCATCTTAACTAAGAACAGCCACCCCTCCTCCAGTCTTACATGGGCATCATTACAGCAGCGTTTCCTTATTCTGGGGGACTTTGGGGCAACTGGATAGCTGATAAGCTTAATATCCTTTTTTTTCCCCTAATTCTGGAAGATGTCAACTTAGTTTGCATGAATGGGGTATAATGATATCAATGCCTCCTGATGGGTGTGTAATAATTCCACTGGTTTATTCTGTTTCTAGATGCTGGGACAATGGAGTTGAGCTGCGCTGAAGTACCTCTTTATGTAAGTTCTACAACACTAGGCTTCTGCCCAGAGAGTCGCTTTCTTTTGGGTAACGGCTCATTCAAAAGGAGGGTGAATGAAACCAAAACCCATTCTCTGGTTGTCTGAGACCACAGGCTGTTGAATGTTGCTGTCTGATGCAGGCATGCGTGCGGATGATGGTTTTCAGTATTGTGGCTCAGTTCTCTGAAGTAAGTTTAAAATTATTTCCCCTTTATGATTATTGTTTTCTTCTCCTTCAGTAGTCTTAATTGCAGTTTTCAAAAGCAGAGTTACTGCCTGTGAAGAGGCACCACTCACTCTTTCCCACAATTTACGGCTGTTTTTTCCCTATAAAATTCCAAATTACCATTTTCTCCACTTCCTCAAAGCAGGAAATTGTATGTTATGTCAAAAAATGAGTGAGTTGAAGTCTGTAATCAAATGGATTTTTTTTTCTGCAAAACCTGAAGTGATTGCTTAAATAGGTGAACTCAGAGTTCAAAACCAGGTAGTAACAGGATTGAGCACATGCATTAGATAAACTTAATTCACTTGGTGCCTTTAATGGGATGTAAGTATGAGGATTAAAACTTGGGCAATCTAGTTATTATTATTAATAAACCATGGTTGTCTTTTTTGGTTTATTCTGCCATGGCTTGCAATGAAAATGGTAATAGCAGGGCTACATGAATGTTGATGTCTAGGAGTGTAGTGGGAGGGCACTGAATAGTTTTCAAAAGGGTGGTAAAAGGTGAAACAAAGACAGAAACAAAACAATTATCTGCTTATTGTGTTGAGATGGGGATGGAAATAATCTGTACCCCAGAATATTGAAGGAACATAGGATTGCTAATGCAACAACACTGTGTTTTCATTGTATTTGTCAGCTTGGCAATGGGAAACTAAGGCTCCAAAAATTAGATGCAAGACCTTTAAAGGCGGTGGGGGGGAGGGATTTTGTGAGGCCTGCTCATGTGATGTTGGTTGTATGGCGCAAGGGCTTAAAAACAGATTTTTACAGAAAGAATAATCAAGAACATGGTGCTAATGGATAAAATTCGACATGGTTTTATCATGCGTGGCTGCATCGGACTGATCTGATATCTTCCCACGATAACTGACTGCTTAGAGAAGGGCAGTGCAATGGGCTTAATCCAAGTTGTTGAAAATGAAACATTTCATACTGTGTCTCACAGGAAACTCTTATGGAAGATAAAGAAGGTGGAGATTAATATAAAGAGATAAGGCTATATGGATACTGCAAGAACAGTTACTAGGGTAGAGAGAAAAATATTACAAGTGATACCCCTTAAGGGTCATACTTTAAGCCAGTTCTGTTTAATATTTTGATTATAACCCTGAAAGCCAAATGTAGGCTTGTGAAATCTATGTAAATCTCTGGACATCATAATACTGGGAGATGTTGGTTAGTACTGAGGAGAATTCAGTTATTATGTGGGAAAATTGAATTTTCCAACCTTTTATTTACTCCGGTTAATAAGAACATGGAACAAAGCTGTGCGTTTGGGGACTAATAGGGATACATTTGTAATGAACTAGGGACTCATCATGTGGAGACAGAGAGGCCTTGGGGTGTATTAGTTACTTGTAGAGTCGTGGATGTTAGAAGGTGATTTAAGTTGGGAACGCTGGCCCTAAGCTTTGTACAAGCAAGAGCCAGTACCGGGCCTGAGTTTTGGTAACTTGCTGGTTGTGGTCTGCAGCCTCTCACCAGCCCAGGTGGGTAAATCCCAGAGGGGTCTCCTAACTTGCCAGAAACCCGATGAGAGTGGTTTGGATTGCCATTAGGCAGTCACCAACTTGCTTTCTTGTGGGAGAAGCAGGTGGAGGTGTGTCTTTCCTTTGGGTCCCCAGTGTCCTACCAAGCCTGAGGATAGTGGTGAAACATGAACTTCCAGAGAGTTGCAGTGGGAGCACCTGGAGTGAGTTTCCCAGAACCTGGGACTGTAGTCATTTTTTAACAGCCTCCTGTATTTTGTGTAGATGAGTGTATGTGTGTATGTGAAAACGAGGGTATGTAAAGCTTCCAGGGCTTCTGCAGGGAATGGGAAGGGCCTATGTGAACACCCTAAGGTGACTGAGAAAGATTCAAAGTTGTCTCTCAACCCCTATCTAAAACCTGGGGAGGTCTTGGCAGACCTTATACTGATCACCTGAGGTTCATGTAGTTGCTCTGGTGGGTTAGCGTCTGAAAGTGTTGCAGCTTCACCATCACAATATTGTTCCTCATCTGAGTACTTCTCAGTGCGTCCGGGAAGATTGAAGAGATTGTCCATCTTGAAAAAGTCGATTAGTCAAGGCATTTCTTTTCTCTTAGTTGGGTCCAATTACTTCATCAGTTCTGGAAACTCCTTCCAACTGCTCCTGCTTTATTTGCATGACTTTGCCCGAGAACGCAATCAAGTCAGCATTTAAATTAGAGGTGAAAGCCCTTTCTGATTGTTCCTTAGACAGTTTTCATTAAGCAGTTCTCTGGCTAGCTGAGCTTGTCTAAAATCTGTTGAATCTTCATCCATCAGCAGTGATAGGGAAAGCATCTCTTGCGAAGACTGAGGAAGCGTGACAAATATTTGCACTGCAGTGATTTCACGTATTTCTCTGATATGTTCCGGTCCCTTTTAAAGGGCATAGTGGAACTACAGAATACCATGTCATGGCAATTGCATACAGTTCGCATGCAACTTTAACAATGTCAGCATATAGTTATAACACATTATTTTCTGCAGGAAAAGTGGAAGTGGTCAAAAGGTAGGAAGTAATCCCTTCTTTCCAGCCTCTATGAAAGCATAGGTTTTTGTTCTTTGGGAGAAAAAGAGTTCTACTGCATGCTGGGTCCAAAATTAGGATGATTTTCACACTGTATTTAAACATGCTAAACATCTGTATCAAGTGGATTTTATACTCATCTTTATTCCAAGGATGTCTGTTTGAGAGGCTTGTCAAATTATCCGAGAATAACTGGAGTTCTGTGTTTATAATACACATTTTTAAAGATTATATGCAAGGTGCCTTGTTGGCTTGCTGTATGTGAGCAGCTGTTACTCAGCTGGAGGATGCATCCATACAGCAGTTACTCCAAACTGTCACAATGCATCATTACTGAATTTCTTTGCAAATCTAAAATAGTTTGCGTAATCTGGTCGGCCGAGCAATGGCTGTTTCTGTTCTGTTACATAGGAGGGAATGCATTCAGAAGGCTCAAGGACCCTGCTGGGTAATATAGTTTTTGTGAAATATGATTTAAAAATACTCTATGAAATTACTCCATTTCAAAAAAGCATTATTTTGATACACTTCTCTTTATATGTAATTTTTGTGGCAGCAATACGATTAAAATCTAATTACAACACACATAAATGTCATGGTTTAAAAAATAAATGGTAATGAAACAAAATTAAATATTTGAAGCACATGCTTTTCAGTTAATTTGAGGAGCCTGTTTCCGTCTTCTAGACAGCAAGGTACTGTTAACCACATCATAAAATTACTTCTTACAAGCCAGTCTAATTTTCAGGATTGACTAGCCAAGGATAAACTGAAACATCATATGTCTTGTTTCTTCTTTCAATGCTAATAATACATTGTTTAAGTAAGTATAACTTGAATTTAAATAGCTTTTGCCCTCCTAAATTATACTTTTTTTAACTGATACAAATGAAATTATATTCGTCCAGTCCTTTCTGTAAGGACAGCAGCAAGCTGACTCTTTTCAGTTCATGGTGTACTAAGCACAGTATATGGAATAAGACCACGCTGTCTTCAGGCAGCCACTGGTTTCACTGTAGATGGAAAAAAGACTATCCGTGAAAGATAAAAAGCAAAATATTTGATGAAGCACTTTTCAGATATTAAAGAATTTATGTATGGCAGTTGTTCTTCCTACTGAAAGCAGTTTCTAGTGTGGAAAAACAAATATCTCTCATGGAAAATCCTTCCTTCTTATTTAATGGTAGGTGACTGTTTTTTGTTTGTTTTAAAGAAATGTTATTGATCACCAACATTGATCTTTGACAGTGGCAAAGAAATACCTTGCTGCCATTATGCAAATGTACTGTGGGAGTAGTCAACTCTCAAGAGCAGAAAATAAGTGATCTCAGAAGTTTGTAAATTATTCTCTGCTGAGACCCTGATGAGTTTCCCATGGGAGCAGCAGACAAATAAAGAGATGCTGAGCCACAGAGGATGTCCACAGCAGTTCCCTGTAGACATCAGAGGGGACTCATCTCCCATGGAGATGATGCTGGAGGTTAAGTGTCGATTCTGTCTTTCCAAAGGAGTGTTTGGAGGTTAATTCTCTGGGAAGAGACAGAAAGATGGGATCCCAGCTTTGAGACTCAAGATCTCCTGGAAAAGAAAACTTCCATTTGGTCCTGTACTGTACGGTGCTTACTATTCTCAAAGTGCACTTTCCGAAGGTATCACATGCTCCTGCCTACAACCACTGGATTTGGCTAAAAGTGCGTGAGATCAAAGCTGAATTCATTTATCTTGTATTCTGCTACAGCAAGTCTCTCCCTTTTAAGTGTCTCTACTGATTTGTTCTTGTTTGGGGTTGGATTTTGTTTCTTACACTGTTACAGCTTCTTTGGTGAAGCGTAGGTGCCAAGGAGAGAGGGGTGCTTATGTATTCACTGTTTAATACGGATGGATTGAAGTATTCCTACAAATGGTGAGGGTTCAGCAGGTTTTCCTCTGACTGGATTCAGGGAAGGCTGAGGGTAAGATGTAGCACCAGGCTGCTTGCAGCCACAGAGCACCTGAGTGCCTGGAGAATGTCCCACCTTGGATAAGCTTGATGATGGTCTTTGACTGGTCTGGGTCTGCAGAGTGCCAAGCATGTCAAGCTTTCTAGGGTTTCTTTTTCTCTGACTTTTTCTGTTCAGTGTGTTTCCTTGTAATGGTCTTTATGGAGTTTGCATGATCATTCCTGTTCTTTGCTTGTCCAGATATTTGTTTGAGTTGGTGATGTGCTCCAGACGATGTGATATTGGCTTAATTCTCTCTTATTTTAGGAGGCTATGTTTTCCATCACTGTAACAATGTCAGTGTCTGGTGATCTTTGTAGTGCACTGTTCCTCACAATGCTGTTTTGCAGTCAGGAAATGTTGTTTAACTTCATTTACAACGAAGGTCTGAGGTGATATAAGTGCAGCAACATCCCTAAAATGTAAGAAAGGTGTGGTGAAACGCACTCCCACCCAGGTTTCTCAGATCCTAACCTAAGATGCTGGGATGGGGCAGCATCCTTCTTCTGTAACCTGGTTAGAAGTTAAAAATGTCTGTATGAGGAACATTTTTGTGCATGGTAGTTTGCTTTGCTTTGATGGTAAGTGGAAAGTGCTTCTCATGCAGCTTCCTCATGGCATGTCCCATCAGGGGAGGCACATCCCGTGGGATGCAGGTGCATCCCATCTCACTTACAATTCCAAAGAAAGGAGTGCAGCTGCTTTACATGGGGGCAGAGAGAGGGATGTGTGTTGAGTCTGCATTCACAGCCATCTCCCCTCCAAGAATAAATGGGAGCCAGAGGAACCATGTGTCAACCTTCATCTCCTCATCCTGCAGTGAAGCAGAAGGTATGGAGGCCAAGGGCTGTTCCCATGAGTGTTTGGAGCACTTGAAGCAGCGTGTCCTGAATTCATATGCTAGTTCGTATGCACATACGGACCCGGGCCCCATCCATACCAGCATTTCCCTTCACCATTGCACCACTGGAGCTCAGCCTCGGCCGCAGTGGAGGAGGAGGAGCGAGTGCAGCCTGGTGGCCATGGCTGGCCTTCCAGGTGGACTTGCTCCGAGCAAGTTGCGATGACAATGTAGCTTCCCTGCTGCCTCCACAGTAACTGCTGGCCGAAGAGGTTGGCTGGTAAGAGAGGGTAGGAGTGCAAAATTGGAAATTATATACAAGACAGTCTGGCTGTCTTTTTTATCACGTGCAGTATACCTGTAGTCTATCCCTACAAAAGCATGTCTGTATTACAGCCTCAGTTAATTATCCCTTGGATCCATGCTGTTTTATTTCCTTCTGTCATTAAGTAACAATTTTGAAGTTCTTTTGATCTTTTGTTACTTTTTCAAAGGATATACCCTCCCTCAAGGAATTTTTGGGCAAACACCTGGGCTACGGCCAGGCTCATTAGCATCTTCACTATTTTCTTAATCTGTGATCTTGTGGTTCCTCAAGGATGAGCTGGCGTAATTCCCAGGGACCCAGTTGAAAACACATCTACTTATTCACAGGTACCTTGGCTGAAGAAGGTATTTGATTAAGGAACAGAGAAGAAAAAGTGAAATAAGGGACATATTTCATACCCAAGGGGTGCACAGAAGAACAGCAAATTCCTGGACTGATTTTTAAGGTTCTTTCCAGCAAAGCCTGCTGTACTGATGGACAGTTTAACTGCCTGGATTTCTGTGGGTGAGAAACATGGTGAAACAGAATTAATTCTAAAATGTTTTAGTTTACAAATAAGCTCATTTCATTATCCAGTAAAAAAAGACATAAGCCAGTAGGCTCTGGCCAAGGAATGAACAAGGGAGCCCTGTTCAGCCAGCTGCCATGGGCCATCCTGCCTTGCCCCATTGCTGGCTTTTTTTTTTTATAGTGGAGGAAATTAAAGACAAAAGTTTCAGATTGGAAGTCAAAGTCCTGTTGAAAAGATCAGAAAGCAAAGGGTGGTAGAAAGTTCAATTTGAAAAGAGGATTTTAATGCATATCCAGGGATTGGATTAATTTGGTACTCTGTCAGCAACTTCTAGTTGTCTGGGCTGTTTTTACCTCAAAGGTGAGAGTTTTCCAAAGTGCTCTCTGTTGGTTGATGTTGCTACAGCTGAAGGCAATGGTAGAGTGCACTCTGATATTCACACAGTCCTGAACGTTTCTGAAATTTTCAGTTCTGCACTGAGGCCCATGCAAAGGGAGATTAAATAAACAGGGGTTTATTTGTACTCTAGCAGTGTGTTCTGGAATAATTTGAGCATATCTGCTGGAAAATGTTCAGAGGTCCATAGGCAGAGGGACTCTGAAAACACTTGGTGAGACAGTTAAAAAGTTGTGAATCATCTTGTCTGGCAGGAAGAAATTCCAACTGTTTTTTTCTGAAGTACACTATTTGTATGCCTAGTTAGAGCTAGGGGGACAAACGAGCTGTAGTGGTTATCTTTTTCACAAATGCATGGGTTTCATGTGCTTGAGAATTAACAAACAGAATTGACAGAAATAATTCAACAGTGTTACTCTGCTTCCTAAATAATTGAAGTTCAAATGGGTACATGATTGCAGGATAGTTTTGTGTGATATGGATAGGACTTACATACTGATCCGAAAGTGAGTATTTGATCATCTACCTTGCCAAGCTGCGTGCCTTCCCAGTTCCTTCCATGCTGAGCTGAGAAGAATTGAGGTGGGAAGAGGGGTAGAAAGGGATAGAGTTTTCCATGGTGGGATACAGCTTTTGGATTTTCTCCTCTTGCCATGTGTTCAGTCTCTTCTAGCCAGCACTTTGTGGAAAGAAGCCGGTTTCAGGCCTGTCTTGCCCATCGTGTGCTTTCACATTCCTTGCTGTTGCAGTCGGATTGGCCATATCCTGGGCCAGTCTGCCTGTTCAACCAGGCTGAAACCACTGTCTTGTTTAGATGGTGGTTTCAAAACACCAAAGAGAAGCATGGTTTAAAATGTAATTGTGTGTTGGGCTTCCAGCATGCATTTGCTAATGCATGGAGTTGTGTTTGCTGGCTTGATCCAGCGCTGGCTGGAGTCAGCAGTGTTTTGTTGTTGACCCCTGTGGGAGCCTGGTCAGGGCCGTCATGGGCGGCTTGCGTGGGGGCATACAGAAGGGTGTGCACAGACTGGCCTGTGTTTGGGTGAATAGTTGCTGCCAAAATGAGGCTGAGGAAATACATGTGGAAGAATGGGATCTATTTTAAAGGATATGAAGGAAAAGAGCGGGTACTTCAAAGCATGTCCATCGGCAGTTGGATAATTTTTTGCTCCCACGGTGTATTATTTTTCCTCCATTTTTTGTTTTTCTGCTCACTCATTGGACTGGGATTTTTCTGGGCAGTGACTTTGTGCTTACATGTATTTGTGTAGTGTCTGCAACAGCAGAGCCCTGATGTCATGTAGGACGTGAGAATAGTAAGTAATCTGATCTAGATGTTTTAAATCAACTCAACTGAAAGAGGTAACTCCTTTTCTTTAGTTAACATGGCAGAATGGATGTTCATTTTCTATTAATATGCCTTATTGCAGAAGTTTTTTGGTGTGTGTATGTGAACAGCTCATTCCCAAGCTTCTTAATTCCTCTGTATGATTTTATGCACCAACATAAATTGCGTTGCCATTGACAGCAAAACACTGAATGATATTTTTAACGACAGACCAGCAAGAATGTTAATACATGTTTTGGCACTGTGTAGTGCTTGAAGATTTTTTTTTTCTTCTTCTTCCTTTTTTTTTTTTTTTTTTTAACTTCCTTCTTTCTGATAAAGGCATCCAGGCTATTTTTATTTCTATCCAGCTGTTCCAGAATTAGAAGATATCCCATTCTCCACAAGTATTGATTACTTTGCCATATGGGAGACTGAAAACTTTTCTTCGTGTTACCTGTTGTCACAGTTTGGTGGTGCACTAAACACAGCTTTAAGACACTGGTGACAAGAAAAAAAAAATATTGGCCATGTGATGCAAACTGCTGATTTGCTATATACTTACTCTCTGGTTCAGATTGTTTAAAAACATCGGTAGGTTAATTCTGCACCAGCAGCCAGATGAGGTACTGTCTCTTTTCCTGCTGCTGACATACAGCAGGCATAAAAAGCACAAAGCCAGCTTAAGTTCCATATTGTGTGCTGTCACTAATTCAGTAAAAATGAGATTGTGTGCCCAGGTCTGGTGTGGGTCAAGTTAGCGTGGTTGGATGTTGCTCATGGTGATGTGTGAATGGTCTTGCTGCCAGCTGTACCTTTAAATGAGAGATTAGTGTTGCCAGGAAGAAATTGGTGGATGCTTTCATGCTGTTCATCCTTATCATTTGCAGAGTTGTTGGGGGGGTTTCTTGCTCATGGCCGAGTTCCTGCAGTCACCTACTTGTGATTACATAAAGTGTCTAAGCTTCTGTGTTTGGCACTAGAATATATTTCTGAAACAGCTGGTTGTTAAAGTTATGCTATATATATGTGCCTTTTGATCTTCCATTATGAGTTAATCCTTTCAGTACCCTAGTTGTTTCTTTGCCCTGACATCACCCTGTATACCAGTACAGCAGCACAGTGTGAAAGCTTTATGTGACACCTGCATCGCAGCGTTATGCTTTTTTGACCGCCTCCTTGCTGCATGCCATGCTGTTTGTTTGTGGCGTAAAACTGTGCTAGGCTTCCCTCTCAACCTTGGTAAGCTCCTGCTGTGTTTGTGCTTGACGTCTTTTTGGGGATGGTGGTTTGCAGCAGGGATGAAAGCAATGCGGGTTGGAAGAGCCGACAGAAGCTAAACAAAAAGTAAAGGGCTGACTGAGAGGGTGCAACAATAGAAACAGGACTGAGGGCAATTTTTTGTGATAAAATGATGCTGTAGGAAATAAGGACCTTGGAAGCATCTGGGCATACTGCACGTGCACTGAATGAAATGCATCAATATGTCTAATACGTATTTCTTTTTAAAGTGGGTAACATTAGAGGCAACTTAGCAGTACAGAGCAGCACAGAGACTTCCAGACATACGTATGTCATTACCTGTTACTGGGTTTCTTCATTTTAGAGGAATTGTATTTGGTTTTGCAGTAAATAAGCAGTATTTTAGATGCCTTCATTTTTTTTTTTTTTAATTCTCTTGGATTCTGATTCCTTTTCCTGGGACCAAATCTTGCAGTTCTCAACAAGAAACTTGCTCTTCTGCCTGCATCTGTGAATAGAGTGAACCTGTGTTGAGGCTAGTGAGGAGGCGGAAGGTGTAGCTTATTTTGAGGCATCAGCTTTGGGAAAATGCCAGTGTATACAATTTCAGAAGCTCCCAATACAGCAGATGTACTTCAGTTTGTCACCGAGGGAGGAGTATTGCAATAAGCTTGACTGAAAACCCACAAGGTTTAACGCTGATCTCCTACTGAAACCCAACAAAATAAAGCACAATCCTCCATCTCTCCTCCTCTTCAAAACAAATAAAAATATTTTTTATGACTGCTCCGCAGTCATCAACAGGCTAGAACTCAGCGTGCGTGTGAAAACAGCTGTACAGAAAGGGAGGCTGCGCTGAATTATTTAGCCCAGCTTTCTGGTGCGTTGCTGGCCATTTTGTATCACCCAGCTATCGTGTTCTCAAGGCCAGAGGCTTGTTAGGCCCTTAAAAAAGCCCAAATATGTACCAGCTGTGGAAGGTGGGAGAGGCCAGGCAGGGATTTGTTTTGGTGGAAAGTTCCCAGTGCTGTGTGTTAGGTGACTGTGCGGGGGGTGCTTTCAGAACAGGTGGACAAAACCCGTCTTTGAGGAATTACTTGGGCAGCATTGATCCTGCCTTGAGGCAGGGGAGTAAACTAGTTGACTTCCCAGGATCTTACCCATCCTTCCTGCTCTTTTTTGCTTGGAGTGTACTTTTGTCATCGATTTGGATTTAACAGAATGCTTTATTTTTTTTCCCAGTTTATCTGGGGTACTTAGCAGTCAAAAAGGTGGCAAATAGCACCACTTATATTTCCTTTTAGAAAGGCAGTACATCTAAACCAAAGTGATGAACTTGCTGGTTTTTATTATTAAAAGAGGGCATCTTATCAGTCTTCATTAGGAAATTTCTCTGTCTGTTAGTGCTTTTCTCTTCAAGGTTGTGCTGGGACCTTGCTAGAAGCATCCTTCAGATGACAGCCAACATGGCTTCAATAAGAGCAAATTGTGCGTGACAAATTTGGTGGCCTTCTATGATGGCATTACAGCATTGGTGTATAAGGGAAGAGCCACTGATGTCACCTACCTGGACTTGTGCAAAGCATTTAACACTGTTCTGCATAGCATCCTTGTCTCTAAATCGAGGCGTGGATTTGACTGACGGGCCATTCAGTCGATAAGGAATTGGCTGGATGGTTGCAGTCAAAGAGTTGTGGTGAACAGCTTGAGGTCCAAGTGGTGACCAGTGATGAGTAGCATTCCTCAGGGGTCGGTACTGGGACTGGTGCTGTTTAACATCTTTGTTGGTGACATGGATGTTGGGATGGAGTGCACCCTCAGCAAGTTTGCTGATAACACCAAGCTGTGTGGTGCGGTTGACATGCTGAGGGACCTGGACAGGCTTGAGAGGTGGACTCATGCCAACCACATGAAGTTCAACAAGGCCAAGTGCAAGGTCCTGCTTGTGGTTCTGCCCCTCTACTCTGCCTTGGTGGTACCCCACCTGGAATATTGCCTCCAGCTCTGTAATCCTCAACATAAGAAGGACACATGAACCTGTCAGAGAGAGTCCAGAGGAGGGCCATGAAGATGATCAGAGGGTTGGAGCATCTCTCCTGTGAAGACAGGCTGAGAGAGTTGGGGTTGTTCATCCTGGAAAAGAGAAGACTCTGGGGAGACCTTAGAGCGGCCTTTCAGTACCTAAAGGGGGCCTACCGGAAAGGTGGGGAGGGACCCTGTACTGAGGAGTTGGAACTAGATGATCTTTAAGGTCCCTTCCATCCTAAACCATTCTATGATTATATTCTGGGACTCAAGTGGTCAGTGAACCCTTTCTTCTCACTCTTTTGACAAGAACAGAGAGCTGCCTCAACTGCTAGCTGTTGGGTTTCCCTTGTGCTGTCTAAGTGAGTGTGAGGGAGATGCTTCTTACTTGTGCCCGGAGGTGTCTGCACAAATGCTTTCTCTGCATTTCTTACAAAACTGCCTCACACTGAAGAAGTACCTACACATTCTTGGTGTGCAAAGCTGATCTTTGGAGAATCTGCTGTGGTGCATTTCCCGCATACAGGCAGTGCCTTCTGCACAGGTGTGGAGGCTGAAGGCTGGTGTTTTACCTGGTGCGGATGAGTGAGGTTCTTGGGGTGCTGGTGGAGTTTTGCAGAGTAAATCAGCAGAGCACTGGCTGTTCTGAAAGCAATTCTACATGCATATTTAATTTTTATAAAAATCTATGTGTAGGCTTTTGGGCAATGTGTTATACTAAATATGACCGTATAATTGTTGTCTTACAGCTAAAACTTTAGCCACTTTTGTTAGCATTAAAGTTAACTGTGCTTGTTAACCATTGGCATTAGCTGAAGCTTTGATATAGCGTCTTGCGTACAAGCCAGATGGTTGGCCTTGGGGATGTTTCTTTACAAGTGGTGGGGTTGATTAGTTGAGGAACTTCTAAGATGTTCTCACGGACAATGAGGATTCTATCCTTGAATCCACAGTGAAAGAACTCCTAATCAAGGAAAGCAACTATTATCATTCTTTAAGTGAAACATCCTGGAGTATATGAGCATACAGACCCCGAAAATGCTACTAATCTACATGTTTTGAAACTTGGCAGAAAAGTGAAAATTCTGAGTGTCCTAAGCCAAACTACTATAATTATAATACTAAAAATCATGCCCATAGGTCAAGAAGACCCTGACCCAGGTGGAGACCTTTCTCCTGAGCATGGGTAGTAGCTATAACTCGATTGTGCAATCATATGTAAATTACTAACCAATCAAATAGATATAGGAGGTACTAATATGAGAATGATATTGTAAAACATGTATATAAACTGTGCAAAGAGTCCTGTTCAGCGTGCATGATTTGTGGAAATAGTCCACCTTGCACCCTGGCCAGAATAAAGCAATGTTTCCTCTCTAAACATAGTCTCTGTGTTTTGGGAGAATTGGAACTTTGACCTTTTTACAGTTAACATCATCACATACCTTGTCTGCAGTCTGTATGTGGAATTGTGCTTGTTCTGTTACTCTGGGTAGAAAAGAAATTAATTATACTCGGTTGCTTCTTCTCTTAAGTCATTCAACTGGGGAAAAATCCCCTATTTTCATTTAAGATGTTATTAGCTATACTGTTAGAAAGTTAATGGTTATAGCAAAATGTTCAGCTTTTACCTCCTATTTTGTTTTTCAGTTTGTTACTCCTTTCCTTCCCTGGGTGTAATTGCTGTTTCATTGTGTGTTTAGCCTTGAATCCCATTGCATTCCATTCAAATAGGGCACATGCTTTCTTAAACAAGTCCGTGATGATGTTTACTGCAATCGGTAGACAAGAGCTGTCTGGTGGTCGTTATAAAAATATCACTGAACATGTTTATAACTTTGTCCTTGTTATTAATTATTTGAGTGTGGTTGTCTTGTGTTTATTTCCAATTTCCCTACTGCTTTTTTAGCATCTTTTGTGTAGGATTGTTCCTAGTTGCAGCTAAGTTGCAGCAAAGGTTATTAAAACTGTATAGCTGCTTAGGGAAAATGTCTTGCCACTATTCTTGTCTAAGCACTAGTAAAATATGTTTAAACAATTCACCTTAAAATATAAAGATTTTCTGAAGTGAGTCTTTTGAACAGTGAAGAAATATTTATGGTCAATGCTAGTGGCAGCTTACGTAGGGGGAAAAAGCCCCATTATTGCTAGCAATACTTGAGATTTTGCATTTACTTCGAGATGTCGGGACTTGCATTTTGGCAACAAAGAAGCCTTTTTTTTTTTTTATCCCTGCACATAGATATTTTTCTTAGAGCATGTAACTACAAATGTGGGGTCGGTTTGTACCATTATATTTACAGGTAGTATCCTTGAAAATGCTCGATAAAACATTATTTCTCAAGCTATTATGTTGCTTATATAGTTTGGTAAAGACACTTTTAGCATACTTTAGAATGTATTCTTTTTATGGTAAAAGACTGTTGGGAAAATAGATTTATCCGGGCTGTGTATGCAAGGATAGGGACCAATCATTGCAGTTGAAGTGTTAGCTGGCACGATGGCCTGGGTCTGGAAGCCCACTAAACGTCTTTTTGCCTTACAACTGTTTTGCTGGGACAGGTTGCTGGTGAAGAAGATGGTGTTACCTAAATGAATTCAAAGTGGAAGAAGCTCGTTTCAGATTAAGGGTCAGTTATTTATTAGGGCATGGGGTGACTTGCAGCCGAGTAGGGATCAGGCATGCTGGAAGTGCCACGGTCACCCCTGCGGCCCGTGCTGCCTGCTTGGATGCTGCCATGCCTCAGCCGTGGGGGTTTGCTGCCTTCCTTCCCCTCTTCTCCTTGCAGGAAGCCTGACCCAGTCCCTCACTGAGATGCAGAAGAGGGTCAGAGCATGGCTGGAGGTGGGAGCTCTTCTCCTGAGGTTGTGGGGAGTTCGGTCTTTGCTGCTCCCTACCTGGGACCTGGGGCTCAGGGGACCTTGCTGCTGCATGCCAAACGCAGTCAGCTCTTGAGCGCCCTAGAGAAACCAGAGGAAAACGTACGTCTGAAAAACCTGTTTGGTTACACTGATAGAGTGCATAGGCCTATAAATCCTGTTAAAAACACAAACCTTCCTAATCTCCTCCTCGGCGCCAGTGCCAGGGCAGTGTTTTCACCGGTAATAGAAGGTATGCTTTCCTTTATGGATCCCAGAGACATCAACACTGCCAAACACTTGCTCAGCCACAGGTTTAACGCATTGAGAGTTGGATCAGTGTCTCTCTTAATGCCACCGTAGCTGCAGCCTCCTGTCCCCAATCCTCCTGCACGCTTTTTTGTTTTTCTGTTGGTTTTTTTTATTTTATTTTTATTTCAGGGATTGCAGTGATAATCTTGGCTCTCACTAAATTGGTGGCAAAACTCCTTCTGGCTTCAATGGACCAAGGGTTTCTTCCATGCTCTTTTTCCTCTTTACAATTTCTGGTATCTTTTTTGCGGTCGGAGGTGTTGATGTGGCTGCCTGACATTCTCCGCCGTTACAGGCCTGGATGGTGTTTGAGTGCCTGTGTGTCCCTGTGGTGGTTCAGTAGCGTTGAGGTACTTGTTTTGAGCCACTCAGGTGTGAATATAAGTAAGATAATGGCCGGCTGGTCTCAATAAGTGCCCTTTGACTTTAAAATTTGCTTCCTCTGAAAGTCCATCAGAATCAACACTGTGGGAATGTGAGGGCAAGGACCTTCCATCTACCATCTACCTGAGAAAGCAGCTGTGACCAGGGACTGTGTTTATTTGCTGAGATGCTGAAGTGGCACATCCTTCCTCCTGCTTTGATTAAATGGGGATTGAACTATCTGAGGTCCACGTGGACCCTGAGAAGGTATGCTTAAGCATACCTACACATACAAGTAAGCTTGTAACTCCCTGTCACATTCTTCCAAGTTCGTGAGGATATAAATAAGCTTGTTAGGGTGAAGAAAGAGTGGGAGAGAGGTTGAACTGTTGTTAGACAAATGAACTTGTGAAAATAGTGTCAAAGACACCTAGCAACTGGTGGATTGTCAGGAATCTGGCCCAGCCAAGTCCTCTGGGTCCACGGTCTCACAGCTGCCCTGTATTCAGGGCACTTGGCCGGTTTTCCAAAGATGAAGTGCCCGCGTGACTTACCTAGTTTGGAGTTTGGTACCTGGAGGATAAGTGTTAAGCCTAAATTGGTTCTATATTTAGAAATGCAAAAAGAAATATGCCAGTTGGGATGTGTTTCCAGCTTCAGTGTCTGGAACGAGCTCAGAACAACCATTGCTCTGTAGGAGCAGAGTGTCCCCACTTCAGGTAGTGCGTGTATCATAATTTATTTCTGTTGTTTTTGCTCTTTTGTACTGATATGTGAATTAGGGCTTAATTACCTACTTTTAAGTGCTGATAGCTGCCATTTTAGTCTTTTCATGCTTTAGCGATAGGTCAGTGTCAGAGGTTTTTTGCAGATTTGAGAAGGTGTTTTGGTCATGCCTTGTGAAATGGGGTGGGGAGCAGTGGCGAAGTGCTTTTCCCAGGTGTGATGAGAGTGGTACTGAACAAATGTTTTCTGTGAATATGAATTTCTCATGGTACCCCTGAAGTGTGTTTCACTGTTGTTTACCTACATTATTTAATTGTTGCAATAGTCAAGTGGTGGGTATATGTTTTGATTGAGAGCCTGGATTGAGCACTCAGGCTCCGCCAAGAAGAAGCTCTGTTGCAGAAGAGGTAGCGTCTCCCAAAAGGCTCTGGGAAAGCCTTGTAAAGCAGAGAGGCATTGCTTTGGTGAAAGAGTACATTACTGAGTCTCACTGCAAGATCCATCCCACTTCCCCCCCCTTCCTGTATGCCTTGCTAGGAAAGGAGGAGGAGGATGGAGCTGGAACTGCTCCCACTTCTGTCGCTCTCCGAGTTCATTTGTCTGCAGACGAAAGATCTGCGCAGGTAGCTCCTGCTGCAACCTGCTCGCTGGGCTGGGCTGGGCTTGCCCGAGGGAGCCAGGAAATAAATGCCTCTGCAGGGAACGGGTATAATGGAAAGATATAAATTATCCCTCGGATTTAAGCTAATAAAATAAGCCCTTTTCTTAAAGGGCTAATGTACAGCTTCTAGGTTTCTGCCTAGGCGAGCTTGTTTTGTGTGTGCAAATAAGCTGATAGAGATCAAGTTTGTACACGTTTCTGAAGCTCTGTTGCACTTATACTAACACTGAGCTTTAACAATTGCTACAAAAAATAATAGTCCCAAGTGGACTAGACTAGACTAGACTATTTCAGTTGCAAGACACCTATAATGATCATCTAGTCCAACTGCCTGACCCCGTCAGGGCAGCCCAGAAGTTAAAGCGTGTTGTTAAGGGCATTGTCCAAATGCCTCTTAAACACTGAGAGGCTTGGGGCATCGACCACCTCTCCAGGAAGCCTGTTCCAGTCTTTCACCAAAGTAGTTGTGGCACTGAAATTTTGTTTTATTTACAGTGTACATATTTTTCAACCCTTTGTATATTAGTCTTTTCAGGCTGTTCTTATATGGCCTGGGGCACCCTAAGTTGTGTGTGTTTGTTTGTTTGTTTTTCTAATAGGGCTCTCTGCATCAGTCTCTTGCCCAGACATTCATGTGACAAATGCTGGGGTGTATCATCCTTGAGAGAAGTTTTTGACCCAAAGCTCTTCAATATGTTGATCAAAGTTGTGGAAGTTGTACAGTCATTGCTAGTAAGATTGGCAGCTCTCAATGAAATGCTGGATTGCCTGTGTGCAGAGCTGATTGCGTGGTAAAGTCAGTACTCTTGAGTGATCTGTGTTTAAATGCAGCTAAAGGCAAGGTCATACATCCAAAAACGGAATTCAAAGAACTGAGTAAGCTGGCAGACTTTTCCCTCATCTCCTCTTCCTCTTTCTCCACCCTGAAAGGCTGCATTTTGGTTTGGCTTGGGAGCCGGATGAATCCTTCTGCCCTTTTCCAGCTGCAGAGTCTGGAGAAGGCTCATGACATGCATCACTTTCTCCAAGTATTTTTCATTGTAGGAGTTTTCTAGGATGGACTGCAGGTCATCTTTCTTTGAAGAAAAAAAAAATCAAATAATTCCGCTAACAAAGTTGGCTTAAGACAGGGAAACGAACAGCGTGCCAATTACAGTGCTGTCTCACTGCAGCTCCCTTCACAACTGTGAAAAGAAATGGGAAAGCACCCTTGATGCGTGCACAGACATACACGGGGACACCTCTCGTGGCAGCAATAAAAAGCATCCTCAGAGTTCAGCAGTATTTTTGTTTTCATGTGTGTAATGAATGACCTCTGCCAGCAATGTTTGGAGGGAAGTGCAAGTGGTTGTAAAAGTGGGAAACACTGGTCTGCCAAATAAACACATTTGTGCCAGCAGAGCAAATGGGTTGTGGGTGCAGCCATATCCATCAGAGTCACATCTATTTGTGACACTGTCTCGCTGCGTTACAGCATCTTTTTGTTATTAGTGCATATATATAAAAGGATGTAGATTATATGTATGCTACATATGCAATGTATTGCCTAATAGCTATATTAACTATATTAAAATCTAAAAACAATATTCTGGAAATGTAGGAAAGGAATTGATCAAACATAGTATAAGGTTCTTTCTAGTTTCACTCTCTCCTGTGAACTCTGTTTCTTTAGCAGTTTATAGGTCCCTAATGCTTTTATTGGAAGTATTGCTTTACACTCAAACCTGGCATTAAATACGTGTGATTCTGCACTAGAGGAAGACTGTGGTGAAGGAAGAGATGCTTAAATATTCAGATTTAAATGTAGTATTAGATACATTTTGAACAGCCATGGCATTCGCTTTAGCAGAAATGATTTTACTTTTTTCATGTCTTTTCCAAAGGGTGGCTTTATAAAGATCTCACTCAAAGCTTCCATGGAGTTTGTTATTAAAGTGTGTCCAAAGTACAGTAAGTATGCCTTCCCAAACACAGGCTGAGACAAGATCTGCCATGTGTAGGTCTGAAGCCAGGGTGAGGGCTGTAGCTCAGAGGGGAGGAGGAGGGGGGCAGAAGGGTTGATGTGTGGTGGAAGAGGAAGTTGTCCTGTGAGAGGGCAGGCAGCTGCGTGGCTGGCATGGGGCATGGCCGGAGGGGACAAGTGCCATGCAAAGCAGTGGAGGGACAGAAAGGGATGGAAGTGTAGGGGTGAACTCCAGCAGTAGTAGGATGCAATTGTAAAAGATTTTCAGGTGGTGAGAAGGGGAGATGACGTAACTGCGCCAAAGGTATTTTGGAGAGGAGTAGGTGAGAAGAAAAAAGATACTTTGAAGGTAGAGCAAAAGCGTTTGTGGTGGCCAGAACAGCGACCTGATGCATGTTTTGGTAGTGGCAGTGGGGAAGAAGGTGATGGAATTGAGCAATGTGAAACAAGAATGTCTGAAGACAGGATGGATGCGATGGCAAATGGGAAGCACTGGAGGTGATGGTGGGAGCTTGTCCTTCATGAAATTGCTGTTTCTGATGCCAGGTGTGATAAGCATCCAGCATCAAAAAAGGTGCATCTTAGTATTGCTCTGTGAAAGTTACTTTCTCTATTATCTTTGATTCTTCTGTAGTAATACAGGGTTTAATCCTCCTTTTGGATCACATGGGATTTTCCAAATGAATCGCTTACTTGTTTGGCCAGATATAAGCTAGCTGCCAATTTGTCTTCCTTCTGTAAAATCTTTGCTTGAATTACCAGTAATTTCTTCTTCTGGAGGGTTGTAAGGAGTGGGTTATAAAAAACGTGTTTTTATCATATACACATGAGCTTTCCACTCCGTCTTTTCCACTCTTGCTTTTTTCCTTCACCTATTATAAGACAAGGAGTTGTGAAATTCCCCCACATGCCTGTATATTATGCAGTGTGATCAGTTTAAGATGTTCCACTCTCCTTGCTGAATCTAGATTAATATTTTAAAAAATAGCAGTATAAGCTAATGGCTACAATGGGAGCTTGATTTTTTTTTTCCCCAAGAGTAGGCTTATGACATGAGAAATATTGCCACAAAATATCTCCCTTGTTTCAGATAGTGCAAAGGAAACATGAAAGCTGGCTGGCTATGTAGTCCCTCAGCCTTAGGGGTCCAGAGGGTGTAGAGGTGATTTGGGAGTTATGGATGCAAGTACCAATGTGGAAGAAATTCTGCTGTGCTGTGCACCAGGCTGCTGTCACTGAAGCACCCACTGGGGCAGTCTGTGGAGTGTCTTCAGGGACTTACACCGTTCCTATCTCCCTAAAATAGGCATCCATAGTATTACTCAACAGATGAAAAGGGCTATTCACAACTAACATAAAAAGAGGGAGGTCATCCTCCCCCTCTACTCTGCCCTGGTGAGGCCGCATCTGGAGTATTGTGTCCAGTTCTGGGCTCCCCAGTTCAAGAAGGACAGGGAACTGCTGGAGAGGGTCCAGCAAAGGGCTACAAAGATGATTAGGGGACTGGAGCATCTTTCTGATGAGGAAAGGCTGAGGGACTTGGGGCTTTTTAGTCTGGAAAAAAGAAGACTGAGAGGGGATCTTATCAATACTTATAAGTACTTAAGGGGAGGGTGCCAGGTAGATGAGAATAGTCTTCTTTCAGTGGTGCCCAGTGATAGGACAAGAGGTAACGGGCACAAACTTGAGCACAGGAAGTTCCACCTTAACATGAGGAGGAACTTCTTTACTCTGAGGGTGGCAGAGGCCTGGCACAGGCTGCCCAGAGAGGCTGTGGAGTCTCCCACACTGGAGACATTCAAAATCCGCCTGGATGCCGTCCTGTGCAACTGCTGTAGGTGACCCTGCTGTGGCAGGGGGGTTGGACTAGATGATCTCTAGAGGTCCCTTCCAACCCTGACGCTACTGTGATACTGTGTTTTTTTTTAAAAGATGATGATGATGATGATGATAATAATAATAATAATAATAATAATAATAATAATAATAATAATAATTGTTATTATTATTATGGTTATAACAGTGCAAAACCCAAAGAGAAATAGGAGAAAACACTGGCAGTTATAATAATACTTCAGGCTACTAAAAAGAGGTGCCTAATGAATTTCTGGGGGTGACAGGCATGTTTGGTCTCAATACTGAACTTCTAATGTTGTTTACATCTATGCTTACAGGAGCAATCCTATCTAAGGAAGATTTTGTGCCTGAAACTAGCCTTTGCGTCTTCACCCCTAGTTCAATAAACCCGCTTGTATTTAAGAGGAAAACAAATGCAGGATTTGCATTGTTACAAGTGACGAGAAAGATATCCTTGGGGAAGGCAGGAGAAGATGTCACGTTGTGGGGGGTGGCAAGAGTCTCGCTGCAGTAAAATGTATGTTTGCGGTATAATGAACAGGGGAAGGAGCCGGATGCTTGTTAGGATGGTCAGGGGCATAACTGCAGTTTTCAGCCAAGGAAATTTCTGTGCTACTGTGTTGTGCTTTGGTGCAGCTTTTTACCAGACTTGTTTATGGAGCCGGTGGAGTTGGTGCTGGAGTAACTGGTTTGAATAGAGGCAGGGCAGGGATGGTTTGGAAGTGTGAATGGCTGAGATATTCTTCTGCAGCGTGTTCTCCAGAAAACACCATTTCTGCCAGATGTTGGGGCAATTCTGTCTTATTTGGAACAACTGTGGCAGCCAGGGACTGTGGTGGAGCACGCTGTCCTCCTCTTTGAGAAAATGCAACTTCATCTAAATTTCCTCCCTCAGACATGTCAGACATTTGTTATTGTTTGCTGCTTCTCAGATCCCTTTCCTGTTCTTTTTTGAAGCTATTGTATGACAGATTTTTCTTGGCTGGTTGCTTTCTATTTACTATAAAGAAACCCATGGGCAGATATCTGGGAACTAGTATTCTTTGAAACCAGCAGAGTCAGTTGTAGAATTACATCAGTGCTTTTGTTTTGTAAATTGAGTCTAAGATCATTTCAAGCACTTTTCAATTTTTTAATTTTTTTAACACAAAGCATGGTTTTGTGTATAGCAAAATACTTGGGTTCACTGACTTGCTTATTCTGATGCATTTTAAATAAAAAGGCAGTTATATTTGTGTGGGTCAGGATGAAAAGGATAATTGAAAGACATTATTTGAAAGGCATTTCTTAAAATCGCCTTGATTTGTGCAGGCATAAAATTGGTGTTATTTTCCAAGTGGAAGTAGCGAACTGCAGATTTGTGATTGGATCACAGCCTCTGTATAGTAGAGTTGAAAAGGTTATAATAAACTGGCATCTGAAGTATATATCAATGGGTTTGCTGGAGATGAGAAATTTACTGGATATTTCTGCAAGTGCTTTCATTTTTCAGGGACAAGTGGCTATAAGTGCAAAATTTGACAAAGGCATTTACCTCCCAGAGGACGCCGAGTTTTACTTTGTTTACGATGGGTCCCTGAAGAGACACGTAATGTTTGCTGAGCGAATGAGCGACAACGCTCTTCAGTCCATTGTTCCAGGTGAGCGTGAACTCCTGTTTACATTTTTCATCTCTTTGTTATACCCCACCCCCAATTTCAAAGCTGGGCACAACTGGACAATTTGGTATAACTTTGTTTTATGGCTCTGTAATGGAGGAAATGCAGGAATGGAATGATGGCCTTTAGGATCCAGGCTGAGTTTGACTGACTGTAGGTAATCCTGCCTTTCATAGCAATCCACACCAGCAGAGGATCAGGCATAGGTGGTGTTACTGGGCTTGCGTAGTTGGGTGTGCATTACAGTGCAATCTTCAGAGACAGCATCATTTTTAATGTGAGTTAATTCTATGCCACAACTGTTCGCCTGTGGGCATCCTAACACCTGCAAAAGTCATGTTTGTGTCTGAGCCTTCCCTGGATGCAGCAGTCAGCCCGGCTTTCGAGGCCCTCATGGTGGAGGTTGTGTGATGCTTAAAGCTCTGCTGGAGCTGTATGCAGTGCAGAGGTGTTGGGGGAACCTTTCCAGGGGTGCCTCGCTGCAAATGAGGGGGATTTGTATTGCCTCCCAGCCGGCTCCCTGCATTGGCTTTGTCCCCCTGGTGGGTGTAACATAAACTCTGGTTGTCACTTTTATTGTGTGCTTTGTGACCTTTTTGTTTGTGTGAGTGGGTGGCTATAGACATGATGTACCTGTGCAATAGGATCTGTGTATTATTTGTTCTTGTTTTCTAAAGGCGTTTTAGATTCCAAAAATAACTGCTGAGTATAAAAAGGGAAAGTTCGCTGCTGTTACATGGTGGCTCCTTTGATGCTGTAAATGGCAAATGATTTTCATGGAATACAACTGGAGAAAATGCAATGCTTATTCCAGGGTAGCAAAGTCTTTTTTTTTTTTTTTTTTTTTTTTTTTTTTAAGAGGCCTGAAATGACACAGTTAAATGATTGCTTCTGGGCTAGGAATAAAAACAGAAGACTACAGGCAACACTTAATCCTCTGCCTGTTTCCAACAGAAGCTGTGAACAGATGAAAATAAAGTGTGAGGTTAAAATATAAAATATAGCCCTGCTGATGTTAGTGTTGTTTCGTAGTGGCCAAATTAAACATAAGGGAATGCAGAGCACTTTTCAAAAACAACTGCAGATGTGGTAAGTACATGCTTCCTTCTGCAGTTACTAGATTGCATATATACTTGTAATTATTTGGGGATATTTTGGAAAATTTAGATTTGCACCCATAGTATGTCATGGTTAGCTCTCCAGTGAGAGGTACAGCTTATACCTCTTTTAGATGTATGACATCCACCCTCACTTACATGACAAAGGAGGAGGAGGAATGCATGAGGTCTCAAGAAGTTTGAGATTCAAACTGCCTTAGACTTCGAGGGTCCCAGCTGTAAGTTAGAGAATTGATAAGCATTTAATCAAAACTGCCAAAAGCATGAAGTACACGTAAGTTAAAAGATTCTGGGTTTTGGCCCACATGGAAACACTGGGTAAGTACAAAATGGGTGCTAATAAATAGGTATATTACTCAGAGTTTGTGTTGCTGCTCTTTTCATGAGCATCTCATTTTTCTTAATTTTTGTCCAAGAACCTTCAGGCCTTTGATTTGTGGAATTTCATCCTGATGTGGTTACCTCTTCTTTCCATTGTGGTTAAAGAGCCTTAATCTAGACAGGCTGGTTGTAGAATTAATTATGTCAGTATAATTGGGAGGACTAGCAGTTCATAGTGTAGTTCATCTCCAGAAATGGTTGGTGGATGCCCTACGATAAATAGATGTAATTAGAGGGAAGAATAAAATAATTGTGGATGAGTAGTCACAGCTCTTAGAGGCAGGGCAGGAATGAGGAAAACCTAATGTATTTTCTGAAAATAGGTAATGTTAGTGATTAATTTACATTATAATTACAGGCCACGGATGTCAAGAAGCAGTTTCTGTCTCTGTGTTAATGTACACAAGGGGATACTCACCTGTGGTCCTTGGCAGCTGTCCTGTCACTTACAAAGAGAATCTGTCTTGCAAGTTGTCTCGCTTTCTGGTCGATCATGCAGAATATGTCACTGCTGCTAGTCACAAGATGTTGCTGGATAAGTTTGGGCTAAGGATAAAAGATCTGCAGTCCCTGGATAATGATTTGATGATGGCCGTTGCTCATGAAGAATTGCCGTCAACCTGGAACATCCTCGGAAGCTGCTCAGAAGGTGGTAAGGTTCGATTTCGAGTTGGAAGGCCTTTAACAGTGGTTTGGTGCACAGTTCAGAGCAGAGTACCTCACCGTTTCATCTCAGGTTCTCAACCCTTGTGCTGTATTTTGTGGTTAAGATGAAAAATTGTTCAAGTATGAGAGGGGTAATCAGAGATCTGGTTTGTGCCCAGAGGTTCAAAAAGGATAATAATGGTTATTGTAACTCAGTCTCTCCAGAAGCTTTTTGTGCCTTGACTCACTGTGAATGCAGTTCTTTATTTATAAATAGACTCTGCCTTTGCAAGATTAAAGAGTTGTCTGTTTAAAAAAAGCAAGAATTGTGGCAGTGGAGTATTGCCGCCATGATTCCAACCAAGTGAGATATTCTAATTATGCAGACAAAAATGAGATGGTTATAAAACAGAAGAATGCATTACTGTAAGCATTCTGATGTACAGAGTAAACATAATTTTTATTATGGTTCTGTCAGTGTTTATGCTATATTTGTGACTATGATTGTTCTTTGGGGAGAATACCATTCAACAAGTTTTGTGGCTTTTTTTTTATTGTAGAAGAAGTGGGATGAAAATATACTTGAAACTTTACATTAGGATATGCTATTGAAAAATTTTGTAACAAAATCAGGTGAAATTTTCCTGGTTTCAGGTTTCACTGCAACCAGAAAACTGTAGTTAGGTTTTGCTGAAGAGTATAATTTTTTTTGCAGACCCAGCTGATTTATAGCTGAGGTTGGAAACAGCGTTAAACTTGATGGCTTCACATGTTTTTCATTGAAAATTTGGTACTTTTGGCTGTTTTCCTCTTAGTACTTTAAATTGCTAAAAATTGGAGGACAGGCAGTTTCCATATGAGCCAAACTGAAAGAGAGATTCATGCAAGCTTTTGGGAAGTGAAAACACAGCACTTAGCCCATTTCTTTGGGTGAGGGCTTTTTTCCTGTCTTAAATCTTTCTAATTCTTAATGACAGATAGCTTGAAATCTGCTACTGCCTTCCTCAGGAGAAGGATGGTTTTTGTCTGTCTGTTGTAAACAGCTGTTTCAAGAGATGTAAAAACAAATACCAAGTCTCATTCAAATATTGGCTAGACAGGAGAGAGAGAAAAAAAAGCTTTTACTTGTTTCATTTTGGTGTATGTAGTAAATATTTGTTCACATTACTCAACTGCTGGAACAGCTGTTGGATCTTAGCAATGAAGCCCTTGATTCAAAGCCTGAAGAAATCAGCTGTAGTTTTGTTCACAGGCTTGGCTAAGCTTTTCATCAAAACCAGCTGAAGCCCAACTCAGAAGCATCAGCAGGATACCAGCGATACTGAGAGATGCTCAGGCAAAGCCAACTGGGTACCTGCTTGCTTGAAACATGGGAAGGTTTATGCTGGGTGTGTTGTGGGTCTTGAGGGTCAGAGATCAGCTCAGTTGGTACCAGATTAAGCTCTGCCAGGGCAGCTGCTATCTAAATAGCAAAATTCTTTAATTTTTCATTGTGCTAATTGTTAATTTTCAGGTGTACTGCAACATTTACATGGAAAGGAGTATGTTGCCCTCATGAGACTTTTATAAGACTTGTATGTTTTTTGTTTCTTTGTTTTTTTCACACTTTGTTCACTTTTCAGATTTAAATATTACACATTAACAAAATTTGAATACAGCGGAAAAGCAGGGATGCATGCTTCAGTTACTGTACAAAGTCTCTGTGGATGTTTGAAATGTTAGACGAGCGTATCTTGAGGATGCTGCATACGCGGTTGCCTCATGGGCGCTGTTGCACTGAAGAGATGATACATCCCTTTGTACCCCAGTCATTGCTCTTAAAGGAAGCTGTAATCTTTTCCCTTGTTTCTGAATAAAACAAAAACTGGTCCAAATTCCTGGGGCCTGGTTGTGATCTTCAGACACAGTGAGGAGCTCTTAGTCCAGTCCTGCCTGGGCAGTGCTTGCTGGCCACCCTTGTTGAGTGGTGGGCTCCTGAAAGCTTTCTGGAGTGCTTCTTCTTCAGCCCAAGGGAGGTCAGTCATTCCCTTTGTCTCTGTCTGAGGGCCAGGCTTGGTCTGGGCCTGGCACCCATTTTGGTGTCCTCTAAGCAGTTCGTATGATTTTTCTTTGGCTCCTGTATCCTTTCTCTCTCCTTCCTGAAAGTATAGTTTTGATTCTTCTTATAGCCATATTCTCTTTTCACCTGACTCTGAGAATCACTGACTCATGTTGCTTCCTCATGGTGTCCCAATCACTGCGTTTTTGTCCCCAAAGCCAGGAGGCCAACCACAGCTGAGGGTTGCATGTGGCTGAGGGAGACCTGTGCATGCAGGGGAAGGAGAAGGAGGGATAAGGGGTTGGACTGGGGCAGGAGGGCTTCAGATCTCAGCACAGGTGAGAAGAGGAGGACAAGGTTCTTCATCTTCCACCATGGGGTGATCAAGGGTTGTCCCAGCACTCTATTTCTTTCCCCACCTCCAAAAGATCAAAATGGATGAGAAAGAGGGAATTTACAAGGATTTGGAAAGAGGATGAGACCTTCTTTCCCTGCCTGCTCTCCCTGCAACTACTTCCCTTGACAGTGTCAGGATGTTCTTTTTAGTATTGGTGTTGTGAAAGATGAAGGTGCCATCATCCATCACTAGTTAGGACCTCATGCTTGTGAGATTCTGTCAGTTTTCAGAGCTGCTGGGCTGTTTTTATTGGAAAAAAATTACTTTTGAGTGACACATCGCTGGAGAAAATTATTGCAACATCTGGTGGTTTTGGATCTTGTTCGTTTTTATGAGGATTTAGAGACATATGGGTTGATGGAAAGATAGAAGAATAATTTATTCTTTGGAGTTTTGTTATTTGGAAAAAGTGTTTGTATTCCCTTTATAAGGCATCAAAAGGATTGGATAAAGAGAGAGCCTGGATTGTCCAGGGCGCATTGCAAATAATTCAGGAATTTAGTGCAGTTGCACAGGTCAGGACTTGTTAGCCACATTATTTAAAAAGTTCAACAAAAGAAACAAGAAGGCATGAACCTTTTGGTAATCCTTACTTGTGCCTGCGTGACAACCATGTCAGGAGCTGCTCAGTCACACAAGCTGGACAGATGTAGAGGTCACCTGTCCCACAAGCAATTTGCTGCTAGAGGAAACTGGGGACCCAACAGAGACATTTGTTTATTGGTGGGTTTGAAGAGAGGGCAAGGAGGGGTAGGGAGGAGGGAGAGGGATAAACTGATTTTCTTGTTGATTGCACCTTCATAAAGGATATTTTCCTTGTGAAAGCTGGATTATTCAATTTATGGAGATGATCAGGATTAAATATAAAGCCAAACAACTTGTTAGAGCTGCTGGAAAAAAAAAAGAATCTTCCCATAGTTTTTCAGTTCCCCCCCCCCAAAAAAAAAAGAAGAAAGAAAGAAAGATGGAATGGTTTAATCTGGATGAAAAAAATGCTTCCAAATAACTTTCCTGCTCTTTAGTTAGGTTAGGGCAGTCTTTTAGGACTGGCAGCCTGCAAGGAACATCACACGCAGATTCTGCGTCTTCACTGCAACTTTTTTATCCTTGACACACTCAGGCTTACGTCCCTTGGCTGTCAGAGCGGGAGTGGGAGCACAGGAGTGTGGACCTTGCAGGGAGTCTGCCTTTCTGGTTGTTTTAAGAGCATTGCTAGGAGGGTGAGTTCAGGTTGTCTGGGTGACCTAATTGTGCTGGTAATCAAACAAGAACAGTTGCTCCCAGCTTTGCCACTATTTACAGTTATTTTCAAGAGGAATAGTGTTCTTTTAGGTTTAAGGCTATCGGTAGAAGCAATTAAATTACAGCCTGAATGATGAAAATTAATTGTGGATCATAGGAAAGGGAAATGCGTCTATGCTTGTTTAGTCCCCTTTCATGAAGAAGGAGAATTTCCATTTTTATTTCATAAATGCTTCGTAATTGTTTTCTAGGAATAGGTCTTGTGAAGTACCCAACATCGCTGCTTTATAGTCTGCCTTAGGGCAACACAGTTCCATTTTCTGTGGCATTTTTTACTTTATTGCCTTCTCCCTGCTCTTGTCTTTGTAAATCCTGTTACTGTTTCCACTTGGTGTTAAACACATTCCTGCTAAGCTGCACCAGTTCAAAACTGGCTGATGCGTGTCATATTTTTGGTCTAAATCAAAGAAAATTCTGTCTGTGTCTTTTCTTCAGTTGGAATTTTAGATTTATTTTCTGGTGCAGAAGGGAAGGGGGAGAGGGGCAAAGCTGACCGAGAAACCTGCAGCATGAGGCAAGATATTGGCAAGCATGCTTCAGCCTCTGGTTCCCCAGCAAGCATATGATCCTCATCTGCTCAGTGGTAATAATAGCAGAGAGGAGATGTTTGAGATCCCCATGAAGGGGCTTTTTGGGAAAAGCCCCGAGCACTTGGAGGAAATGGTGATATGCAGAGTGAGAGCAGAGCAAGTACTGTAAGAGATAGAAGAGATTCAGTTTCCTATTTAAGGCAATATATAAGTAGAGGGGCTCAGTAGCCCGCTCTGCTGCTGGAGAGACCAGGTATGAAGCTATGGTCTGATCTGGACCCCAACCTTGGGCCAGCACTGGGCTGGACACCCCTTCTCTGCTCCTGTGAGAGGGTGTCCCCGCTTGGTGTTAAGCACTCTGGTGGTGCTCAACAAACAAGTGCCTTAAGCCAAACAGCTTGAGGGAGTGTTTGGCCGCAGTACAAAAGAATGAGGAATATCCATCTACTAACAGAAACCATCTCCTGTAGTGTTTTGCATCTTTGTTGGGGTCACCCAAGTCATGAAGTCAATTAAAACTTCACCTGATGGTGTAGGTGGTGGCACCATGCACAGCCTTTACTGCATGGGGCTGGTGGATGGGAGCCTTCTCCAACCCTTCTGCTGCTAAAACCGCTGGGGCAAGACTCCTTGAAGTCCACCTTTGCGGTGGAGCTTAACCTTCCCCCACCACCTCCTCCTCTTCTGCAGCATTGATGCCAGCCTGCAGGTGTTAGCTGATAAAGGTGTGATGAATTGGGGGAACTAATTAAAGAACAGGGGGAGGATCCAGATATTCGGTAAGTGGAAAGAGGGGATGCCACCGCAACCCCGCCCTCGGATGGGCTGTCACGTACCTGACTTGGTGCATCGCAGCCGCTGGCTGAGTCACAAAACTGCTTGTGTGTGTTTGTGCAGCAGCGGGGCGCGCTGAAGACGGCTTTATAAACAATCTCATACCTAACGGAAAAATGAAAAAATGAGCAGTAATGCATAAAAGTACGAAGCCAGGAAAAACTGGAATTTGTCAGCCAGTTTTGATGTCTTCCCCCTGCTTTTCAAGTCATAAGTCTTGAGGTTTTTAGTCTCCTTCCAGGAAATGAATGAGATTCATAGCCCAGAAAGGGCTTAGTCATTTCTGTCAGAGAGAAATACTTGTTTTTAGTTTATTGTTTTGGACATAGGAAGGGATTCAGGTGCAAGGAAGAACAAAAGGATTTATTTAATGTTTAAAACAGACTGTGTTTGGCTCGGCCCTTCATAACTCACAGTGTTTTGGCTGGAGAATCGGGATGCAATGCAAAACAACATCCGGATAGCGCATATCTTTTACAGTACCGCCTGCTTTGCAGTAGCTGACCCTGTATCAGTCAGCCAGCAGAGTGACTTTCAGATCTTAGGAATTGTCAGTTATCTGCCTTGATGGAAAATGATATTTTATATCATTTAAATATTAATATGATGAAGCCTTGTGTTTTCATTTTTTCCTTATTTTCTTCCTGTTTGCCATGGAATGCATTTGAATTAATTATGTCATTCTTTCACAACATGTTTTTTTTTTTATTTTTTGAGTTTTTCTATTTCTAAAAATAAAAAAATTAAAATAATTTCATTTAATTTTTTAAAATAAATTTACTTAAATTTAGATGTATTTATTTAGATTTTTAAAAATTTATTTCTTGATGTTAATTTTTTTTTAGTGCTGTTTGGTTCCCCCCCCCCCCCCCATTTTGCCCCATTTGGAATCTTCCTCAAGGGAAGGATGGAAAAAAAGTGAAAAGTGTGGGAAAAATGCCATTTGTTCTATCAGAGTGAGGAGCTGTAAGAGGAGGTGCTGAATGAGGAGAACTAAAACTAGAAATTGTTCTTAAGAAAAAAAAATGCTAAACCCCAGTTGTTTCAGAATTTTACCTTTTTTAAAGTGCAAATTTTTCTTTTTAGGCCAGTCTATTTTAAAAGCTTATTATCAGTCAGCTTTTTTTTTTTTTTTTCTCCTTTGATATTGCTGATCCTGGAATAGAATCCCAGCAGAATTTGGATTGAAGGGGTCTCTGGAGGTGGCCTGGTCCTACCATCCACTTGGAGCAGGGCTAACTTCAAAGCTGGATCAGGTTGCTCAGGGTCAGGTTTTGAGCATCTCCAAGAACAGGCATTTCGTAACCTCTCTGGGTGACCTGTCCCCTGTGTTTGACCACTCTTGTAGTGAAAAATTCTTTCCTTGCATTGAAAGAACACATTTACCTTTCCATTTGTCCTTCTGACTTTACAATTTGTATTTCAGATTTTAGTATTGTGAAGATATTATTAATTGCTTTATGTCATCAGGTTCTGCTCACTCCTGGGCAAGCCAGGTGGGAGAAGTAAGAGGAGAGTAGCCCAGCAAACACATAGTCTGTAGAGATGAAGGATGGGGAGAAATGCGAGTGCTGTTTCTAGCTGTGTCAGGGGTGAAAACAGCCGATGGAGCTGCTGGGTGGTTCTGCTGTCACGTGCATTCAAGCTAGACACGAACAAATTTAGCTTAAGGTTAGATGAAGGTTGTTAGGTTGGGCAGATAAAAATTAGTTACTGGAGTATTTGTGATGAGATAATGGAAGTTAATATTGTAGATGGTGTTTTAAGACCACAAAGATTAATTACTGTTTATTAGCTATTTTTAAAACTAGGTTCTTTTGTAGCAGACTTTTTCATACTGCATTGTCTTTAAGATTTAGCTGCCAGAAGAGTAACTTTATTTGCCGCAGTGTCAGAGCAGAGAGAAGGCTATCCCTGGTTAGGGAATGCTTCCTAAGACCTCCCTTTCTGCTGAGCGGGACCGTCCTAATCTTATCTTGCTTAGAGCAAGTTTATCTGGCTTTTTTACAGTGTTACAATGTGCATTGAAACCCAGTGGCCCCAGGCCAAAGTTTTAATTGGAGGATGGAGTTCAAAGTAAAGTTTGCCTTTTTGTTTCTGTGGTTTTAATCTGAGGGCTGGGGTGTGGTTAGTATCTAACCAGATGCTTAATGTGCTTAATACTGGTTGATGTATTTGCCTATGTTTTAATTAGATGGAGTTAAGGGCTGGCCACATATTAACACTATATATATATATATATATATATATATATATATATATATATAAAAAAAATCGTCTAGATGGAAACATCCAAAGAAGCCACTTTGATGTCTAAAGTGGGACTTTAGCAGAATTGAAGTACTTCAGACCAAGGAGCAATTCTGAAAGCTCATTTTTTTAGTGAATATTTTAACCTGGAAATGCATAATGTTTGTCTGGGCCATGTTTTGGAACACAGCATTTCCTGGGCATCTAAACTTGAGCTCCTCTGTGTGCATATAAACACACCAGAAAAGGGAGTGCTGGGGTCCAGACCAGTGTCATAGCCTTGAATCTGCTCAGGTCGTTGTGGAGGAAGACTCACTGAAGTACATAACAGCACTGGAGTCAGTGCAAAGCACAGATGATGTTACCAATCTTTATTAAGAAACACAGCTAGGGAAAGGGAAGATAGTGGCACGCATTTTCATACCGTGTCTGAATGGTTAGGGGATTCTCCGAGCAAGTGAGACACCCAGGCTCCCAGCATCGATTTTCACATCTGAGAACAGTATAATGAGAAATGCATCCGTGTCCAAACAGCAGAGACTTCTCCAGCTGATTGTTGCATTGTAGTCTGTCTACTGCTTTCGTTGTCTTCTGCCCCTCATCCCTTGGGCTTCCTTCTGCACCATGATCCATTTTCAGTTACTCTGCAATGGAGGGGACAGGGTGTGCTCCCTCCAGATGGGTGATCAGTGGAAGCTTGAAGATGTATGTGGATTCAAATCCCATCTGGCTGAGGAAGAAATTGAACTGAGGTGTGCCATTTTTGAAGCGGCACATCAGCCATCATTTCCACTATCTCTGGACAGGTTTTGGGAAGCCTGACTCCTTCTCAATTTAAAAGTTCCGCCGCCGTAGAAGAAGATCTCTGATCCAGGCAGATCAAGGTGTTTGATAAGTAGTGCTTGGTTTGGCTTTGAAGTTGTAGGTTGGAGTCAGATCCTCATGCTTCTGTATTCCCTATGGGCTGACTTTAGCCAGTCAGTCACTCACTGGTGGGTTTTGCTCTTGTGAGACCCCACCATCCACCTCTGGAGTCCCCTACACAGAAAAGACTTGGACCTGTTGGAGCGGTTCCGGAGGAGGGCCACGAAAATGATCAGAGGGCTGGAGGACCTCTTCTATGAGCCTGGTGAAGAAAAGGGTCTGGGGATACCTTACTGCAGCCTTTCAGTATTTAAAGGGGGCATATAAGAAAGACAGATAAAGACTTTTTATCAGTGCCTCTAGCAACAGAAAAAGGGGCGATGGTTTTAAACTAAAAGAGAGCATATTTAGATTGGATATAAGGAAGAAATTTTTTATTATGAGAGTGGTGGGACACTGGAACAGGTTGCCCAGAGACATTGTGGATGTCCCATTACTGGAACCGTTAAAAGTCAGGTTGGATGGGGCTTTGGGCAAGCTGATCTGGTGAAGATGTTCCTGCATGTGGCAGGGGGCTGGCTGGACTAGATGAACTTTAAATTTTCCTTCTGACGTAAGTCATTCTGTCGTTCCCTATTGCTGTTTAGCAGTTCTGCAAATGCTTGAGTTGGATTCAGTGGACTTAAAGGTTGCGTGTACTTGAAAACTTTGAAATATATATGCCGTCTCACTTAATAGATATGTAAACACCATAATTCATACCATTAGTGATTAATGTTGGTAACTGAAATGCAGCAATGATCATTATCGCCAAAGACTGAAATTAGACATATTTTGCTGACCTTTGAGGAAAAAAACCCATAGTTTACTATTTTCCTCTGTGGCCTAGGATCCCACAGCAGATCCTGTGTCCAGATGGACACATTTTTGCCTAGAATATGAAATAAGAAGACCAAGAAACAATTTTATTGCCTAAAACCTGGGGAGAAGATAAGTGTTGCATGGGCAGGCTAATGCACCAGATCATGTGTTGGCTAGCCACAAGTAAGAGGGAAGTTTGAAGAGAATTTTATTTTTAAATAATCACATGTGACATTTTATATGTGCATTCTAGAAATACTTAGGTACATATCGTGTATATTCTGGTTTGAGGAATCCCCCTTGCATCTTGTTAATGTGTCTGCTTCTGTTAGAACTGCAGTGAAATAAAGGTTTCAGACAGTACACGCAGCTTTGCTGGATGTTACAGTGCTAGAGTCTGTGTCCTGAAGCTCCCTTTTACTCTGATGTCTGGAATTTGTTTCATTTATTGAAGGAAGCTTGACCTGGTTTTCTGGGATTTGACTCTGTCTGAAAGTTTTGATTCCACTTGAAACGGAAAGGTAAAAAGTCTGGATGGGTCGCCACCAAATATTCACAGTAAAAACTGATCACCAGTGGAGATCCCGCAGTAATTTTCCCTTTGAGTGGTGCAGCAAGTTCCTTAGGTTCCTTGCCATTCTGGCTTTATGAGATGAGGAGATACAGGGTTTTTTGGTTTTGTTTTTGTTTTTTTTTTTAATATTAAAACACTTCAGGTTCAATGTTTTCAAAGGAGGCTAATGATTTTGGCCCCAGGCTCTGAGAGGAGATTCCAAAAGGTCCAGCTTTGCGGAAGGCAGCTCTCCTATTAAGATGTCCGGAGAGGATGTACTCAGCTGAGACATGACAGCAGCCTTCAATTATGTAAAACGAAGCTGTGAAGGGAAAGGAATGAGGTGTTTTTCATGCCTGTTTTGGATGGAACAAGAAGCAGCAGGCTTATACTGAGAAAGGGTGAGCTAGGTTAGGCATTTCAGATCTTTGTAACTGCGAGGGTAAAATTAACCCTCATGTAGATTGCCTACGGAGGTTATGAAAACCTCTCATCATTGGAAGGTTTTTAGAACAGGTGAGAGAAACATCCATCAGGAACGATTTAGGTTGAGCTGATTCTGCCTTAAGGCAATGAGTGGACTAGAGAGCTCATGAGGACTCTTCAAGGTTTTTGGTTGGTGGTTTGTTTTTTTTATGGTTCTACAAAGTAAATATTCCCAACACTTTCAAAGGGAGTACTTAAACTGAGTAGGACTCAGCTGTGAGCTACTGTATTTGTGTAACTGCATGATACCTTTGCTCAATGCGTAAGTGTTTCTGAAACTGCTCTCTCTGCTTGGGGATTGCTTTGCATCAGACAATTTTATCTTGTAAGTATTGAGGCAGAGAGGAAATTTGACAGCAATTTGCTGTTCGTTTTATACAATGTGGGCATGTACCTACATACCCTTCTGGAGCTTCACCTTTGCTTTGCCACTGGAGCGTATAATTTTCATTAACATGTTCTGAACTGGACAGAAAAAGTTCATTGAACCAGGATGATAAATTTCAGTGGAATTTCGTAAATCACTGGAAGCCTAATAGATTTCAGCCAGTTGTTCTGAGAGTTGTAGAGTAACGGCCTTTAAATATTTGACCCTTGTGAAAGTACCCTTCATATCAAAATATCAGTGTAAGGAACAGGTTGAGTGGCACTTGAGCTTAATTTTATTTATTTCCTTTAAATTGCGGAGGGTTTGTGTTTGAGAATGTACGTAGACAGATAAACCCTTATTTGAGTAAAGGCCAGGAAAGGGCTTGAGTGGAGAATCTGCATCTAGTGACTAAGTCATCATTGTGTACTCTTTTATTTTAAGCTTCATCCTATTGAGCTCGATGATTCTGTGCTAAAAAGTGGAGAGGAAGTATTGGCAGGTTAGATCACCTTTCTGAAAAGAGAGACGCAAGAATTATCCTGTGTGTTTTACCCCCATGTGCGTTAGCTTATGGCTCGCTGTGCTGCTAAGGTTTTCTTACCTTGCTGATAAGCAGCCTGCCTTGAAAAATCTCATCCTTACACTCTTATTTATTTATTTATTAATTTTATTTAGATATTTGGCCATGGTGCCAGATGTTTTGTGTTCCTGAGGCAATGCAAAGCAGCTGCAAAATTGCCTCTTAAATATCTTCTGCAGTATATTGGGGCATCTCTTGTGCTGAATGTTATACTATACAAAGAAAGAGAGAAATACTGAGATTATCTAATTCAAACGGTTTTCTTTGCTAAAATTAGATGGTGTTTGGGTATCCTAGTTTAGCTGCACAGATGCAGTTAAGTATCTAACTCTGTTGATTTCAATGAAAGATGGATTTTGCCAAAGTACTTCTGTAGTTCTGAACCTGAGCTGTGGTATTTCTGCAGATGACAGTAAGTTTCTTTTGATGCTTCCTAGCCAATATAATGGTGGGTTTTGTTACTGATGATTTTTTGTTTGTTTGTTTGCTGTGTTTTTTCAGAGCCTAAACATAAAGAAACTCTTCTCCACCTTGTGATGAAATTGGGCTTGGTTAAGCTTTCCCAATTCTTAGCAGCCCAACCTGGAGGATCATTGGCATTAGCATTACCTAATGAGAACGGAGCAACACCATTAGATTTGGCTTTACAAAACGGGCACTCCAAACTTGTTGAGGTCTTCACAAAGTGAGTATAACAGTTTGCTGCTTCCTCTGAAAAACTCCTGTAATTTAAGGGATGTGCAGAGTACTGTTGTTTTTCTCAAAAGAGTTGCCTATTTTGTGTTGCTTTCTGATACTTTTTTGCCATTATTACAATTTTAAGTGGTAAACTTTTATTTACAATTAAAGGAAGTTTATGATTTGCACCCTTCATTATATTTGCAAGTCAATTAATAGTCATTTAAGTGACAGAGGACCAGCTGCACCATCAGGTACCTCTCCCAGCACTATCGCAGCTGAATCCTGACACATTACCAACAAGTAAAGTCATCCCTTATATAGAGAGAAATATTTAGATATAAACAGAACCACAGAACCTGACCTTCACAAAACCTCAGCAGACTTTGCGACCTCTATAAAGCTCAGGTTTGAGTGAATAAGGGAGAGTCAGCAGCAAAGCCAGTGTTGCTGCCTTGACTATTTTTCCGGACAGCTGTCACACTGACAAATGACTTAAAGGAAAAGTGCTTTCTAGCACAGACCTGAGGAGCTGCGTGGTTTATGTGTGTCTTGGGGTACCAAATGTTCAGCATCAGATGCCCCTTCTTACTGTTGACTTTTCTTTGCAAATAGAAATTTGCAAGAATTGGGTTACACTTTTATTTTGGTATGTGGCTCGCTCGGTTCTGGCTCCATGCAGTGTATAGTTTATGTGAGACATATCTGTACTTCAGTTTGAAAAAAAAAAAACAACTTACAACACTGGTGCAGTACATTATCTTGTGAATGTCTCATTTGTTTGTAACGTCCAAACAATGCTGTGTTCCCTTGGGATACTTTCTGTTTTTCACTGTCGTGGGATAACAAACCTGATAGCTGCCAGTTGCGTCCTACTGCTATATATGGCAACATTAACAGGAAAAGGTACTATTGCTAATGTACAGCAATAAGGAGAACGAGGTATTGTCACGGCTTGCTCTTTCTGGCTAATTTTACTAGTGAGTAAACATCTAGAGCTGACATTTTTTTTTTCTCTGCTGATAGCTAGAAGTAGCTGCGTGTTCTTAGATCTGAATGGAGTCACTGGTGTTTGTTTGCCCAGCTGTGTTTTCGGTGGATGTTTCAGATTTTGTGCCTCTCGTTTTTGCAGTGGGTGCGTTGGGATCCCGACGGGCCGTGCCGAAGGCGAGCAGGAAGCTCACTGCGGCTATGTTTTTATTCTACCTGCGCGTGGAGCATCTGCTTTGATTTAATGAGTATCTCGTTCCAGTTTCCAGGGCAGTCACTCGCTTGACATTTCAAGAGCAGAGATCAGCGAGGGTGCTTGCATACAGTTTGTTCATTCATCAGGAGCTCTGACGCTGACATTTAGCCACACTGCACAGCACTTCCTGGAGTCAGACATTAAGCTGTTCAGAAAATACTTCTGGGACAGACCTCTTCTTTACCAGGTAGGTACCTGTCTAACTCAGGGCATTGTCACAGATTTTCTTCAATAATTTCCAGCTACAGACTCTTCAGGCTATATTTATTCTTCTTGAGTAGCCTTTTAGTTTAAGCTGCCTGTGTTATTAATGGCCAGTGTAATTGCAGGATTAATGTTGTGGGCTTCTACTTTGTGTAAGTGTAGCACATTGTACGTGTGAAGCTGGAGAATAAGAGATGCTGAGAACTTTATCAAAGCCTTCTTTAACTCCCAAGTTGTTTTTGAATCATTGCGGACTCTACAGTGAATAACTTTCCCTGAAATCTGTCTTTAATTGCATTGCCATTGTATTCACGTTGGTACTTTGAAATATTTAATCTAGTTCCATTCTTTTGTCTAGCAGTGTGATGCTTGGGAGCCTGTAGCAAGAGCCAACCCCAGTCTAGTATTTGTACCAGAAATGGAGTACAGACTTTTCCTATAGAGTTTAGTTATGATGTAGTGGGTCTTATTTTAATGTAAGGTGTCTGGAGCACTGCTGTGATATTCTTCAGGACATCTCTCAATTTCAGTAAAGTAGGGAGGAGAAGACTTGAAAGCACACGTTATTAGCAATGCAGGTGCTTACATTTTTAGATTGAGGCTGTATGACTATATAAAACTAGTGAACCAAAAACACACTAAAAATAGGCTTTTCTCTTTTTCTGGTCTTAAAATTCAGCTTTTCTTTTCCATGCTTAACATCAGTTTTTCTTATTTCTGCGCTGATTTTCTTTGAATTGTCTTTATTGCATTCTGCATGATTTTTAACTTGGAATATGATCCACGTGTTATGTTTAACACAAAACCTTAAGGTGTGATGTATTGCATAGTCCTTGTGTATAATCTTGTGTAACTACACTGCCAAGATTTTGATTTGTTCCAATACAAGTGTTTGTAGCTTGCAGAATACCTACAATTTGTGTGTGGCTTTTCTGTGGAAACAATAGTAAACCCAATAGCAAAACCAGGACTGTAATGAAGAATGCATTGTTACTTATATCGTTGGCTTTTTCTTGCACTCATCAAATCCTTGTTCTTCTTTCAGTCTTTGAAATGGAAAAAGAAAGTGTGGTATGTTAGATGTTTGCATGTCTCCCAGAGACAAAGGCTGCCGTTTCTGCACTTAGTATTTTCAGGAAAAAGCCTACTGCCTTTCACTTGTGTGTTTCCCTTTTGCTCATTCCTCTAGTTGCAGCAGTCTAGATCCTCTGTTGTGGGGACCCTATTTCCCCCCTTCCCCGCATCAATGTTACACTACTTTTAATAAAGTAGAAATAAGCCAGAATAATTAGAAAGATCACATGGTTTAGTTCATTTCCTATACACCAGATATCATCGTGAAATGTAAGTGGGGGGATGATCAAACTGTCATGTTTAGGCTATGCATTATGTCTGAAAAGTAAGGTAAAATTAATTTTCTTTTGTGTTGCAAACAAGGACTTGCAGCCCTTAGTTGGATCCAAAGCATAAGGTGGGCATTACAGATTTCAAGACACAGTCTTTTTAAGATAGAGGAAGAATTTATTGCTGTACTGGAGTATTCAGCTCATCTACAACATACTAAGAGTGTACATCTAGTTTATTGTATCTTGAGACTTCATAAATGACTACATTGCTATTTTAGGCTCGGGTCAGAAAAACGTGACTAAAGAGAAGGAGCTTGTCTCAGCTATGATGGCATGCAGCGTTGGGTTTGTGTGTGTTAAACAGATGACTTAGGGAGCAGCACAAACTGTTTTTGCGTTTATTCATGTAAGAAAATCCCAATCTTTCTCAAGTATGTTCTTCAGGCCCTGGTCTGTGGGGTCTTTTGGTCCCTTGACTGTTCCTTACAAGTCTAAAAGAGTAACGGGAAAGTTAAAACAAACAAGCTGTCAGTAGGCTAGACTTACTCATGTCTTCACTGGAAACCTTCAGGGGCTCTACAGTGTAAAAAGTGTAAACCCACAGGGTTTGTGGCTGCACTAGGCAATACAGAGGAGAGATTTCCCAAGAAGATGAGGAAAAGCATGGAACTGGTTGAGCTCCGTGCAACCTCCTTGGGGCAGAAATTGCCGTGGTGGTAGCAGCGCCTGTCAGTGAGGCTGTGTGGTTCATCGTGTGCCTCCAGCAGAGCCTTAAGCAGCATGTGGAGGTGACTGATCCTTTTGGCTGTCTCAGTTGCTGGAGGCACCACAGCCCGTGCAGGGGAGAGGTCCTCTGTGATAGGAAAAGAAATCCGGGGACTAATGGACGCATGTGAAATAGTGTCAGGGTAATAAAAAAAGAGAGAGGCCACATCAGGATAATCATCCAAAGTGATTAAGATAATTTATGATAATTTAAGTGATTTTGTTGCCTGGTGGTGGACAGATTTGGTAATTTCCCAAGAAGGGGTTGACTTATTTCTGCCTGGTAGGTGTGGGAGTAGGTAAGTGTCTCACACACTGATAGACGAGCAGACAAAAATTATTCAGAAGTAGATATTCTGTGTCCATCTGTGCCCCCTGCCCTGCTCATAAAAATCTTTGAAGGTAATTGCTAAAATAAGGGAGTGGATCATAGCCCCCTCTTCCTTTCGAGCAGGAGTGATACAGTCAGTGTGTGTATCTGAGCTGAGGGGTCAGCTTAGGCTGTTTGTATCACCTGTCTGTCAAAATTGCTTGCTTTATAGGGATGCTTTCAAGGTTAACTAGGCTTCTGAGCAGACCTGTTGTGCAAAGCTACTGTGCTGTTTTTCTTATAGAGAAGGAGGTTATAAACAATGAAGTACAAATGTTAAATCTGATCCTTTAGATCCCTTGTGTATTGTAAGCAGGAGGTAATTTCTCTCTGTAGTTGGAAATACTTTATCGTTTTCCTTCTTGAGCAGTTGCTGTCAGTTTCCTCTGGAGGGTAACTGATAGAATACTCTGTGGAATCTCTGTCAATCATTTTAGTGTGGCTTATAACATATTTGTTTGCTAGTCTTTGATATTGTTTTTGAGTTTTCAGATAAATGTCATGGGCGTCAAATATAGTTACTGTCATTTTGATTATTTTTTTTTTTTTTGTAGAGTATTAATTCAAACCAAGTTGAGACAGTGGAAGGTCCAAAAATACCCTGCAGTACAACAAGCTCTGTAGAAGGTACATTTTTTTATTCCATAATGTTGCAGTCTTTAAAAGCTCTGGAAAGTTGGCACAGATTTATTTATTCAAACACTATTTGTTTATTCAGGAAGATCACATGTTTCAGATGACATTAGAGACATGTAAGTAGACAACAGTGGAATATGCAAGTCATACACTACAAGAATTGTGCAAATCGTGATAATCCCTGCAAAGCATCAGTTTTCCAATGTCAGATTGAAATTGTTCACCAAATATTATGGCACTTATGCTGACTGGAAAGGCCTTAACTAATTTTATTGTAAGAGCCAGAAAAATGCCAGAAGGTTCCAGGAGAGGGCAGTGTTTAACTGAATGAATGCTCCAGCCTGCAAATTCTAGTAAAGCCGAATAAGTCAAGTTAATAAAGATAGGGGCAGAGTAACGTTTTGTATGGGTAGTTTTGGGATCCAGCCCAGACTTCTTAATGTGGCGAAATTCCCATGTGTTTCAATTAGACATTCAATATTTTGGTGAGTGGTTTACCTCTGTAAGCATTGCGGGACTGTGCTTGCTGATGGAAACGCTCTTTCGTTACCAAAATACATCCCTGTGTACCTCGGAGCAAACATCTCTTAGAGATTAAAAGAAAATCACAAAAAAAAAGGCCATTCTTCAGCATCAGAAGTGTGACACTTCGGGCATTTACGTATGATTGTTAGGAATTAATTAAGAGTTTTCATCAGTTGCCCACTTGCTTATGTGACTGGTGCTGTATATTTGGATGAACCATGAGCTCTGCGAGAGGCTCGGTCTTGCTTAGCGGCTGTGCTGGAGGCACTCCTACTGAGGGCAGCAGAAATGTGAGCGCCTGCATAAACTGCTTACAGGATCAGGACCAGCCTGTGGGAAAGGAACGGGACTGCAGTTCCAGGTGGCACCAGCTAGTAACTTTTAAGTGAATGGATAAAATGGGGACACAGTTGTTGTGTATCTCTTTTATAAACATGTAGGCTGCTGTTGTTAGTGCTGGAAAAGGAGTTTTGTACCCAGCTTCTCCAGCAGCGTTCAGGCAGCAAGTGTTCTGCTACTAAAACGTAAATTTGCAGAGAGATGATAAGCAGTTGCAAACTATGCATTTGTTATTGTAAGGGGCAATTTACTACGCGAGGTTTGTGAATGACTTTGGTGATGCAGTGTGCAAATGCATTGACTCTGGGTATTCATCTGAGTACCATGATCTTTATGCTGCTTCCTGGGGATAGACAGGGAGTGGCCTGGATTGGTAGCACTATATGTAGCAGTAGATTGGCCAGTACAACTTCTAGGAGATGATTACTTTGATGTGTTCCACTAAAAGCAATTTGAGTTCAGGCTGACTTGGGACAAGCAGATAACAAACATCAGTGGATATTAATTGCCTAGAGAGAGAATCACCAGTCCAGAACATCTGGTCTCAGTTTGGATTCTGATTGTAAAACTTCTTGTCCTCTCTTTATGCCAAAGATATTTGGCATAATATTGGCATAGGTGCAGCTACCTTCTTGTGTTTTCAGTGGAAGCAATACACTTCTGTGCCTTCATGCGTCAGAGTTATTTTGTGCCTGTTTAAAAAAAAAAACCCCAAACAACCAAACCCTAAACTCATTTCAGCTCATCAGCAAGAAAAATATGCTGTGTTCTGGTAGTGTCCAGGACCTATACAAACAAATTGTAGTAATCACGCTTGCATGTGATGACACTCTGTGTAATCTACTTGTAGACATGAGGAGCCTGTAACTATTGTTTGTATGTTGATGGGCAGCAAAGTTTTTTCATCTTGTTGCATTTTGATATTGTAGTTGGTTACCATATTTCTGTAAATGAGACCTTTTTTTTTGGCTTTTTTCGCTAACCGCCACCAAATGCAGATACTGAAAATTCATGAGTGATCATTACTGGTGACTAGTAGCCTGTCTTACACTCTCCATTTGTCAGGAGACCAAAAGAACTTTTTTCAAGATTGAGTTAAAATTGTTGCTGCTAGAAGCAGAAACGATATGAAATGATTGACAGAGTAATTTTTTCTACATTCTCAGTTGCATTCAGTGAACTCCTTTATAAAGTGGCTGCTAAGATCAGGACATTAATTTGGTGCCCCTCAGATTTTAAAACTGCTGCCATTCGAAGAAGTAGTAACTACTCACTTCTGGGTGGGCCTAAAGTCAAGATCAACAGACCTTTAAAACACAACTCTATCAGAAGCCCTGAGCTATTATATAGTAGAGGTTGCTATAGCAGTACGTTTCTTCTTGTGAAATGCAATCATACGAAAGCAGTGGGTCAGTGTAAGGTGATGCGACTTGCTTAGCAGTGAATCTCCCATAGCAACTTAATTAAGTTCAAATACATGGAGTGATACATTATCCAGTGAGGATGCAGAACAAAAGGTGAAATAGATGGTATTTTGGCTAATTCAGTAGTTTGTGCTTTTTTTTTTGTTTTCTGACCTTGAAATTCCATGCCCATGAGTTGTCTGAATACTATTATCCGGAGGATAAGCCATTTGCTGCTGCAGACTACTAGGTATACAGAAAACAGCTTTTTATTTTTGTGAATTGTGAAACTGAATAGTAATGCCAATTGCATGGCAATACTGTAAAAAATACCTTCCCGCTGAAGCTTTTAAAGTAAGTTTCTGCAGTTGCAGTTACAGTTACAGAAGAAATAGTCTGTTCCTTCTAGCTGAAAGGTGATGCCTGGGATGCTTTGTTTGATGGCCCAAGTGATTTTGTGCTCTGTGATTGCACTCTGTTAGAATGCCAGGGGAGCTATATATGTGACTGTTGCAGAAGGCTAATTAAAGAAGGTGGATTAAATAAAAACTAACGCTTGAGGTACTGATCAGCATGGACCCAGTCCTGACTCCTGCCAGTGTCCAGGGGCACTGCTGGGGTCAGGGACAGCAGGTGCACTGATTGTAGTGGGCCCATAATTGCGTCCCAGGACTTCATCTCACAGAGACCTGCAGATTAGGCAGGGTTGTTGTTGCTAAAGATTGCGTGATTTAGATAACAGGTATCTGTCTTTGAATTGTTTTTCCAAAGATATATTGATACAGCTCTTTTTTCTAAAACTTGAGTATAGGCTTTGTGCAATGCCAAGACAGGACAAAGGAGGACAGAGGTCCCAAAAGCCCACATGCCTCAAAGCAGTCCCCCTGGACAGCCTATACTGGCTTCTGAGTCATATTTAGTTTAACTGTTTGCTGGAGCTGGAGAATGGAGATGGATTTGTGTATCCGAGAACAGAAGTGAACCTTGAGTTGAAGATCAAATGAAACATATTTACCAGCATAGCTCTGGTTATATAATTATTATTATTTAAAATGTATCTACGAGATAATAATGTTCCTGAAAGCTTGGGTGATGCTGGTGTTCATTTGCGTCTGTTCCTCTAGGCAGATTACTCCTCTTCGCTGTTTCACCACAGTCCTTGAGACTGTGTGTGGGCAAAACTTGCGAAGTGTGGTCATTGTTTTGCATATGCTGTGTCCTTTCCCACAGCCCTGGGAAGAAACCATTACAAAAAAACCAAAAGTGACAGAAATGAAGGGTTTTTTTTTTTTATTTTTTGGGGTGAAAATGCAAGGTCTGATTTCAGAAAACGCATGAAACCCCTGCAGAAGAAGAGCCCAGCTGCTCTGCAGAGTTGGTGTGAGACATGGCGCTAGAACTGTTGAGTTTCTGAGCATGTGGGAGTTAATCAGCAGCTGGCTGACAAATCGCCATACTTGTGTAGACTGAACATAACTGTGACAATAACATAGCACGTGTGCACCCAGTTTGCACGCTGCCCACGGGAATGCCGCTGTGGGGAGATGCATGGGCTGTCCATATCTGTTGTACCTCCCCTGCCCGTTTGCCTGTTCCTTGTGTCCCCCCTCCTGTTTTAAAAAGCAGAGAGACCATCAGCAGAAACCAACGCGGACCCAAACTGAATTTTGCTTGCTATTAAAGACAGGAATCTTTGCTTTTACAGGTCCTGTGAACTTGGCGTCTGATGAATTGTCCCAGGATTTTGTGAAGGTACAGATTTCTCCTTATACAAATAGCTAAGCTTTGTTTAGGCTGAGAAGCAGCAGCCTCTTCTTGGCTATCTGAGCACCTCCCAGAGCTAACAAATAAGTAAGGTGGCTAATGCCTGCCAGACAGCCTTTCCTGCCTGTTCCTATCCTATAGGAATAGTTACGTGTATAGATGATTATTATTTGAAGGAACCTGTTACATGGCTGTGGGCTGGAAAGCTGGGTTGGAGAAGCTCTGCTTTTGGACCAGGAAGCTCTTGTGTTTATGTTGAACCTTAGTGCCTTCAGGGAGCTTGCAGCTCAGCTGCCAGTCTGAGGGGAGTGCAACCTGTCTCGCACAAGCGTCATCCTTGAGATGGCATGATTCATTACGTCTGAGGAGCTAGACTCCGAGAGAGACCTTGGGGGCAACTGTGAGTCCTTAACTGGGCTTAACTGGGAAAATAGCTTGATGTAAAAAATATGGCAGTTTCCCTTGTCTTCTACATGGAGGTATCTAACAGCTTTTGGGGGGGACCAATAGTTGTGAGAAGTCCCACTAAGGTTAGTCAGTTGTATTTGATCTCTAGTCTTATATTCTGCTTTTTATTTATATGTATCTGTTTACAAAACCAGGTAATCTTTGTCTCAGTGGTTTTTTTTATCACCTTTTAAAGCGGGAGCTTGATTATTAGCTCAACTGGGTATGAAACTAAAATAGTCATTTAGGTTGAGAGAAACAAAATCTGGTAATATATGGCAAATCTGGTAAAGGTGATATCTTCTCCATAGCCAATGACTATTGATTTTTTTAATAAGATTTGAATTTAGTGAAATGTTGTTGGACTGCCACTTTTGTTAGGTCATTATTATAAGTTATTCCCTCTTTTTTTTTTTTTTTTTTTTTTTTTTTTGGTTTGTTTTTTTGCCTGTTGTGCAGAAGATTGACCATGTATTTGGGATTCACATGTTGCTATTGTAATCTATGTCATCTCAGAATTATAACTGTGCAGTATATCTGCATTTTGGAGTCTACGTTGAAAATGTATGCTGGGGCAGAGTGCTGCACCTCATGAGTCTTGCTGGGGGAAAAGGGTTCTGGTACGATATTGACTGTCTCATGTTTTGATCTAGCAGGAGGAGGCATCTTAGAAATGTGTTGCTCTTTCCTCCAAAACAGTGTATATTGGCTAGCCAGAGCACAGTTAAACTTTGCAAGAGAAGAGCAGGCTGAAAACTGGAGTTTGCATGGAAAGTGAGATATGGCTTTGTGTCTTCTTCTATTATGTTTAGAGATTGAGTCCATAGGTTTCATGTGCTTATCTTTAGAGTCTGGGAGTGGCATGCTGTATCTGTTGCATTTATTAAAATGGCTAAAATGAAGTGACTGCTGCTTGATAGTGTTTTAACTGAATTCTGAAAGCCTATAGCACAGCTTGCAATTAGGCACAAATGCAACTATTTGTCTTCAAAGATATAGCTCAAGTTTTCTGTTTCCAGCCTTTCCAAGACTCTGTGGTTCCTTCTAAAGAAAACGAAGATCATGTCCTGTTGGGCATAGGTAAGAAATAATTAATCATTTTGAACTTCCTAAAAGCTACTGTGATGCCAAATACACACAAGGCAATTTCTTTAAAAAAGGTGAAGGTCATTGACATTGCAGCCTAGCTTGGCAAAAGATTAATCAGTTGTACCTATGTCAGAGAGGGAACCTCTTTCAAAGTGCCTCTAGTATAGGTAGATGGTGTATCAAACACTATCATGATACCCTAGGATTTTTCAGTAGTATATTAACTGTTGTAGGAACAACAATCTTGAAAATAATTTCTGATAGAGCCAATGTATGTGACTGAAGACTAAATGAAGCACGTAGAAATGTTTAGGTGCCACAGTGGTGAGTGAGTTGTGGGGCTGGTGGGAGGATATAGCCAGTTGCACTAGACAGCACATTTAGAGACTGAAACTCAAATGGGAAGGTGAGTATTTTCAAGTCCAGGGAAAGCTCCAAGAACAATGTGCAAACTTGGGCTCGTGCAAAGCAGAGCAAGGAGGAAAAAGACAACAAGTAACTAAGGTCTGCCGCTGGGAGCTGCTGTGCCAGGCAGAGAGCGCCAGGCTGGCATCACTTGCCTGTGGTCCAGTGCTGAGCTCAGAAACAGCAGCCCAGATGGTGGCATTCAGACAGCCCATGTGCAGACTTTACTGGCTGCAAAATGAAGAGTCGCTCTGTGTGTGTGGAAAAGGAGGGAATATGCGCGCGTGAATGGGGGTGGTGTATGTTAGAGGAAAATGAGCTGGCATAAACTCAGAGACACAGTTGTAAGGTAAGAAGCTGGCAGATTATTTTAATAATCTCTCATTAAAATCATCATCTAGTTGTCTATTTTTCTAGTCATTGTTATGCCAAATGACTGTACTTCAACTGTTTAATCATGTTTGTCTCACTCTCCCAGCCAAGGAATACGGGAACTGCATAAGGAAATTTGCAGTAGTAGCAAAAATATTATTATTCACAGTTATCCTGACTTCAGTGCTTTTGAGCACAGGACAGTGTAGCAGTCCTTTCCTTGCACAAAAATGCAGTGTGCAGACATGAGATGTGTGCCTGTATGATCAAATCTGTTTTGTCAAGCAAGACCAAATTATTGGACCCTATCTCAGCGTAGGAGGGTGTGGAGCCATTGGGGAGTGATTATGGTCTGCTAATCTGAAGCCACATCTGCTCCAGTCCCTGCTTTAGTTATACCATCTGGAGGGAACATAAGGTAGCTTAAAAGCTGTTAGAGTAGAAATTCTCCATCCTGAAATTATAGCTGATACTTCTTTTTCTTACCCCTGAAATGCCTTTTCCTTCTAAGGCATCATTTGCAGAGCGCTGCTTGTGACAGCTGGAACAGGAACCAGGCCCTCTGGCTTCAGACCAGCTCAGTCTCCTCTCTGATGCTTGGATGGGCAGCTGCAGCAGATCCTGAGTCCTCTGCAGGGAACAAGCAAGCAACTCTGGCCATGGTTCATACTGCTAGTTAGGAGTGGTAGGGTGTAGATTCTTAGAGGGGCTTTTGGGTAAAAAAAAAAAAAAGACGTGAATTTACATACAACTTGGAACAAGATTTAGGTGCTTAAAATTTGATTTGAATATATTTTCTTAGGCATCCTATGTATGTTTGAAGTAAAATTATAAATATGGATATAAATGTGTATATATACATGAGACTGTACCTATATACATGTATATAAATACTTTTTGTCCTGAGCACAGCCTCAGGTTGTACTAAACTAAGAAAAATTCCCTGTTGTACCTCTTCTCTAAAAAAGAACCAACCCTCTCTCTCTTCCCTAAATTCTAATTACCTTGTAGTACATTTAAGAAGTTGACTTGTTTGTGGAGAAGCTGCAGTGAAATCTGTTCTGCTTGTTTTAGAAGTAAGTCACCATAACTGAGAATCTGATTACCCTATGTAAGGACTGGAGCATGGGCTCGCTGGCGGCTGCACCGTAGGCTCTCCTTGCCCATCTCCCAGTTGCGTAGTCAAGTTCTCTGAAACGCTTGTAACATAGACATCTGATGGGATTTTGCCATTGACCTCAGCAGGGCTTCCAGTCAGCACCATGTGTGAGATCTGATGGGGTGGAAGTGCAGGCTGGGGAGTGAGTGGGGTGTGCATTAAAAGGTGGAAGTGGGGAGGGACAAAGCAGGATGGAAATAGTGTTTGGTGACAACCAGAAATTTATAAATTGGCTTAAGTTGGTTTTGTTGGTTTATTTTAATGTAAAAATCAATATATGCTTTAACCTGACTCATATAACCATATTACTAAATATCATAGTTTTATTACCCTGGATTGTTTTAAACTACTTTTTAAAAAATTGTTTGCTTGGCAATGTTCTTAAATGGCGATGTTTTTGTCAGGAAAAGCACACAGTGGGGGATAAAGAGAGAAATGAAAATGGTTGTCAGTGGGGGAGAGGAAGAGGGAAAGCAGCTAAGGGGGGTTCAAGTGAAGAAAAATGAATAGAAATGAGCAAACTCTGGAATCTCACTGGGAAGTTGGATGCATAAATCAGAGGACTTCTAAGAGCGAGAATGTGAATGCTCTTTGAATGGGTAAAAATTCCCCCACTTCTGCTTCTCACTTCTTTTTTCTTGTGGTTCTTGCTTTTAGAAACCTTTACCAAAAAAAAAAAAAAAAATCAGTCTCATCATGGAATGGTTTGGGTTGGAAGGGACCTTTAAAGAAGCAGTGGCTCCTGGAAGGGCTCTGCTCTTCCTGCTCTCTGTTTTCTTCCCCAGCCTGCCTTTTCGAGCATACTGATTGTTCTGGCTGTTTCACCACAGCCAACATGTTTTGGAAGTATCTTTGCAGGGGCTCTCACAACAGCTGGTAGGATGCTAAGAGGGTACTGACTCTCCTTGCTCCCTGTCTTCTTCACCTGGCTGCCTTAGGCATTTGAGGCATTGTAATTCAGTTTTGAGAACTGTAGTTCAATTTTTTGTGCTAGAGGCTTCTCATCCTGCTGGATCGCTGAAGAGCCCCTGGGGTCCCACCCCCGTGAGTGTCAGGGTGGGTATGGGCCAATAAGAAGCCATGTGAACTACAGACAATGGTTTTGGGGTTTGCCATATTCAAGAATTGAAGGAATAGGAGTAAACTGTGGGGCACAACAGGGTGCTAGACCAGGCTGAATGGGGGGTTGTATGGAGACTCGTGAGTTCAGTGCTAGCCACACCTGCCAGTCTTCTTCCCCCTCTCTCTGTCTCCCCTGGAAACTGTTAGAGATCTGTTTTGTGTTTACAAGAGAAAAAAGGAAAAAAAAAAAAAAGACTCCTTTTTCATTGAAAGAAAACACACTGGAAAGATTGAGAGACAAAAACAATATCCAGTAGGGGAGAGTGAATGAAAGAAAGAAAATGGAAAGCAACAAAAAAAGGATTTTTCTTTTTTCCTTTCAATATTAAGCACATGTGTTATTGCCAGGCATTGTCATCCTCAGAGTCAGCAACCCTGTACATTTTGGGACAGAGTCTAGGAGGTGACAGCTGAATGCTGTTACTGTTGGGCATATGACACTGTTAACTGGGCATGTGTTTTTAAACATTTATAATTCCTTCCTGTTTTGCATAGCTGGTTTGGAAAGAGGATGTTAACAAGGCCATTTATAAAGCTGCAAAATTTTCTTTTTTTCCAGTAAGAAAAATCTAACCCCCAGTTTTTCTCCCAAGGAAATATAGTTCCCCCCCCCCCCCCCCCCCCCCCCCCCCAAACTACAGGAAGGCAGGATGATGTTAATTTCTCAAAATATTTTCTCTGCTCTCCTAGTTACAGTGCCAGTGACCTAGTGGTGTCTGTCTAATCTATTCTGTTTGCTCTGCCGGTGGTGAAAAAGTTCTGCGAGCCACGTTTTGCACTTTGAGAGATAAAAATACTGATGCCAAATTTTTGGCACTTTGCTGTATGTGACCAGGCAGCTACAAAGCATTTTTAGTAGAGTCTGCCCTTTGATTTTCATGGTTCCACAGAAATCGCAGTTTAACCACAGATCAGTTTAAGGAACAGAACATTATGATCTTTTCTGCGTAAACCAGTAGGACTGCACTGTAATCTGCAGAAAAATCTGTTTTCAATGTTGCTGTTTTGTTCTTTTAGATTTCCTTACTGTGGTTGGTAAGACTTAAAAAGGTGGTGCTTTTTAAGGTAGGAAAAAAGCATGATCCTGCTGTCTGGAGTCCCACCTTTGTGCAGTTTTTATTAGGTCTGGGAAATTATTAGTTTTTCTACTTATTGCGGTCACATCTTTCACTCCTTTTTTAGCGTTCATTTGCTTTTGTTTTTTGGTGGGCAGAACATTTGCATTTGGAAGTGTTTTGAGTCAAGTGTGCCTGTTTTGATCACTGGAACTGCAGGAAATAATTTTATGGTTATTGATAGATAAAAATGAAAGCTACAGGTTCAGTGTTGCCTATTTGAGACACTTACAAGAGTCGTGTTATTAGGGCTATGCAGATCTTTTCTGTTTGTGGTCATTTTTGTGTTTTCCTGGCAGCTTTCAATCCTATCTTTCCCTTATGTATGATCTGAGAGAGATTGGGTGATCCAGCCGTAGCATCTCTAGTCCGGGAGCTGCAGACCTTTGCTTCTGTTTCTCTCCTTAATGGATTTACAGTAGGACCTTGGGCATGTCACTTATGTTTTCCCTGTGTCTCAGTTTTTCGCCTGAAGCAGGGAAAACCATAGAGAGTGAGGTGAGAAAGAAGCACTGCCATACTTGGATGATTGGAGATGTGCAAATACTCAGACTGGTTGTGTCAAAAGAAGTCCTGGAAGGTCAGTTTGTTGTAAAAGAGGCTTTTTTAAAAACTAATTTTTGGCCGAAAGGTAGGTGGTCTGAAAATTGCAGGGAAAAGTAATAACTGAAGAAAACTGCAGAGTTATTGCTGCAGCTGACGACTGTGGAAATTGCACTCTGCCCTTTTCTGCTGCAGCTTTCAGAGACCTTTATGTTGCTGCCTCTACTTTTGCAAAACCTTTGCATGGTTCCTTGCACCTTGCAGAAGAGAGGCTTACCTTGGGGCTGATCTGTTAGAGTCCTGCCAGAAACAACCTTTAAACAACATTTAAACATGGCAGTAGTTTATTTCAGTAGATAAAACATATTCTCATTTTTGTTTGGAGTGTCTATAAACAACTAAATATTGAAGATTGCAGAGTAGTTGAGAGCTACAGAAGATGTGGGAAGTAAAATCTTCCTGGGATGTGAGCCTGAACTGAGCTTAATTGAAGAGCCGTGGAGAAATCTGGAAGAAGCAGCGTTAGGCACCGAAACAAGCTTGTTCTTGTTCCTTGGAGTTTCCTCCACTCTTGATTTTCTGAGACGTTATAATTCAAGTTAACCTCAAAAGGAAGACAGAAAGAAAAATGAACAAGTTACAAACATGTGCTGTCTGGCTTCCCAGAACTTGTCCTCCTCCTCTGCCTAAAATCCAAAACAAATTTGCTCAACAACATAATCCTTCAAAAAGAGACTCTTTTTTTCCTGATGTTTAAATAAGCTCTTTTGCTTGTCTTCTGCCCGGTCTCATTTCATGCTAACATAAATAAACAATCTGGGATATATCTAATGTCAAGTTACTCTTTAAATGTGAAATATAATCCAGAAATGCATTGTGAAGAAAACAGTCATAGTCTTGAAAGTGCACACAGCTTTCTTCCTCCTTGAGAGGCTGCCCTTCCCTTGAAGTCTTCCCCGAAACATGGAAAATTGGATTTTTAATGAGATGGGTCTTTGGTGAACTTATTGGCGGCGCAGGCTGCCAGCATAAGTGTAGACTCAACAACCAAGTCATTGGCGAAACTTCAGTAGGAGCGAGGTCCAAGTTAAACTTGGGTTTGCTTTCATGTGAGGCCATGGGCGCTCTCCATGTTGCTGGGGCTCGCACAGGCCTCCGTGGAGCCGAAACCAGGAAGAGATTTTTATTCACTCTAGTCCTCAGTTCTCAAGCTTTTGCAAATAAACTCAAGGGAGCTTTTCATCAGGGTATAAGACAAAAAGCAACGGGCTTTCTGTCCACATTTGTTCTGCATACCCCAGCTAGTCTTTTGATGTGAATAGATACCGGACAAGGAGAGCATTTAGGCAAATTATCTCTTTATGTACTTTGTTGGAAGTGCTTAGCGGTTGTTTCAAGAGTCAGGGCATACCGACCGCTGTCACGTGAAAGAAGTATTAATGAGCTTGTTATCCTAAACCTAGCTTGTTATCCTAAACCCCATCAGGTGAATGGTGCGGTAAAAAAAGGAAAAAAAAATAAATCTGCAGTCAGTCATGAAACGGACATCAGAAGGATCTGAGTCGGAGGAACACTATGAAATCCTGTCAGCAGGACAGTGAACTGGACGACATGAAGAGTTTGGGACAAAGCCCAAGATAATGCAGTGTGCATGCCCACTGGCTCTTTGGAGCTACCTTGTGTCAGGATTGGGCAGAGGTCATGTTTTTGCCTCAGTTTTGTGGAAACTCTAAGCCCTTCTTCATCGCAATCTTGTGGGTGTTCTCTAAGGATTTTGCAGTATTAGTATAGTTTATGCAGAGCTGTTTCTCTTAAATTTTTAAAGGTACATTGCTCCTTTAGTTCATCAGAGAAACAAGAGTTGAGTACCACTACTTACAAAGAGTTGCTTTTTGAAAGAGGTAAGTATTGATAATAGCTCTTTGTAGGATAATGCATCATTCCATGAATATCACGAACATGACATTTACAGCATGAAAGTGTTATTCTCATTATAGCTATTCTAACTGTAGTCATCAGCCTGGTTTCAAAGAAAACATTAAAACAACAGCCTTAAAAATTAATTTCATAACTCACATTGTAATTAGAAATGTACCTGCCGGGGAATAGTAAGGAGTGAGGTATAGATATCGATGGTGCAGTCTCCGCTCAGTCTGCATGGTTTGCAGCAGCGCTGTGATTTCATGTGCCCTGTAAAAGGATATATAGGATATATAGGACAAAAAGATACATATGCATGTGGAAGTAAATGCAGTGGAGCATAAAATCTTTTGAACTGGCAGTCTATCTTAAAGCAATCCAGAAAGCGGCACATGCAAATTGACTCTGCTTCTCCTGCATCCTGCCGTGACTGCGGAGTGTTTCAGTAAACTTGGGGGTCTGTGTAGAACAGCTTTTTTGGAGATGGGTACGGTGGCCTGCCGCTCTCAGCAGGGTGTCTGTGAAGGCACCAGCTGTTCTGTGCTCATTTCCAGGCTAGCGTCCAATAAACTGCACAAATAAGTTAACAAAAAATTGACCCAAATTTATAGTACTGTATTGTTATTTTGTATTTTTTGTTAATATTTCTTTTACCTGTTTGCACAGCTTCTATGGGAGACGCTCGTTACAGAATAGGGGTCTCTGGTGTGGGTGGGTTTTGTCATCAGCTGTTTGAATGGAAATGTGGAGAACACCTGCACAAGGGATGGTGCGAGTGGGACGTTTGTGGGCAGGGGGGGTCAGGACCATTTAATCTCATGTCTAAACACGCATAGGTTTGATACCTGCATTCCCCCAGGACTACGCTTCTCTGGGAGAGCAAAATCTGCAGCTTTAAACTGGTAGTGGGAGGAAGAGACACCGTGATGCTGAACGCTAATGATCTTTCGCCCTGTTGAAACCTGTGGCTTCGTTGGGGTTGAAATGGTGGAAAGCAGGCATGTTTGCAATGGAAAGTGTGCAGTGCAAGAAACTAAACTCCCTGTTCCTCCTTCCCCTGCCCTTCTCCCTGCCCTTCCCAGCCCTGTCTCCCTGTGAGTGATGCAGGATGGGGAGCCTGCTGCGGGGTGCTAGTGAGTGAGAGAGGTGGGATCCACCAAATACTGTCATACGTTGGGCAGTGATGATGGGCAATGACTGCCTGCCTGGACCTTTTGGGATCCACTGCTGAACAGTTTAAATCCCAAACTGCCGTGTTACTTGTGGGAGGCCTCAACAGATCTCTGCTTACAAAATAAGGAAATAAACGGGCCAGTTCCCTAAACTGAACGCATGAATCACTCATCAGAAATTTAGCAATACAGAAGATTGTAAAAACAAGTGGGGGAGGTCATCTGCAAAGATCTTAAGGACCTGGACTTGGTTCTGTGTTTTTCAGTGGTTGGTTCATCAATGATTTGGGAAAGGGAGAGGGGGGAGAATAGCGATGTGGCAGAGTTTTTCTGAGTATTCCAGTATAAACTTTCATAAGAAGGACCCAGGTCTTTGGTAGAGAAGAGAGGTGGTAAAAACAGTGTGTGTGACAAGGCATCCTACAAGACCGGTGAGGCTGTTGCCAACAGCAGGCCGCACAGCCACCGTGCCATTGTTGTGGGCAGGTGGGAGGAGCGTTGGAGTTGGAGGGTGCTTGGTGTGTGGGATCTGGTTGGTACCGTTTTGCTTTTAGTTGCCTTTAATTCACATTTGCTGAGTTTTCAACATGATTGTTAAGCCTAATGTAGGGTAATGCAGATATTTTGTCCAGGTACGTTGGCTGATTCTCTCTGTGCGAAGATGTGCTAATTAATAAAACCAATGGAGTGAAGAAGGGAGGAAAGCCATGTGTGCCTATGGGTCACAGAGGCTGGTGGAGAAGATCATCTAGCCCTTTCTACACCATCTTTACTTGTCAGAGCTTTCGCTGCAGCTTTGGGAAATGATTGCAGGCTCTGCTGCTCCTGGGGCAGGACCAAGCTGGGGGGAATCAACTTCGTCCCTAATGTCAGGGGAGATTCTGCCCAGAGCAAATGGGGCAGGGCATTTTTGGCAGGGCTGCTGTTCAGGCAGCTCTAATCTCACCTGTGCCAAACAGTGACCCTCTTCAGCCCTGCTTCTGGGATTGGTAGCCGCCCCCCGCCTTTCCATCCCATGTACATCCCTCCTCCGTCTGGGGAGGGGGCACTGGGCCCAGAGGGGTTGTCTCCTTCTGGTCTGCCTGGTAGAGAGAGCTGCCAGCCCATGGCTTAGCAGTGTTTGGGGAGAGGGAGGCCACCCGCATGGTGCCACGGGGCTGACCTCTGAGTGCGCCGGGGAGGCGACAGTGCCGTTCCATGGAGATTGCGGATGCTGGTGACATTCCTGTGCTTCCTTCCGTCTTGCCACGAGCCGCGGGAATGGTCAGACAATAGACAATAGACTGTAATATCTCTGAAAAACATTTTTATCGTACGGATGTGTTTTGGCAAGCATTGGGTGAAAGAATTTAAGGAATTACATTATTTATCAAAAGCATTAGCCTTAGGTAATGCACACAAAAACCCCATTTGTTCTTTGTCTTCACATCTATACCTTGGTATACATAATTGAAAACATTTTTTCAGTGGAAAGTAAGGTTAATATTTTCCAGCTAGAAAGCACCTTTTATCTCATAAGCTGCCAGATCTCTGTGCTGGCTGCATGCAAATGCCACCACTTTGGAATCAAAGAGTGGCAGGTGAAAAGTGGGTTGGATCATCCCACAAAGTGCAAGCATGGGGAAGAAAAATATTTTTAGCCAAAGTCTGTAAGGCAAAGCCCTTCTTTGTGGCAAAAAGCAGCATGAGGTCTTTCACGGCTGCCTAAAGGAGTTTTACAAACTAGAAAAAAATAATCTTTCACAAGGCCTGAACAGAGCAAATAACGTGAGTGATATTCAATTAACCCTTCAGAAATAGGGGTTAAGGTTGATAATTTATCTGCATTTTCAGACTGCCACTGACAAATTCCTGTGCAAGATCCTATTCAGGGGAGATAGCAGTAAGCGGGTGAAAAGGCTAAGAACTTGGCCAAGAAGCAGGGGATAAACATCAGGAGTAAATGATCAGGTTTTTGTCAGAGCAGAAATTTAGTAGGTGGATTCACTGAGTGTTATGTAATAGGGCTGCTGTTGAAAAATTATTTAATAATCCTTAATTACTCATTTGTATTAGAAGGTTCTAAATGAACGCTGGTAGTTTAATGGAGGGAGCAGGCAATAACTGAGCAGTCACTAAAAACATTTATGGAGTGTACAGAGGTCATTCAGGAAAGTAAATGTCTCGGCATGTAAAATATTTTAATGCCATTAAATACATTGGCTGCATTTCCGCATTGTGAGTGTTTTGTTCAGTTCTAGTTATCCCTCCCTGGGCTAAACAGAAGTCCAGGAAGACCAATGGCAGCGAATAAGTGTGTTTTATTTGAATGTATAAGTGAAAAAAGCCAGAATTGGTCAATTTAGAGAAAAGATTCATAAACTGAGATATCAGAAAAGTAAGCAAAATGTACCATTTCTCATAAGGTAGAACAAATGAATAATTGCTAAAATCAAAAGGTGAGAAATTTAAAAGCCAGTGTAAAGCATACAGCTCTCTCTAAATGTAAACTGCTGTTTGCCCATGGAGTGCTGCCTTCTGTACGCGTCTGAAATTAAGACTTTTATTCTGGTTGGTGTAAATACATCTGATGAACGAGAGAGCAACACTTGGGTAGGGCAGATTGCTGCGTAGAGGGGAAATCTTTTATGTTGGAGCAGTTGGGAAGACATTTCCTAAACGAACAAGTTATCCAACAAACGTGCTCCTTCCTTTCCTTTTCTCTCAAGCTGCGGCCACGATGGGAGGCAGGCGAGTGCCCTGGATGCTGTGCAGGTGGGAAGGTGTACGTCAGCGCCTGCATTCTCGTATGCCCAGGGGATTTATCAGTGCAATTTGAACCTGACATTCCAGGGAGTGGAGATATTTTGAAGTGGATGCTTAAAGCATGGATTTATATCCTCTCTGTATTTTCAGTCATGCATTGTCTGTTGTAATTCCCTGGGGCTGTTAATTATATATATAAATCAAACAAAGTCTATGGGAGTGTCTAATATTTAAAGTGAAAGTCTAAGGCTTCCAGTGTCTGGGGCGAATTATTCTTTTCAGGCCTAACAAAGCTGGCAGAACTTCAGTTAAGGGAAGGGCAGAACAATGATGTGTTTCAACTGTGTTTTATGTAATTTGTGCACTTTATGAAGTGCTTGTATAATAATTATTTTATCCCTGAAAACCTGATAGATATTTTTCTAATGGGTTTTGAATTAAATTTGCATTTGAATTGCATTATTTTCTTTCAACAAATACATTGTTATCTCTGACTGAAATGTGGATTGAGGAATCACTTGAAACATAATACAGAAGTAGCGCTGCAGACCTCAGCAGCCTGAAAAATAATTGAAGTGAAGTAAGGAATGTTAACAAGCTCAAATGTCATCATCTTCCAAAAACTGACATTTAAGCTGATCCACATTCCCTCTCCTCCTTTATGTGGAATACAAAAACACATACATTGTGGGGTAACGAAAAGAAATGTTTGGTGGAGTTGGTTAAGAAACAGTGGACATGTTATTTTTGTATTAGCTATTGTATAGCCACATTTGAGCCTGTTTAAAAAAAATGTAGTTTGTGTAGTGTAAAGATGTTGGGGGAAGGGATAATGAGTTCCTACTGAATACTAATTGCCTACGAGTTGTTCAGGGAGACTGTATAAGAATGGAGGATTTGTTGTAAATTAGTGACTAGCTGTATTGTGCATTGCTGTGAGGTTAGACCAGAGCTGTAAAGGTGCCAGCTCTACAAAATCCTTATGATTCACTGTCTAACTTGGTGACTGTGTGAAGGAGAAAATACTCTTCAGACTAAATATTATTGGAAAGAGAGGTCCTCTAATGACGGTGTAATCTTTCTTTATAACACTTGAGCTTTAAGCTCATTTGAGCTAGAAAGATGGGAGTGACAGATTTCGAGTGGGTTATCGCTGCTTTTCCAGCTGCAACATCCCAAGGTCTGCCAAAGTTGTAAATGCTGAGAGGAGGGGGGTATTGCTCTGCAGTAATGTAGGGTCCAGCAGATTGATTAGTGCTTTTAGTTTATGGTTAATCTTTGGCTTCTTTAATTTCAGCATTTTGCCTGTCCTTAATTTGAGAGTCCTTGTAAACCCCACTTTTAACATGGAAACAAAGCTTTGAAAACGCTTCCAATAGTTTGTTTACTTTTGAGACCTATTTTCTCATTCCTCACTCGACTCCTATTGTTTTCATTTACATCAAAATGGAAAGGTGAGTTAATGATTCATTGGCACACGGTGACCTTTCAAATAGCTCTGGACCACGATGCAACAGCTCCACTCGAAGCTCTCATACTTTAACCTCCTTGCTTCTGCCTTAATATTTGCAGCCTGATCTGTCTACATGCCTGGACGCCTGAAGAGAGCAAACATTTACAGCTTCTCCCTCCCCTGTGTTTAGTGGGCAATTTGATCCTTCTTTGTCCATTCCATTATTTTACATCACTCTTAGATTTGACTTGCTGTTGAGAACAACAAAGTGCAACTTTGGGAATCTGCTCTGTGTTTATTGAGCACAAAAATGGACTCAGACTCTGATTCACCTTTTAATTACTCTTGGCCATCCTTGCCTAAAATGAGGATTCGAAGAAGGGCATCCAAAACAGGTAGAAAAGCTGTCTTCTTTTAAATGACTCTTGCTTAATAGCTCTGCCTCCTTTTCGTTGTCTGGTTATGTGCAGGTGGCTATAAACAGCTCGCGTGAAGTAGATATTCTTTCTGTCTGTAGTCTGCCTCACTCTTAGTTATGCTTTTGTAGATACTGGTGTTGGAATTTGTTAAGGAAGAAGAAAGCGTTTTCTCCAAATTACGTACTGTTCTTTAAAATTGCCTTTATTTCTTTACTCTCTTAGGGCTTTTTTTTTTCTTCTGGTTGCATGTGTAGCTCTCACTGAGCAGCTTTGACACCCCGGGAGCTGCACTGTGCGGCAGCGGCTGCAGAAAACTCTGCTGGTTACAGTTGTTTTCATTTAGGGAGAATTTGGTAATTGAAATATGCCTCAACAGCTAAGAGGATTTTTTTTTTTTTTTTTTAAAATTATGTACAAAAATCTTACCAGAATGAAGAGGGAAATCTTTTGCTTTCTGTAAAAGAAAGCAAAAGGGTCAGTTACTCTTTTTGGTGGCAGGGTCAGTTACTGTCTTTGCACAGTTAGACATTGTCATCCTTTGTGGAGAAGTTTTTGGGAGGTAAGCATTATCAATATTGTCAGTATGATAAAGGGGGTTTTAAGGAGGTTGAAAGGCACTGACCAGCAAGTTTATGTTAGGAAGAATTATCATTGAAAGCTTCAATGAGGAAAGATAAATTTTTACTACATTTAAAAGTAAAGAAATGAAGAGAAGGAATGCCAAAAAAAAGTAATTTGTGCTTCCTTCAATAAAATTGCGTTTTTGTGTTTCAGAAAGTGGAAAAAAACAAATAAGAGAAGTAAGCTCCATCAGTGTCATTAAAGTCAATGAGCCAGGACCATCATGTTTACACAGACTGAGACTTTGACCTAGTTTTAGAGTGAAAAATGTGTACACAATGCACATTTTAACGTGCAGAACATTTTCTGAACTTCTTACTTTTATCTATGGGGAAATCCAGTACTTCCCAAGTGTATAGGAGTTTCTGCAATGTGTATGGATGCACACACAATTTGCAAAGAAGGTGAAATGGGTTGCAAGTTGCATGGTGTGTGCTCTTTCCCTCTCTTATGAGGACTTACTTTATCTGTAAATGCTGTATCTGTGCACCCATCCTCCATGGCATAGTTGCTATTTATTTTACCTTTAGACAGCTTTTTTTTTTTTTTTTTAACGCTTCACCTGTTGTAAAGCAGTGTATACAGATCTGGTGTTTGCGTGTCATAGTATTGCATCTCATTTCCCATCCCTGCTAATAGTATACCAGCGCATGTGGCTTGTATGCACAGCTGACCGTCTTGCTGGAGCAAGAAGGTACATGTTTTAGTGGTAAAGTCCAAAGGTTCCCTTGTGTTGGGGGAATTGAAATCCTGTCTGCCCACGGAGTGGGAGAAGCGCCTCTGCAAGGGGACAGCTGGCTTTTGATCTACACTCGTGATCGATGTTTTTTTTCTGGTAGTACCCGAACATGGCCAGTGGATCCTGGCACGAAGGTGTGGGACACGTACCTTGCAGCTGCTTGTCCCTTGTGCAGGAATTCAAGTCTCAGTGAACAAGAGACTTGTAGTGCCCGGCGGGAAGCGGTGTGGGATTCTTCCTCCCCACCCCAAAAGTCGTGAAGTCGTTGTTGTGTACCTGTGCTGGGTGCTCCAGCTGATCTGGGTAATGAAATGTCAGCCTCCTCCCTTCCCCTCTGAACCAGCAGGCTGTTGGTGTCCTGGTCTGGGGTTGCTCCCCTGTGGGAGGCAGGAGACCTGGGCATATCTCCAGTGGCAGAGTCCGAAGCAGAAAGTCTCACACCCCACTTTGCACCATACGTATCAGTGTTTTCAGATCTTAAGTGCCCTGTGTGCCCCAAGGTCAGCTTTTGTCCCTACTTGGGGACCTCTGGGAGTGGGTGGTGGAACCCCTGCCCTCGCCCCGAGCTCCTGGGGGCAGGCAGGAGCCAACCGCAGGCTGCGCACCTTTGGGGCCATGCATTGCAGAGTCCCTCCCTACTGCTGAGGCTGCCTGTGCATGGAGTATTTCAAGGTTAATTAGGCTCAGCAGAGAATGTGAACATGACTGTGTCTTAGTGATTGGTCTGGGGAGGGGATCTAAGTTTTATTCCTTGCTGCAAGACCCCTTATGGTATTTATTTTGTTATGTAATCTGAAATGGCCATAAGGCAGGTCTTTTCTCCCCTCCCCTTGTGCCGCATAGTCCTACCTGTTCAGAGGCAGCGGCTCTCAGAACCTTTTTGGAGGGGTTAACAACCTTCAGAATATGAGAATATACTGAGAATATCTGTCTCTGGTTAGTCTGTCCCAGCTGGGAGGTGGGAGTTATGCACCAAGTCCACTCCGGCAGAGGTGGCAATTGAAACCAAGCATCCTATATCTTGGGAAAGTATTTTATCTGTTGTGCTCTTGTATAAAATGAGACACCAACTTATTTCTGGTTGTATGTTCATTTGTATAGTAAGTAAATTGCCTGCTTCAGGGAGGGAGGTCAGGACTGTGAATCCCATGTTGGAAAGGGACACCTTCTTGCATATCACGTTTAGGTGAGAAAGATCAAAGTCAAGGATTGACAAGTGCCTTTATACTCAGTGTTTCTTAGGACCATATGTTGAACATGATGGTACGATCCAGATGCCCGATCCTCTTGAAACAGTACATAGCAAATGTGGTGGTTTGGTTTCCACTCCATACATTTAGGACAGTTAAATGTCTTTACGACAGCAGCACTTCAAAGCCTGCCTCACTTTACCCTCCATGTAATGCTGTTCTTATGTACTTGCTTAATTTTGCTGCTGTGAGTAGTTGCACTGCCTGAATGAAGCACTAAGACACCTGAATTAGGGATGCAGATCCCCCATTGAAACTGTTTGTATGGTCCACATCCACAGACGTGCATGTCACTTCGGTCGGCCCCTCGCCAGGAATGTGTGGACTTTTCTCCAAATTCAGGTCACCATTTCTGGGTTCAGAGGAGTATTTCTGCAGTCCTGCATGGCCCATGCACTTAGCTGTCTGCATTTTTCGGTGACTTCATAGCTCTATTACTTCCAGTTGTACATTAACCCCTGCTCAGATTGCTGGGGGTAAATGCAATGAGCTGTCTGAAAACTATTCATTGTATCGAGAAAAGGGAATCTGTAATTTCTTTCCTGGCACTCAGTTTGGTCATGTTGATGTACTTCATTTCTCTTTTGCTCTGTGCTGTCTCATAGAATGATTTAAGTTTTGATTTTTGTGGAAAAACAGGCAGTGTTATGTTCTTGCCGTTCTCTGACGCAGGTCATTCAAGGCTATACATTTTCGTATGCCAACATAAAGCATGTTTTGAATTATTGCTGTGATGATCATGTGTTTTTTAAAGTTAAAGTATTTTTATAAGCTTTTGTGCCTGGTAAAGTGTGCAGCCTTTGCTGTATAACTTTGATGACAACATTACAGAAGATGTAGAGAACTTGTGCCTAGTTATTCATTGGTCAAGGTCTTTTATTTTATCCATGTTTGGAGATTATCCTTCCCAGCACTGTGGCTGTTGTTCACCTACATCTAAATAACGCATACATCTTTCTTGACTGTTTACCAGGCAGATGGCAGAAAGCCACGGGCTCTGCTAAAGGAGACATGCCTTTATTTTATTCTTTTTCTGTGGTCATGGCACATTATACAGCCAGAGAGTGTTCAGCTCTGGCAGGAGGACCATCTTGGTGAGCTGTGCTTGCTGGGTTTATAACAAGCTGTGCTTGTTTCAGTACCAGAGCCAATTCTGCTGTGTCATATTTGGGTCATTTTTACCTTAGTAAGCATCCTGAAGTCCATTACTCACACCTTTTAGAGCTAAAACTCTTTGGGACACCTTCACTCTCACAAGAAGTGCCAGTTTTCCCTGGCAGTCATATCTGTCTTTCCATATGCCATGCTGAAGTTTTGCATCTGCAATGAGAATAAGCATTTTGAATGGGCAGGGGAGATTTTTGAGACATTTTGTGTGAAAATGCATTTTGTTGATGCTCTTTATCTTTCAGGCAAGGACAGCCTTGCTGCGTATTACTACTGATACCCAGTGCAGTGAGCTTTTACCTGCTGCCATGTTAAGCTGGAGGAAGGTCTGCTGATGGTCCCCGTAAGACCAAGATGATCTGTAGCCAGCGAGGCAGGCTGGAGGCAATTAGTGGGGCTGTAGGAATGCAGCGTGTGATCTGGACGTTTGCGACAGTTTTGTCACTTTTTAAACTATGCGGGCCTGTCCAGTGGAAATAAGTTACTAGCACAGTCAATGTGTAATTAATAATGCTCTCCCCTGCATTCAGCAAAGTCTTTAAATACTTCTCTTGTGACAAAGCTAGTTTGATGTAGTTGTCCCTTCATGCATGTTTGAAATCGGGGGGTGGACTGGGAGTAAGGAGATACAGTGGGGCCATATCACAACATGAAGCCCAAAATAACCTACTACCTGTTGTCTGATCATTTTGAACCCCAACAAATATTTATGTAGACATCTTGCCTTTAACAACAGACTGGCTGGAGCACCGCCAGAAAAACATATGATATCTAGCAGTGGTAATCAATAAAGATGGAAAGTACTGTGGATAACATATTCTGATATGTCTTGTATTTGCAGCAGCTTTTGTCAGGAGTTGTTACTTAGGTTGATACTCTCCTACAGAATTTTAAAATAATGTGAAATGTGGGTTTTTTTTTTTAAATAATGTAAAATAAATAAGAATGTGAGGTATTAGGGGGATATTGCTGTTTCTGGCTCGGGTTGTGTAATTCATAGTGCAGTCCATTAACTGACTGTAGAGACCCCAGCAGTGGGGACTGTTGCTGAAGCCAAGAAACTGTGTCCATACGCTTGGGTTTACGCTGTCATTTGGGAATCCCTAATGCCTAGGCTGTTTTTCAGGGGTACGTATCGAACCTTTGCAGCCTAGCCCTGCAGCTGAATGCCACCCTTGCCCGTTGTACCCAGTGGGTTTATATGTGAGACAGAGCGCGTACTGGGGAAGGTAATAAGCATACAAGAAGCAATGGAGAGCCTGACTTTTTTTTTCCTTCCTGGTTGTTGGCTTAAGACCAGCCCTTGGAAAGCTTTACTTGCCACAAGAAAGTACTGCCAGTTTTGCCAAATCACATTTCCATATGATTTTAGCTCCCAAAGTCTGATGAACTGCTGTAGAAAACAATGCTTTTATACTATTTATAAACAAAGGCTCTGGGATGTTGGCAGACATAAGGAAATGGTTTGTAGCTTTAGCAGTTCTCAAGATGGTGGTCACTAAAATCATGTTAAAATTCCTGCAGAAGGGAGAAGCAAAAGGAGAAGCATAAGGATGTTTTAATGGTATGAGATCCCACAAGGCCTGCCAGGGCTAGAAACCAAATAGTTCATAGTGTGCTTTTTCTAAGTGGGAATTTCCAGTTTTCTCTAAGTATAGAGCTTACTGTTCTTGGGCTTTATGAGATAGCATCTTAAAATTAAATAAATGATGCGGTGTAGCATTGCAGTTTGGCAGTGGTCCGGGACTTTTTTTTTTCAACAGAACAAATGCCTCAGACTTTGACAAGTGTAGTTTCTAATCCAGTGCCATTTCTTCATTATAACTTTTCTTGCAATCTGATGGCCATAGGCATCTTGGATAGGGCTTTGACCAACCTGATGTAGTGAAAGAAGTCCCTGCCCATAGCAGGGAGGTTGGACTAGATAATCTATAAAGTTCCCTTCCAGCCAAAACCATGCTACATGATTCTGTGATCTTCCAAAAGTAGTTACGTTGCTTTAAGAATATAGCCTGGAGAGAGTCTTTAGTGTTATTTTTTCCTTTCCACCTTTGCAGAAAATAAATTTCTGAAGCAGACTAAGAAGGATTTTTTGCATAATTTTCAATAACAGACAAACGGGAATTAAGTTTATTGAGAGTTTTGATTTTTGAGTTTTGAGTATATTTTGCTAGGTATAATTCTTTCTTACATCACTTCATTCTTATTCTTATCTCAGTGCACTTCCAATGGCAATGCTTGACTTACAGCATCTTAAAACAAGGAAAACTACATTATAACTGTGATTTTCTTTAAAAGCCTCTTTTCAGTCTAGAACAAGATGAATTTCCACTTTGTCAAATTTTGCTCTCAGAAGATAATGTGAGGCCTTGACTACCAGCTGAAATGCTGGATTGGTGCATGCTCTTCATACTTACAAATGGCTTTAAGAGAAGTGAGCCTGCAGGACAGGCTGACAGTGTTTCTGTAGTACTTTGTTAGGTTTTCTGCTGCTCAATGCCATGAAATAAAGAGTAAGCCCATGCAGCTTTTTATAGTATTTGCAGTCATGAACACACTATTGAAAACTAAACTCTGAACTTCTGTCAATGATTTCTGGTGAAACTGATAATTTCTCATTTCAGTACCAAAAGCAGATCAGATGCAGTCTTCATGCCAAATGTCTTGTTCCTGGGTCAAATCTTGATTGATTGCTGTCACCCTGTATAGAGACTATCAATATTTTATTTATATTACTCTTACGATTTTCTTGCTGGTTTTTGTTTTAAGAACAGTAATCTGCTTTATTGGTTTATTATTAGTATTTATGTTGCTCCCAGTAGGTAGAATGCTTTAGGAGAGTCATTATTTGACTGCAGTTGAAGAGTATTCCACTCATATAATGTATCAGATGTTAGGTATTTAATGTATAGGCCAGAATCATGCATATTTCATCCCAGCCCATAAATCCTGTCCTATGTACTTCTGCCACAGATCTCTACAATGTTCTAGTTTGGGTGGAAGGTTTTGCTAACGAAGATACAGGAACACTTATTTTTAAGTTCTATGAATGATTCTGTGGTACCTTTTAGAGTCTTGTCAACTATAGGCTTCTTGGAATGTATAGCAAGCGTTAGGCAATTACGAAATGGGCAGTTTTTTGAGTGGCCACACAAGTACTACTCAAATTGTAATCCTGAGATCTGGTGCTTAATGTTTAACTTTGCCATTTTTATGACAGTATGTATACATGAGAAGTAAATGGTTTGAGATTTAATGGCATATTTTCCACAATTTCTTTTTTCCAGAGCAGAGACTCTCTTCTCTTGAAGTTCTCAGGAAACTCAAGGCTCCACCTACTTTCTTTGCTGCAACCAGACATTCTGCCATGCTGAGTGGAAGTGATGAAGTATATGCAAACTGCATGGTAGTAGACCACGTAAGCTTTTGGTTGAACTTTTGGCAAATTTTTCATCGTCTTCTGTTAAACTAACTTACTTGTGTGATAGTAGCATCTTCTGGATCTGTCAGCAGTGTTGTGTGGCCAATTAGTAAAGCTCTAAAATGAAAACAGTAATAGCTTACACTTCTCAGCTGTATTTTGTAACCCATTTATGAGGTCCCTCTTAACAGATTCAGTTGATGATAGGAATTATTTTCCCTAGCCTCTAGGGAGAACTCTAAGGCAGTTCTTACTGTCTTTTCTGTGTGTTTGTGAGCTAAATAGTATTTACTTATTTCTAAGAGATATTAACATAATGTAACTTGCTCAGGTGCACTTCAGATTTTCTGAATTCTATGTACCTTCACAAAAGAGATGAATTTGCTGATGTTGCCTAATTTCAGAAGTTAATTATAAGCTCCTACCTAAGCTTACAGGCTCAACAAAAATGAGATATTGCTGAAAAAGTGAAGTTGATGTCCTACAACTGACACGGAGCATTCTGATACTGGAGATCCTGACTTAGTATTCATGTTTATGATTTATTTGTCACCAGCACTGGAGATGAGCCAGTGTGTCTAGACCAAATTATAGAATCATAGAATCATAGAATGGTTTAGGTTGGAAGGGACCTTGAAGATCATCGAGTTCCAACCCCCCTGCCACAGGCAGGGACACGTCTCACTAGACCAGGTTGCCCAAGGCCACGTCCAGTCTGTCCTTGAACACCTCCAGGGACGGGGCTTCAACAGCCTCTCTGGGCAACCTGTGCCAGTGCCTCACCACCCTTAAAGTGAAAAACTTCTTCCTAATGTTTAATCCAAACCTGCCCTCTTCCATCTTAAAGCCATTCCCCCTCGTCCTATCACTACATGCCCTAGTAATTATATTTGACATCACCATGTTGCACCTGAAATCCCTTCCCCACGGTCGCACTCAGATATCATAACTTGGGCAGGGGGGCTATCCAACTATTGTGTATAGTGATTGTGTGTAGTTAAACAGCTGCCAAATTCTGGTGGCATGTAGCTATGTTTCAGTGATGGTTGAAGTGACTTATTTATTTGTAACCTGCTGTGGGATCTCACTGGGGTGAAAGTTGGAATATAAGAGTAAGAAGTGATCAGACTGTAATGTTAGAAGAGGGCTGAGATTTTGCAAGTGTGATTCTTTTTTCCTTTTTTTTTTTTTTTTTTTTTTTTAATTACCTGAAACACTTTAGCCACTGCATTCACTGCGGATCCAGTTCATTGCATCAGCTGAGATGGAAGTTTCAGTCAGAGGCCAGCATGTTCCAAATGCACTTAAGGTTACTGAGAAATGCATGAAATAATAACCTAGGAGTGAGCAACTGGCAGGGGACTGTATAAGCAATCTGTGAACCCTTGATTTCAACAATATCCAGGTTGGAAGGACAGAGCTGCAGAAGCGCAGCTCCATTACAGATACAAATGTTACCCGAGTATATTGCTGGGGGGTCCTTCAGCTTGGATTCCTAACCTTTGATTAATATGTATCTGCACTCAACTTTGTTAAATTGCTGACTGGGGCCAAATTCTCCCTTGAGCACCATGCAACAGGAGCTGCAGCAGCTGCTGGAGGAGGTCCCTCTGGTGCTGAGGTGAAATGCTGCCTGGGCAGGAATAGCTTTGAAGGGCGGAACAGCTGTGTAAAACCTGGAAGAAGCACTTTAGCTTCATGCATCTCATCTGCACAACACAACAGAAGTACTTTCAGAGTTGCATGCATCGTATCTGTGGATGCAAATATGGGCTGCTGTAAAAATGCCATCAGTTCTTTCTCTCTTTTACTGAGAGAAACATCATTATGATGGGGATGAAAACGCATCTCAAGTGGGGCTGGAGAGGAGGTATTCAACGGTTTGAAAGACCAGGGCTTTCGATACGCTTGCGATCCTTCCTTTCTTCTTGCTTTTATACTGGTGCTTCTTGGAGGTTGAGCATTTTCACTGGCTCTGCGACTTTTTACTGTTGTTCAGTGTCTTTTTGTTAGATGCTACTATAATATAGATATAGATAATATAGATAATATAGATGCTACTATACTGACAGTAAACTATGTTTTGATATCTTATGCAGAGTTGACAGCAGAATTCAACCTCAGTTGCACAAAGATTTATTAGTTGCCAGGGTCAAAATCCTGATCCTGTACCTAAGAAAACATAATTCCCAGCTCCATTCCTGTCTTTGTGCAAGACGATGGGTGCTTCGTGCCCATAATTGCTTAATGGCAAAAAAAATAAAGATTCCTTTCCCTTCCTTCCCTGGAGAACCTCTGTTCCAGGTCATGTATATTTATTTCAAAGCTTAGGAAATTGGTGCTGGCAAATGAAAAGTGCATGATGTGTAGGCTGATCTTTCCAAATTAAACTGGACAATGTTTGAACTCTCCTTCATATGTCTCCCACACTAATATAATATGCATATTTTTTGCTTGACTCAAGGATATTTTTTAATAAAAGCTATAAATACATGAATTGATACATTTAGCAAAAGTTATAAATATGAATGAGAAATCCATTAGACTTGTAAATACAAGTTCATGGCTACTCTAAGTATGGAAAAAAGTAATGCATGGTCTAGAATCTCTTAGCCATATAACTTGCCTTCAATTCATGTACTGTAAAAAGTAATAGGGAAAAAAGGGCAAAACGTATAATCATAAATAAAATGGCAAAATAATTTGGTCCTTATTCCCTGACAATACATCTTGTTACTGCCTTTTACCAGCATTCATTTTTTTTTCTGCAGGCTGGAGATTTAAAGACTGACTGTGTTCGTGGAGATGGTGACAGCAGTGAAACATGTCTGAATCCCACCAACTCAATCCCGATGGCTAAGAGCTCTTCGTCTCCCTCCCTCGAGAAGAATGACCAATATATATATGTTCCAAATGAAGGAAATCAAAGGCCAGTGAAAAATGGAGAAAATGCAGCTTTAAGACATACTCTTTCGCCTTCGGATCCATATGGAGCAGATTCATACCTTCCATTCAAGACCCATGGATTTATTAAGGATCGGGGCCAACTTCATGCTGACAGGAAAAGAAGAAGGTATGGAATTGACTGGTATGGCAAGAATAAGGGATATTTATGATAATCTTTTATTTCACAAGATGAAGCAGAATCTGGAGTAATAAATACTATTACTGAGGTAAAATCATTGTTTTCAGTCACTGATATTGAAATTGTCCTAATGATCTGTTTTCATAAAGTAATTATGAAGACAGTTTTAACAAATAAAAGGTGTCTTCTAAGTAAATTCAGTTTTAATGCAAATTTCTACTTTTATACCTTTTTTTCTTGTATATATTCTTTAAAAGAAAAAAGAATCAGCTGTTCACTGTAAGAATTTCCGTTGTGGTGTTTTTGTTGGAAACCAGAATTTCACCCTAGTTTTCCTCAGTTATATTTTCCATTAAGGAAAGAGTTCAAAATCTACTGAACTTTCTCGGAATCTTTCCATTCTTGTACTGGCCTGTAGAAGGACTAACTTATTCCTGATTGCATATATTTTTTTACCTCAAAAGACACAGTGCAGAGTACAGCTCATGTTTCCAATAGGTTCAGACTGTTTCCTGCCCTTTTGCTGGTTCACAAAGTTTGCTTCCAGCAGAGTCAGTTGTATGAGGACCGTCCTCCAGATGGCTTTAGGTTGTGCTGGGAACTGGTTGGCTTCCAGAATGCAGAGAGCTTTGAAGATCAAACTATAATTTTTGTATTTAACAGTTTGTAAATTTCCTGGATAAAAAGGCATTATTGCTTCTCTGGATAGAAGAGACATGAAATCAGTTCCTTCTTGTACAGGAGGAAATTTGAGTCTGTCTCCTGCCTTCCAGGAGTGTTTAGACTATTTGGAGGTAGGGCATCAGATCTATGTAAAAACAGTAGGGAAGCAGTAGTGTCTGTCCATCGTCAATTGAAATGGGCAATAACATTTTCTCCACCTTAATTTTGAGTTTCGTATGCAACTATGAAGTCCCCCTAGGAGGAACCTTTTAACACAGATAAGACAACAAATGTCAGACTAAGAGTTGTTCTTTCCCAAACCTTTTATTTTTGCTAGCTGTGGGGATACCATGTAGGTTACTATAAATAATCTTCTTTTGCCTCTCTGTCATAAACATTTTTCTCCTATACGTTTTTTAAGACCTAGGTCAGGTACCTATATATGAGCTTTAAGATCTTATAAGAATTTTCAGGGAGATGTGATTGACCTTAATATGTCAACTGTAAGTGATCCAGATATTACACATAAAATAAGACTATCAGTGTGTAATTCCAGCAGCATCTTTCTTGAAGTATCTGAGGTGATGTGGCAAGTTACTTAGCAGATCTTTAAACCAGCTTTTTATATCAGAAAAATTCCCTGGGTACGTTATCCCCAGTAAGACACATGTGCTTGTCTGTTGACATAGACATGTATTGCTTTTCCAATTTTAAAATGTGACAGTAACTGATAATGCAGTGCAGTTAAATGACTCGTTTCTGAGACATCACATGGGCTGTCACTAGGAAACATTGTAACAGACCGTCTCCAGAAGTGTAATAAGGAAGTAGTTTTGAACAGTATTGATAGATTTGCCCTTCGACAAAGTGAATAGCAGTGGTGTGTGAAGGAATTGTTGTGCTATTATTCCTGGTAGGAACTCTGGCTATTTAGAAATACCACACATAATTTGAAGTTTTATGTTGTAAGGCTGGTATGTTATTGCAAGCAATCAACCGTTCCTTCCAGTCATTCTGGTGAAGAGATCATGAACTTGCTCTTGCAGCTAATGGGACCCATCCTAGGAAACTCTGGTACTGCTGAGAAACCTTACTGCACTCTCCTGCTCAGCAACCCTCACCAATCAAATAGTCTCTAGGTGTCGGAAGTATTGATTTAGCCAGAGATTTTTCGGCCTGTTTATAGTCCTATGTGTTTTTAAATTTATATCTTTTGAAATGAATCTCATGAACTGTCTCAGACCCTCCTTTATCTGTCTTGTAAGTTTTCTCTTCCATGATCCATCAAGTCACAGATGTGGAAAAAAGGATATCTGTGAATAGCCACGTCGTATCTTTCAAATACACACACTCATAAAATATCCATGTATACCCACATATCTTAATACTGAAATCTGGGCTAGTTGGCTCAGTTCTCATCATCATCTATATCGAGAGGCAGGTACATGTGTGGAACAAAACATCTCATTTTAAGGGAGATGCTGAATATGGATCTGAAAATCATCCTCCAGAGGTGGTTGACTGTGGTGGGAGTCTGTGTGATTGTGGGCGATGCAAATGTCTGTACTGCAGATCCACAAGTTTGGGTCAGACGAGTCCTGTACAAAGTGACTGAGTACCTTGACCGGGTGACTGCAAACCTGAGAGGGGACTCAGATTGTGACTCACCTGACATAATCATGGTGGTTTGGGTTGTCATTGATCAGAGTATGGAGCAGTATCTTTGCTTGTTGCATTAAGGTTGAGATGGATTATTACTAGAATTCATGGGAATTAAAGACTTCGTTGTCTGCTTCAGTTCAAGTCTCGATGACCTTGAAGTAGACGGCGGAAGTGAAGGTGTTTCGGACAGATCCCACGTTTACTACCCTCCCCTCAGCTCTTCAGAGGCCATGGCTTGTAGCAGAGATGGATTAGATTTATCTACCAGTCTGCAGCCCAAGGTATTTGATGCTATCTTGGTTTGCATTGTTTTCCTTTTAAGTAAATCACTGAAAACATGTGAGAAATACCTGAATCTGAAGGGGGCAAAATGAGTTCCCAGTTGGCAGTGCTAGTCCCTCTGGAGAGAAGTGTGCCCAAGGTTGTGGAGCAGAAACTCCCTTCTTGTGCCCCAGCTTGGCAGCAGCTGTGGGACGGGTCCATGAGACATTTGCTTCAGCTTTGAAAAAAGCATAATTTATCAGAAGCGTTTCAAAGGAAGTATCTCAGGTTCAGTGAATCAGCATTTTCTAACCAAAAGATATTTAGTGAGGAAATGTTTAACCAGCTGTCGCTATGTGAAAGGGTAACAGCTTTGTAACGTATAAAACCGGCATGCTGCCTGTTTTAAAACAATTGCTAGACTCAGGGAAATTCCGTAGGGCTTTGTGCATTGACCAGTTGAAATCTCTGTTCTTCATTATGGTTTTCTAAAGTACCCTGGCTACATTCATTTTCTGTAGACCATGGTGCCATTTCTGAGATCTTCAGACACATACATAGAGTTATTTTTTGTTTCTAGGTTTTCTTTATGTTTTTATGAGACAGACTTCTTACCACTGTAAAGCTTTATCTGACCTTTGGCAAACGATTACATGAAGGGAGAAAAAGAGCTCAGCACAAACATTAAATTCTATTAGGGCTACTTTTTAAAAAAATAAGGTAAGCAGTAGGAATAGGGGGTTTCCTTTCAAGCCTTATCATTGACATATTTGGGGATTGGAAAATCTTTTCACACACAATAAAAAAAAAGCAGAAAGAAAAGAGGAAGAGGCTAACTCCTTTCTTTGGAAACTTTGAAATCAATAATTACTGAGGCAGGGTGTTAGTGTCCATGAAATATTCTGGAGGTATTAATGTACTAAGATTCATGGCTCCCTTGGTAAAAGACGGTATCTTGGTCATCAGATATAATGGCCAACAGCACTGTTTGGGTGGCACCTGCCACCAAACTGGAGAAGAGTGTAAGCTTTCTCTTAGTCTAGCTTGCATCCACAAATTCTTTCCTGTAATATACAAAAATTGATCGTAGTGGAATTATACAGACTTCCTAAGAATTCAAATGAAGTTGTCAAAAATTGTACTTCAACTTAAAGCTTTAACGAAGCCAAAAAAATACATGTGTGTGTGGTCAGCCATCTTTCTTTCAGAAATTCTGTCACTAGTTTATTTTGTTTCTATTGCTGATGCATTTCAAAATGACACAAGTTTTAATTTGCTGCAATTCTTGTAGGAATGCACGACATCTGGGATTCGGTCGCGCTCCTATTCCTGCTCCTCGCCCAAAGGTTTAGTAGGAAGACCTTGCATTCCTCGGGACTTTGCAGTTGAGGATTCGAATGAAGGTCAGTGCTCTGGCTTTGCACCTGCACAGCCTCATCCCAAGCCTACCTGCTTCAGGCATAGTGCTGACAGCTTTACTCAGGCCTGTCCTGTACACAGAACTCAGCAATGCGTATGAAAGCAGGGTTTGGTTGCCTTTGGGCACTCTTACCATCGTCCCTCCCTCTTCTCCCATCTACTGCCCTGTCACATCCTGCCCTGATACAGCAGCTGATTCTCGGAAGGGTACACAAGCTGGGAGAGCACTGGTCAGAAAAAGTAATGCAGGCAAGGACAGTAATCTTCTTTTTGGAAGACCCTTACCCTAGCCTCCCTCTGCGTGCCTGGCAGAGACCGTGAGGAAGCTCAGGATGCCACAGAAGAGGTGTCAAAGAGGGCGGATGGCCCCAGCTTCCATAGACCCGGGGAGTTTCTGAAACGTGGATGGGGTATTGTCACCTCCACAGGCTGGGGAGCAAAATCCACCCTCTCCATCAAGTGAAGTCAGAGACATCTCTGCAAGAAGCTTGTAATTTTTTACAAATTGTTTCTGACATGCTTTATTTCTAGACACATAGTTTCATATTTAGAAGACAGCCCACACTTTTTGCAATGAGGGTATGGGTTATATTTGAAAACTATGCAAAACGTGAAATACTCATACTGTGCTTTTGATATAGATCACATCACTTTAAAAACACTTGCGTTTCAAGAGGCTTGGCCTCTGTCCCTGTAACCCTGTCCATTGCCATACTTCCAGCTTGTCTGTCCCTGCAGTATACCTTTAGCTTTCCACTGGTCCTGAGCAAGAGGCAGGAGATGTGAGTTACAGTGAACCAGATGGGATGGACACCCAGGGAAGTTGTGGATGCCCCACCACTGGAAGTGTTCAAGGTCAGGCTGGATGGGGCTTTGAGCAACCTGATCAAGTGAAAGATGTCCCTGCCGTGGCAGGGGGGTTGGACTACGTGATCTAGGTGATCAGGGGCTTGGACAAGAGGAAATGGCCTTACATTGCGCCAGGGGAGGTTTAGGATGTATATTAGGAAAAATTTCTTCACAGAAAGGATTATCAAATGTTGGAACAGGCTGCCCAGGGAAGTGGTTGAATCACCATCCCTGGAGGTATTTAAAAGATGGGTAGATGTGGTGCTTAGGACCATGGTTTAGTGGTGGTTTTGGCAGTGTTAGGTTACTGGTTGGACTTGATCTTAAAGGTCCCTTCCAACCTAGACGATTCTGTAATTCTGTGGTCTTTGGAGGTCCCTTCCAACCCAAACCATTCCATGATTCTATGACACTGAATGTAAAAACACACAAAAGTTGTGGAAATATTATCATTAACTATGAAAACAGTTAACAAATTCAAAAGCTGATGGGAAGGTGAGATGGAGAAAGCTGACGGGCAGACGTACAGTGACTGCAGACATCTTTTTGCCTTAAGAAACTGTGTTAAGCAGTGCAGCAAATAGCTTGTTTGTGGTTGCTCAAGTTCACTGTAAGATTTCTTGTCCCCTTGTAAGAAGGAGTGTGTACTGCAGCCTGCAGCACGCAGCTGTGTTGTATTTTTCCACATCACTTAATGTATTTGTAACCATTTGTATCCAACAGATTAGGTGAGAAGTCTTTGGCAGAACAAGGCAGAAGAAAAAGAGGGAGCTATGTCACAGAAGTAGAGGATGGCAGATCAGCAAAGCCCTGTGGCCTGTGCTTAAAGTTAAAGCAGAATTCCTTTGAACTCGCAGCTAAGGGACTGTTGGTGTCATGACCCGTTAAGCTTCATCCAGACACCATTACGTGCTCTGACCTGATCTGGGCTCAGGCCTGTGTCCTGTTCATTCTCTCTCCCCTTCCTCCTGGGACAGTCAGTGGTGGACCTTTACCTGTCTGATGGAGAAGGTGGAAACCCTTTCCTGTTGACGGCTTGGAAACAGGCTGTTCTGCAGCCCGCACCGCAGATGTGGTGTGCTGCTGGGAGGGAGGGTGCTGGTCTGCTGAGGTTCCTGCGGATGCTTCTCAGCCACCGGCACCTGCTGCCTTGTCCCTTCATTGCCAGCATTTTGCAGGGATGGGAGCAGTGGTGGTGACCGTGTGAGGCAGGCACAGCCGTGCTCGCTCTGAGCAGTTGCATCTGGGTACGGGACTAGCCCAAGAAGTTAGGTCAGATAATTCATCCTGATCTCTGTGGGCTGTAGCGGGGTTCTGTCTAGGTCTGTGCAGGTGTCTGCACACTGAAAACCTACCCCTTCCCCTCTGCCTAGCTGCCACCGCTTTGGACATCTCTCTCAGGGCTTTGCTATGCAGGAGGGACCCACAGCTGACCCTGTACATCGCAGTGAAACGTAAGCCAAAGCAGATGAATGCTGAATGGCAACAGGATGGTCTTTCTAGCACAAAGTACAAGAAAAAAGTGGGAAATCACTGTCCACTTCTGATGTAAGCTTTTCAGTATGCTCAGGTTTAAAACAACTCCCTGCTTTTATTTGAGAAGGTATTACCAGGCTGTAACAGTAAAGGATTTGTCCCTGCTCTGTAGATGGTGTGCTCATGAACAGTGGTCGATCCCTCCTTCAGGCTCTTTCACTCTCTAAGTCAGTGTCTCTGCTCCAACCTTGTAGTAAGTATCTCACTGCCATCCCCACAGTGCTGTTTTGCATGAGTCGGTCTTCATCTCCCATGGGTACATGGCCTTCATTTCTTCCGAAAGCATCCTGCGGCACAGGTTGTGCCTGGCAACTAACTGAAATGCCCTTTTAGTCTTGCTGCTTCCTTGGTAAATATTCTAGCTCTTGCTAACCTGAAGTCTACGTTTGTCTAAAGACACGCTGATTCAGCAAAGCTTAATTAAGTTTAGGCAGGTGTTTAAGTACCTTTCCGAACCATACGTGTGTTAGCTTTGTAAAAAATGCCTGCAAAACGGAATGGCTTTTAATATGGAAATGGTAGATTGGTCTCTATCATTTTTTTTTTCCTTCCAAAACAACCCAACTGAATTATTTATCTTTTGTTTTGCTTTTTAGACAGTTTGTTGCAAAGTATCTCTTTGAGTCCTCTCTACTGTTTCTAGGATGTAAGCTTGTAACACATTACACAACCTGTGCCATATGCAGACTAGAAATATTCCTCTTCATGTAGAGGGATTTAAATTTTTTTAGTACTATAGGTAAAGCTGCATAAGACAGGTACTTGCAAATGTTAGAAGAATGTCATTAAGAAATTTAACAACAAATTACGTAAAGAGCAAAATGAAGCATGAATCATTCAAGTCTGGGTTGTTAAGAAAACCAACGTAATTATTTTTTGTTATTCTTAAAAACAGACTGTTTGCAGAGGCTGGCATTCATTGATATCCATCTCAGTTCTGGCAGATTCTGTCAACTAAACAAAGCCTAGCAGGCAGCGGTTTTACCCTAGGAAAAGCTGCTTCTAATGTATATACGTTTTTGCTTTCCTAATTTTCAAATGACATTGCAAGCCCTTAACGACACGCTTATGGCCTGGCGGAGGTCGTGCATTTCAAATAAACCTGATCGACCTTGCAATCTGAGTGCCCGATAACCGTTTATGTCTTGCAGAGCGAGCGTACAGCCTGCCCGAGCAGTGCCGAGAGAAAAGGTACGGGAACATGTCACACACCTCCCGCCTTTGGAGGCGCCGGGAGCGGGTCTGTGGCAAGAATGCCATCTAGGGAGCAGAGCAGGGAAGAGGCCTCGGCACCCCGCGCAGAGGGGTTCTTTAGCAGCGATTTAGGGGAGCGCTCCCTGCCCAGGGGATCCGTAAGCCCACGCTTGAACCCTGTGCTGAGCCCAGCCCGGCTCCCTCTGTGCTGTCCTCACCGCGTAGGTCTTCTGCAGCGGGGATTTGCTGTGCGCCACTGCGGGACGTGCATGGGGGGATGCGCTGCTATTCACTATAGAATCTCATGTGCACTATGGGAACGTCCAAACCCACCGTAATAAAAGCAAGGGGGCTTTAGATACCAACCGTGATCTTAGGCAAGCTTCTAACACATTGCACATGCAGAGCGCTCCACGGGCTAGTGTTACTAGAGGGACATCAGCTAAGCCCACAATAAAATGTGCAATTGTAAATGTTAGGTGAAACAAGCGCCATCCAGATTCTGCTTTGTTTTAAGGGACAGTTCCCACTGGAATGAGTTTTTTTTTTCCCACTGGTCTCTGTTTTAGGATTCAGGAAGAATGGAATAAATATACTGTACCCTCAAAAAATGAGTCTGAAAAATATAAAGTGAGTCGGACTTTCAGCTTTCTGGTGAACAGAATGACCAGCACACGGAATAAGTGCAAGGTAATTTGGGATTTATATCTATATTATTATGTATGATTATGTCACTGTAATTAAATGAATTATAGATGAGAATATAAATTTTTATGTAAAGATAAGGTGTTTATTACAAAACCAGATAAGTAATAGGAAGAAACTTTTATCTTTATTTTTTAATTCTAAAACATATGTGGGATACCTTGAAATGGCCTTCATATTAAAAACCAGCTTTCCTTTTAAACAGTAGCTTTAGCTGAACAATATCAAGTATTTCCCTTGCCATTTTTTGATGTTGTTAATAATCTCATTTGACAATTTAGCCAAAGTTTAAATGTATAAATTGCCTTTAAGAAATAATTTTCTTTGCTAAATAAAACTAAGAGGTATGGGCCTGTTTGTGCAATTACTCTCAATAAGTAATTGAGTCTGTAACTTCTACATTGGCACATAATCAGTTGAATTTGCCTTATTTGAAGTTAATAGGACTTCTTGCATGAGTAAGCACTGCTTACTTTTAAAGAGTTGCAGATTCAAGGCCTGCACAGTCAAACATACATACTATGGAAGGTAGATTAAAACATTTGTGGTTTAATTTTGAGACATCTGAATTTTAGATTAATGGTATCAATTAGCAGCTTGAGAGATGGGTTTGGTCTACAGGATCATTCCAGCTGACCTTTTGGCAGTTTTGCAGGCTTTCTAGTATGCCCTCCTGTGCCCTAGGATATCCTAATGTACACGAATGTGAAAATGATTGGCTGGGGGGATATCTTCAAGGGTGGCAGAACTGGCTGTGAACATGTATGTCTGGTCCAACAGCCATACATTAAGCTCTGTGTGTGTGGTCTCCTAAAGAATAACTGTCAGGGCTGCTCGGAGAAATGTATACTCACACTGACAGGAGTACTGTAAAAATAGGCAGAGTTTATTAAATTCATTAACACTGATTAAAAATAGGTTATTTCTAATATCTTCTACAATCTAAAGACAAGTTTTCTAAATTTACGTAATTGCAGCTTTAACTGCAGAGGCATGAGTTTGCACATATGCTTCAGGGAGATGTAGGCATTGATATTTGTGTGTGCAGCAAGTCAATAGGACTTCTTAAATTTTATTTTCTGGTCCTCCCCTTTTTGCAGCTTTATAAATGTATAGTCTTATATAATGAATAATAAAAAAATGATATAGTCTTATAAATGCCAGACTTCCTTGACAATGCTTGCTGGCTTAGCTGCCAGTGACAGCAATGCCTGCATCATTTTAGGACTTCAACAATGTTGGATATAATAATATAGTATACCATTACAAGTGTTCCAGGACAGCAAATAAATGTTTTAGAGGAATTTGCTCTTAAAAGGGAACGTTTTAGTGCTTTTAAGATTGAATCACTTTATCTTGTTTTCTAATGTGCCTTTTTCTTTTCTTTTTTCCTGCCTCTGCTGTTGGGGATGAAGTCAAAAAATAAAGATACCAAAGATAAAGAGAAACTGAACAGGCACAGTTTTACAAATGGGACCTTCTCAGGGGTTATCCCATGTATGGCCTGTGAAAAGGCCCTCATAGGAAAGGAGTCCCTGCAGTGCTCTCGTAAGTAGTTGCTGGCTTTCGCGTGTGAACTTACAGTGCTCCGAATCCTGCTGTGAGATCCTGCTTCAGTGTGTTGTTTCAAAGAGAGACCTTGCCTAGATTTGGATGTACCTCCTTTATGAAACGAGCTGAGGTTGTCAAGGGAGGGGGAGGAAGGACAGCAGGTGACAGCTTCAGGAGGGACCATGGCCATCTCCTAGCCCCGGCACATTAGGCAAAAACTTCTTCCTAGCCAGGGGCTGTAGCATCAGAGCATGTTCAGGGCTACTTTAGTGAGTGGACCCAGAGGAGGGAGGGAGGTGAAGCCTCAGAGTAACGTTTTCTGCAGGCTGGGGACCCTGTTTGGTGCCAGGCTTTGAAACATCCCTTCTCTTTCAGATTGCAACGTGGTTGTGCATAAGAGCTGCAAGGACTGTGCTCCAGTGTGCATGAAGGTAACCTCCTATACCGCACTGTTCATACTAGAGCATATCTGCTTTCCAAGGGGTCTAGAAACATCATGAAGGAAAATAGAAAGTATACACAGCCTGACCAGAGCCAGTGTCTGTGTGCAAAGGGCTGCAAGGGTGTCAAAATGTCTAATGTGAGCAACAGAGCAAGCACTGTACTTGAACAACAATTTTTAGAAGAAGGTCAAAAATGAGTTTAAAGAGATATTTCCATTTTTGAAGAGTTGCAAGCTCAAATTGTGAAATGGTGTGCCTGGAGGGATGCAAAAGGGATTAAAAAGAAAGGCTTCTCAAAACCACAGATACCCCCTTGTGTAGAAGGGGGGATCCCGTATGTTTGCAATAACGGAAAGCAGAGATGGCAGGGACTTTGGGAGGTGACCTAGTCGCGATGGATGATGGATACTGCCTTCTTTTAAGTAGGAATATACAAATGGTGAGGTTCTCATGACAAAGACATAATTTTCAAACACAGATGTGTAAGACTTCTGTCCTCATGGAATAAAATGGGACTTGCAGAGAAGTATGCCACAGTGATACAGGTCATTTTTCAAATTAGCGGAGCATGTCTTTCTGGTGTAGCTGGGTTTTGCGTCATGGTGACTTGCAGGGAGAACATTTTTCCATACAGATGCTTCAATGTAAACAAGTCTTAAACTGGACATAAATCAGGTATTTTTATTTATTTTGGTTATAGCTGTCACATCATAGCCTTGCACAAATTTCTGGGTAACTTTAGGGCATTAGGACAGCTGAACTTACAGTTTTAATTACTGGGGCTGGTGGGTTATTTGTCAAGAGAAGACAAGAATCCCCACCACCCCCGACTCATCTCAACAAGAATAAGGTGCAGAAAATGTTCACTGAACCAACTCAGGTGAAATACATGCCTAAGCACAACAGGCTTTTGCTACAGGTTTTGCAAAAGTCCACTTTGGAAGGGGGATTGATTCTGCCTCCGATACCCAGGCTTCCTCAGGTAGTGCCCTGCCACAAATGCTTCGAGGTTATTTGAATATAAAGCCCTGAATGTGAACTCCTTTTCTTGCCTCCTTCACAGGCAATATTCATATAGAGAAAGCAGAATGCTGTAACTCAGTGGCTTAGTTTACAGTTATCAGATTCAGTTTCGTATTGTAGTACAAATGGCATCATTCTACTTTGGATATTGTTATCTTCCAATAACTAATAAACGTGAATTTATTAGTTATTTGTAGAAGTTAGGACCATAATTTAGGATCACTTTCTTGAAGCCCTTTTGTGTGATGATATGTGGGAGTGAGTTACTGGCTTGACCATTCAGTGTGTTACCAGTTACAATTTCATAAAATTCTTTTTTTCAGAAATCCCAGGAGAGGTACCATAATAAAAACAAACCCCAAGCTGGTGTAACAAGTAAGTTAAGAGGTGTAAACCTAGTGCTTCTGAGTTCAGCCTTTGTTAATCCCCAAGTTAATCACGGGACTGACAACACAAACTTTCCTGCATCATTTGTGTTTTTCTGGTTTTTATTTCAGTATCTGTAAGAAAGTGTGTGTATCTCTAATACAAGTAGGATTTTTGGAAGAAATTACTGTTGAATTAACTCATCTTCTACTAAAATGAGTGGGAGATTTACTACGTTTTGTTTTCAGTGAGATCTAAAATCAGAAGTAGTCAGTTCTGTCTTGTGCTTTTGAGTGTGTCATTTACTGTATCCACAAATATTTGGGTCCCCTATGTTCAGGTTGCAATGTTAGAGCATGTATGATTTCTTCTCAATAATATCTATGTCAGAGCTATTCCACTTTGCCTACAAGCTTATCTTTATATTCTGTGGGACAGCATCATGGTCTTGTACCATGGCAAGCGGGCATTCTTGATAGCCGGTATAGGTCAGATAGCATTTCTCGGTATAAGTGTGCTGTTGATGGTATACTCTACATTGTTTGTCAGAACGTTGTGTTGTGCTTTTGCCTTACAGATTCTCTGCCTGGAGACGTTTCACAGACAGCGCTTTTCCCAGTGCATCCTTCTTCCTCTGTGCCTATTGGGCTGTCTGCTGGAAGGAGAGAAGCCTCGCAACAGTCCCACTTCTTGTCCAGAAGCGTCCCCAGTGTTGGTTGTGAAAGGTAGAGCGCAGCTGCTGGGGGACTATGCTAAATACATCATTCAGCATTTTTAGTAAAATTGAAATCATTAAATAAATGTGGGGATTTTCTTTTTTTCTGCTGTAGAATATCTATGCCATTTTCTGAACAAGACTCTGAGACTAACACCTGGAGGTCCAAGTCATGCTCTGCAGAGATGTTACAAGCATTAGGGACCTCTTCTTCAATGGATTCTATTATGGTGGAAGGTGAGAAGTATTGCATGGATGTTGCATTTTATAACCTGTATTGGAAAGCGCAAAGTAGAAAAACTCTGTAGTTGATTCAGGAAGGCACTTCATCTGCTAAAAGAAGAGCACCTATTTTTGATAATTATAATTGCGTTCCTCGTTAAAATGATACAATCCGACACAGTAGTCTTAAAATACAACTTTTCCTTTCTTCCTTCTAAGTGACTCTTTGATAACTTTTAGAATATTTTTGTATGGTGTTACCATTTTAAAATAATAGGATTAAATGTATTTGGCATCCTTGCAGAACCAGGACAGCAACATACTTTTCTTCTGCACTCGTCTAATCATCTGCATTGACGCTGCAAAACGTAAACATATATCACTTGTATTTCCTCAGTAGTCCCAAAATCTTACCTCACACTCATGAGCTGCCCTCCTAAAATTGGCTACATATCCTTGTGAAGTGAGTAGAAATAGGCTTTTTCTGTAGCTAGGTGTGAGACACAATTTCAAAGCTGAAGGGCATTCATTCACAAAGGATGGTGCAGATATCTCTTCCTGGATGTCTACTTTTGAAAATGTTGGATTTTATTTTTAAATTTTAAAAGGTTTCTTCAAGCAAAGTAGTAGAAAAAGGATTTAATCTGAGAAAAGAAGGGTGTGTTTTTAATTCTCCTCCCCCGCTGTCACATTTGCATTTCAGCACGTTGGTAATGATATTGACATCTGGCAAGCTGCTCAGTTGTAACACCACTGCCAATGTTTGCAGAAGCCTTGTCTAAAGTTCATCCCTGCCATGTGTTCCCCTTACTATATAAACAGATCTGCATGTGCCAAGGGACTTTCCTTAATGTTCATATGCCTGGTGTTAATGAGATACTATGTTTTGTCATAGATGATGTGGATTTTTCTCAGTGGGCTGATCTCCGCGCAGATGTACAAGAGTTTGAGGCAGAGTCCTGGAGTCTTGCTGTGGATCCAGTATTCTGTAGCAAGCAAGAAAAGGATGTCATCAAGAGGCAGGATGTCATTTTTGGTCAGTATTTCAACGCTTCATGTAGGTTTGAAAACAATTTGGCATAGAAAATAGAGAGGGAACCTACACATTTTATGTCCAGAAGAATGAATGCCTCAACTCGGAATAATAAGAGGGTTCGAAGGACATTTTTGTCGCAATTACGATGTGTCCTAGAGCTAAGGAAATGGAGAGTAGTGGCTACCGGAGATATGCCTACCCTGTTCACAGAACAGTTGATGTTGGAAGGGACCTCCTCCATTCACCAGCTCAAGCTGTTGTAACCCCGGCTTGTTCTGTGGGGTACAGTTGAGAGAACTGTGCCAGAGCCAGATAAATTAAATCTTCCTACTGACATAATCTATTAGGTTTGAAGCTCACACAGAAAAAAATGATTATGACTGTATATTTGAATGTTGCTGAAGTCTATCTTAGAAGGGGTGCAAGATGTTCAGGTGATTACTATACCATGCTGTTTTCTTTTATACTGCAGAGCTGATGCAAACGGAAGTGCATCACATCCATACCCTGTTCATTATGTCTGAAATATTCAGGAAAGGTATGAAGGAAGAACTTCAACTGGACCACAGCACAGTGGACAGAATATTTCCCTGCTTAGATGAGCTACTGGAGATGCACAGGCAGTTCTTCTGCAGAATGAAGGAGAGGCGGCAGGAATCATGTGAGACGAGGAGTCAACGTAATTTTGTCATCAACAGAATTGGAGACATCCTTGTGCGGCAGGTAGAGGCATCAGCTTTGTTAATCCTTTGTGTACTCAAGGTTCCCAAATTAAACAATTTATTGACTTTAAAACTTTTGTGGGCAAGAAGACAGTTATGGTTGCCTCACAGAATTCAAAGACTGTCCCCTCCAGGTTACTGCAGGGTGAAATAGCCATGAGAGAAAATCATTATGGACAGGTAACTGTGATGAGCATGGGATGAACTTCTACCTATATGGTACAAGTGATGAGGAAAGTGATGTACTTCATTCTTTTCACAGTAGAAGGCTCCTGCCATCATACCAGGGACTGCAAAAAAATGGAAGCAACGGACTCATTTTTTTAACAGCTGAGCAGAGGTGTGAAGAATTGACTAATGATGGAAAAGAAACTATCACATTCATTTCTTGTAGTGATCTGGCATGGTGCATCTCGAGTTGCCGTTCACTAGAGAAGAGGTCGTCACAGTGTGTTTATGGTGTTTGCTGTAGAACAGCAAACTAACTCCTTGCTGCTCACACTTCAGTTCCTTGCAATCAGGAAAGTGTGGGTTTTCACCTTCAGTCAGTCAGTTTTCACTCCGCTGAAATAAAGAAGCTGAACTGTGATTTTGTGTAGAAGCAGTGTGGAGATCAGGCAAATAAGCCTCAAAGGGATTGTGTTTGCAAAGAGGTGAAGGAAACACCGTTATAATAATTGTTCTAGCTGTTGTTGGCAAGACTGTAGTGGAGGTTGCTTGTGCTCCTTCCAGCCGACGTTCTTCTTGCCAGCCGACGTTCTTCTTCTTGCTCCTGAAAACAGCCAGCCCATTTTCTTTCTGTAGTGACAGGCCCTGTTAGTGAAATTCAGAGAACATGAGAAACAGGTAGCATAAAAGTTCTGTATTTGTACGAAATACATTAATTAAAGGTATACAGTTTCCTGTTAGGTACAATGTGAAGCACAATTCAGTTGTTAATTTCTTCAGTTTTCAGAGGAAAATGCAACTAAGATGATGAAAATATATGGAGAATTTTGCAGCCATCAAAAAGAAGCTGTTAATCTCTTCAAAGAGTTGCAACAAAGCAAGAAGTTCCAGAATTTTATTAAAGTAAGTTTACATGGAAATGTGAGTGCTGTTGACAAAATGCTCAGGAAAAAGATATGTATCTTTTACATAGCTTTAGGATTGAAATTGTATTCAGTAACTCACTTTTAATAGCTAATAAAAATGGCAAAGTATTTTCCTCCTTAACCAGTGAGCTGATAAATTACATTTTTCTTTCAAATTTTAGAGAACTTTGGTATCCAGTGTGTATTACACATGTGTTTCTGTTATGGTACACCTCATCCCTCAGGGCAGCAACTGTTCCTTGGGGATGGTTCAGATAACCCAGCATTTTGTTTTAGCTTATCCTAATGCATTTAGATCATATTTCTAATTAGTCAAGTGGTGGTGTAATATGCATTTACTACTTAAGGTATATATTTCTATCTGTGCAGCTGAGAAATAGTAACCTGTTGGCACGACGCCGAGGAATCCCAGAGTGCATTTTGCTCGTCACCCAGCGAATCACCAAATACCCCGTTCTGGTTGAAAGGATATTGCAGTACTCAAAAGGTGAATAAAAGCTAAAGTGTTGCTTCATGTCTGGAATCCTAGCACATTTCTGGCATAAGGAGTGTGCACTGCTGCAATATAACAAAAGATGAATTCACTGCTCTGTAGAGAACCAGGGCAATGTAAATATCTACTGTTCAGGCAAATGCCACCTAAACAGGGTGTCTGGTGTATGTAGTCTTTGCCAAGGCTGGGCTGTGAAGACTTCCAGTATTCCAGCTGGGTATGCCATACAAGTCCAGAAGAGCATGCTTGTTTTAGGAAAAGATCTTGACTAGAGGATGGGAACTGATTCAGGCATGCATCTGCACGTTCTTTGAGATTAATTCTGGTGGAGTCTCTTGTAAGTAGGGCTAAGCGTACGTTTCCTAAATTACTCTCCAATTTTTCAAACAAAACTTGAATGACCCCTGGAATTTCATAGAGCATTTTAGAAATACCAATCACTTACAGATATTGCCACCCAAATAGGCAATAAATGAGCACAGTATAAAGTTGCATATCCAAATGCAAACCCTTTGTGCTTTCAAGGGTTTTTTTTTACATAGCCAGAAGAGTAATATACTATATGATTTACTTAGCCAGTAAAACTTTTTAAATGCTAACAGCTCATAAATATGTCAGAAACTATTCAATGTGTTGTTTTGGCTAATGAATAAATCTCGGTACATGGCATCTTTTAATAGGCAAGTCAAACGAAGGTAGAGGCCTGTAATATTTCTAGTAAATTGATTACCAGATTCAACTTAAAATTACACGTTTATCAATTTAAGCTTTGCATTATGTTGATTGTTCCCAGAAAGTAAGGAATGAATTCTCTTGAATATGCGGATTACCATCATGTTTATTTTTTGTTTGATACAGAAGGAACAGAAGAACATAAAGACCTGTGCAAAGCCCTTCGTCTAATTAAGGACATGATTGCAGCAGTAGATTTGAAAGTGAATGAATATGAGAAAAAGCAAAAACTATTGGAAATTCTTAGTAGAACTGAAAACAAAACATATACAAAGCTGAAAAATGGCCATGTTTTCAGGAAGGAAGACTTGATAAGGAAAGAGAGGATACTTCTTCATGAAGGTTTAATGTTCTGGAAGACAGCAACTGGTCGTTTCAAAGGTATTCCATCCGAGCAATAAAGTCCTTTAACTCTTTATTTGCAAATAACACATGAAGATTGTTTGGTTTAAGTAGGAAAATACTTTATTACGCTGTATTGCAAACACAAATTTCTGAGGTAATGTTGTTGAGAGTATGCCACTAACTGCTAGTAGAGTTGTTCCAGAAGCTGCCATGGTTTGTGGGTAATCCACTGTATATCTGGGTAAGAAGACCAGTTCACATACAAAGCCATCAGCTGCATATCTTTTTAAAGATAAAAGAAGAAATTAATGATAATTGTAATAACTTTAATTGAAAAACCTTATTGTCCTTTTCTCATTTTAAGACATCCTAGCTCTTCTTCTAACTGATGTGCTACTGTTCTTACAAGAAAAAGATCAAAAATACATCTTTGCAGCTGTTGTAAGTATATTATCAGATGTTTGAATATATGTATTGTGCTTTTGTTTGTTTATTTCATGAAAATCAGGTGCTTTTATAGGTTATTCCCACATAATGCAAGGTTTTTTGTTATTTTTTGGTTTGTTTTTTTTTTTTTTTGCATAAAATCCTGGTAGTGTATTCAGAACAGTAATATGCCAGTATATGGAAAATTAAGTTTATTAACAGTATGATATTTTTAGTGTCATCACTCATCTGACTATGAAGGCACGAAGTAGAGCAGGCTCTTTCAGTTATCTAAAATAAATTCTTTTTAACTTCTGTTTCTGTAAAACAAAGCAGAAGAATAATTTAACTGAAAATGTAGTAGTAAACACACATCACATGTAAGAGAGGTCATGGAAAGAAGTTCCCAAACTATATAAATATAAATATTATGTGGATACTGTGCCTCAGTGTCATTGAGCCTCTGGGATTTACTTTTTAGCACATATCCGGTGCTTTACTTGCTCATAAATACTATAATGTATTTTTTAAAATAGTTTAAAAAGATGTCTGAATGCTCAAAACTCGCAGCCTCTTAAACCTGGTAAGAACATGCATAGTTTGACTATACCAGGGCTAGCTTTGTCCAATTAATTGAAAAATTGTGCTCTTCTAAAAGTGTGATGTTTTATAAGAGAGTAATTTATTGTTTGCATGTGCTGTGACTGTTTCCCCCAGGACCAGAAGCCTTCCGCTATCTCTCTTCAGAGGCTCATAGTAAGAGAAGTAGCCAATGAAGAAAGGGGGATGTTTCTGATTAGCGCTTCACCTGCAGGGCCTGAGATGTATGAGGTTCATACCAGCTCCAGAGAGGAACGTAACAACTGGATGAGGCATATTCAAGATGCAGTGGAAAGGTAGAGGAAAAGGCTTTTGCTTTTCATCCTGGCAGTCCAAAGCAGATGGGAGGTCGGTGGGGTATTTGTGGCAGCGTGCTCTCTGTTCTGCATTGCACTAGATCCATCCCGCAAGGCTGGGTTTTCCTCTGAACTCAGGATTCACAGATTCCAAAACCTCACCATCACTTCTGCCAAACTTCCTATGTTACTTCTGGTTTCACACTGAATCGGCAGACCCTTCCCACACCTCATTAGATGTGCTTACCAGCCAGTGTAAGTTTCCCTCACCTTTGCCTTTGGCACTGGATGCTTTCCAGAGTCCTGCAGGTGTCCATACAACCATTTTGGGGAAATCCCCTGTCATGCCTGTTGTCTTGGTATCAGCTCCTTAAGAATGTCGGGGAAAGCATTGCTCCTCATAGGGCCCAAGCTTATGCTTAGCACAGCAAAGCTGTGTGAGGGCCAGCCACCCATTTGCTATAAGATTGCAGCCCTACCAGAATTAAAAGAAGTCCTTCAGTCTGGTTTATGTCCAGTTACTGCTTTTTAAAGAAGCAGACAAATGGCATACTTCTGGATTGTAGCAAAAGTTGGTGCTGATGTTTTGTTCTGTTTATTACGAACGCAACACTGTACTGAGGATGAATATATGATATGCAGATTTTGCTTTATCCACCTTCATTTGTCTTTCATCTTTGAAGTTGTCCAGAGGAAGAAGGAAAAAATAGTGAATCTGATGAGGACAGACGTATTGCTGAGGCCAAAGCGTCCAGAATTCAGAAATGTCAAGGTGCGGTACCTTTCCTGCCACTCTCAGAGCTCCTGCATCCTGAGAGTTCAGGATAAATGAATCACACACCCATATTGCCTGGTGGGTTCAGAGTGGCTCGATAGGCAGAGTCACAGCAGAGAAAGCTGGGGTGGTGTGGTGGTATAATGGGAGTTTATTGAAAGAGAACCCCTTTTTTTTTTTTTCCCAAACACTTGATATTTTTGTCACATTACTGTGATTTAAAAAAAAAAAAAGAAAAAGAAAAATGGGTGCCTTCAGAATAAGCACTGAATTTCCCAGATTAGCATCAGGGACAGGTAGTTCTACCTTTGTGGAGATACATCAAATCTTCAGTAATTTTGTGGTTTTGTGCTTGTTTATGGCATTTCATCTTTTGCTGCTATTATTTTTACCTGAAAATTTAGCTGACAGGGACAAATTCTGCTTCTTTGGTCCCACTACACCTAACTTCCACATCTGTATGCTCCTGTGAGAACAGAAATTCCAGCAATGTTTTTACTGTAGAAAGCCACAGGGAAGGGCATCCTCTGCTGAGTGTTCTCCTTTGACGCTGAGGCACAGAATCAGCACATCTTCTGGCTGCTCAAGCCAAGTGCTTTTCCAGCATTGATCATTGTGAGTGCAACAGGAGGTAGCTGAGCGCCCCAGAGTGCAGCCAAGGCCACGTCATCAGGGTAGGCCACTGGCCTGCCCCTCTGCCAGGGTCTGTGCCAGCTTTCATTAGGACAGACTATGGGATGAATTTGGTTCAGGGCCATTTGAAAAAAGCCTAGCTCAAGTTAGCACTGTGTATGTGGTGTAAGGATTAGAAAGGTGAACATGCTTTGCCTGCAGAATAAAAAAATATTAATATGGTGTTCAATTTTGGTTGACAGAATCACTGAGTAACCAGGACCAGCAGATCTGTAGTTATCTGGAAGACAAGTTGCACATCTATGCAGAACTGGGAGATATGAATGGGTTTGAGGATGTTCATGTAGAACCTCACCTCCGTATCAAACCTGATTCTGGAGAAACTCCACAGGCTGCTTCATTGGTGGCAGCAGCACTCAGAGAAGGTGAGTCTGAATGGGAAGAGTGGACTGCTGGCTCTTCGTGTGGGCAAGTAATTCAAGGTAACAAAGTACAGCGGTGTTGCCTTGTGCTGCGATTCTGTCAAGTCTCAAGAACTGGCAGTGTCAAAACTTGGCAAAGGGCATTGAAGAGAAGTCTCTCGATTTTATACTTGTCAGATGCATGAGATGGTACCTGCCAGATTGTAAGATAAGGGATATGTTTAGTGTATAACGTCACATGTAAGCAGGCAGGGACGTGGTGTTAGGTTGCACCTGAAGATTGTTTCCTTAGCTGTCCTCCTTGCGGCACAGCCCTGTGAAGCAGATCACAGGATGCAGTATGATACTGCGTCTGGTCCATGACCTTCACCTACCTTGGTTGATTTGATGACAGATCAGAATCATGTAGGGTCATATACAGTCCAAACTGCAGATGATCTTGGCAGATCTGCCAAGAAACACCTGCCAGAATTGCTGTAGGAGACATGTTTTTTCTGCATACTATCTAACAGAGAGATGATAGCCTTGTTCTACCTACAGTTCTGTCCTCTGAAGGAAGGAAGGGAATGGTATTTGTGGATACCTTGCCTAGTTAGAAGTTCAGCTAAATTCCTGCTAAACTCAGCTAGAAAGAGTCCTGGTAAACCGAGCTGTGTCCAACATAGGCTGTACGCTCTTTGAGAAGGACTACAAGATTTTAGCACCACCTAAATTGGTAGCTGTGGGCTAATAACCACATTTCACCCAGTAAAGCAGTGAAGGTTGGTCTCCATCATCATTATTAAGTTAGAGAGCATTTTATTGATAAAATTGATAAAACTTGGGTAGGGAATATATGTCAGTGATGAAACAGTAAATGTCATTTTAGCTAAAATGGCATCCTATAATTACACACCTTATTCTGCCTTTTCACTTTCTCTCCTGTTAATGTTGATGTTGATGATGTCTTGGATTTTGGGACTCTTCAGCACACTGTAAGGAATTTACAGTTGCTTACAGTGTAGGCAGTTTGCGGGGATCATTTTCTGGAACAGAAATACTAAGTCACTGAGCTAATAGCAAACTCTATAGGAATAAAGCTTTGCTCCCACTAGTAAAGGATAGAATTAGGGAGTGCTTAAGCAAATTGGATATACACAAATCCATGGGATGAGGCAGGATAAATCCAAGGCTGCTCAGGGAGCTGGCCAACATCATTATGAGGCTGTTGTCTATGATCTGTGAAAGGTCACAGTGACCAGGAGAGGTTCCTGATGACTTGAAGAAGGCAAACATCACAACCCTCTTCAAGAAGGAATATATAGGGAACTACAAAATAGCCTCACTGCCATGTCTGAAATGGTGATAGAGCAAATCCTCCTGTAAGCCATTTCCAAGAACAGGAAGGACAAGAAGATGACTGGGAACAGCCAGCATGGATTCATCAAGGGCAAATTGTATCTGACCAACCTGATGGGTTTTATGATGAGAGAAGAGCAGTACATGTTGTTTACCTTGACATCTGCAAGGTCTTTGACACTGTCTACGCTAGCTGTAGTATCCTTACAGCTTTGGCAAAGAAGGCCAACTGCCTCCCAGGCTGCTGCATTAGGAGGAGAGTTGCCAGCAGTTTGAGGGAGGTGATTCTTTCTCTAATCACCGCTGGTGAGTCCTGTCTGGAGTGCTGTGATCAGTGCTGGGCTCCCCTGGACAAGAGAGACATTGACAAACTGGAGCAAATCCAGTGAAGGGCACCAAGATGACTAGGGGGCTGGAGCACATGACATCTGCGGAGAGGCTGTTCAGCCTTGAGCGAAGAAGGTTTGATGGGATCTCCCTGCTGTCCTCAGCTGCCTAGCAGGAGGATACAGAGAAGCCAGATATTTTGCAGGGGTACATGGTGATAGGACCAGAGGCAACAGGCTCATGTTGGAACACGGGCAATTCCAGTTAAATGAAAGGAAAACTTACGTACCATGAGGGTGGTAAAAAACTAAAACAGGTTGCCCAAAGAGGCTGTGAAGTCTCCATCTTAGGAGATGTTAAAAGCTTGTCTGTGCAAAGCTCTGACCAACCCAATTTAGTCCGGCCAGCTTTGAGTAGGGCGTGGAACTAGGTGATCTCTGAAAGTCCCTTCCAACCTAAACTATTCTATGATTCTGAGTCATTGATTTATGCATTAAGGAGCTATATAAGGGACCTCTGTAATTCTGCATGTTTTCCTCTCTAGTTGAAAGTCTCCATGTTGCTGTAACATCACAAATGAGTGAAACAGACAGATCACAAGAGGAATTAAATGTGAATCATGGATTTAGTGCCAATGAAATCTTGGAATCTGTTCCTGGTGGTGAGTAAAATTTGATGCTTTTGTGTATTCAGAGTGCTATAATAATTGATACTGGATTGTTGTTTTGGAAAGCTTTCTCAGTCTGTGGCAGAATCAATAGAAAATAATGTAATAAAAATTGTCATTGGACAAATGCTCCAATAGTGCAAATTGTCATCTAACTTCATTGAAGTAAATGGATGGTTTGCATCTACTGCACCTTTTCCGTACCTCATGCCTGCATTCAGCAATATTGAGTCAGATTTATGTATCTCCCTACGCTTTCTCGTCATTCTTGCTCACCTCCAAAGCAAATCTAGGTCATTTCCCAAGTCAGCCAATTTTTGTCAGAAGGCCTGAAAACCAGGACTGACATTCCAATAAGTTCAGCTGTAAAAGGTAGCATGTATTTCTTGCAATAAAAATGCAAATAAAGTCCTGTAAAAAACATTGCTGCAAAGCATTTTTAGTGATATGGCTATACTTGAGTCCAAACTTTCACAAGTGAAACATTATTAATTTTTAAGGTAGGGAAACTGGATTGTCCCACCTGTGCCATCCTGGGTTCCAAATCTGTTTTTCCGCAGCCTAGAATCCATTATGTAACTCCAAATTACGTAAATCTCTATTTTCAGCATCCTGTGAGTAGCTGTAAAAAAGTGTGCCCTTTGTTTCTCTAGTCAGAATATGCTGTGATACCTTTCTCTTGCATTTTATTGGGGCCTTAGATCCAGAAATAAAAGAAGCTGAAGAATCATCTGAAGTCCATCTCAATGTTGAAAAGGAAATGTCAGATGCCGAGCTAGAGGATAAGGTATTGTAACCGATTTTTCGTCCTGTGTTGCACATACCACTCTGGACACTGGGAATGTAAATGCTGTCCAAATTTTTATGGAGTATCTAAAGACTGTTCCAAAACACAAAGCATGTGTGGCATGTTTCACATGTAGGCACGTTTCACCCAAATCCAGGTAATTCAATTTAATAGAGGTCACTGCAATTAATAATGAATTTTAAAAACGCAATCATAAACAATCCAAAAGCAGAACAATTTTCCTGCCAGGGTTACGGATCGGTGGGTTGTAATTACAGCCACAGTGTTTTTGTACCACTTGTATGAGCCACTTAAGAGCCTGGTTCTCTGCTGTCATCATTCAGTACATCCATCTCTACAGAGCTGACAATAGTATTCCCTCTACTCCCCCCTCCTATCCACAGGATTGTGAAAGTCTCCTGCAGTGACAGAGACCTCAGCTAATGCAAGGAAGACTTATACATTGGAAGAACTTCGTCCTGAGAACAAGCACATAAAATAGGATGGATTGTCTTACACCGGCTTGCTTCAGGATTTTGAATTAAAACAAAATGGAGCAATTAGAGAACAGAAGAGAAACTGCCCATTTTTTCAAAGTCCTATAACTCATAAGCAAATCTGGGGGAAAAGCAGAATCAAAAGTCAGTTCTGGGCAAAATTAGGAATGGCAAATTTCACATAACAGTAGAGTGTTAGAGTAAGAGCAGTATGAGTTACTGTGTGGAAACAGTGAACTGTAATTGTGGAGGCCTTAGGTGGAGGAGCAGGACAAAAAAAGGCATAAACAGGAGAGACAAGAATAGAAGATGCATGACCTGAAATGGAAAGCAAAGTTTGCTAGAAAAGGAAATACTTAGTGGTAGCATACTGTCTTTGCATCAGATCTGAAAGAGGGCTTGTGTGCCCGAAACCTTGGAGGTTTTTTCTAGCTGTTTCTGGAAGACTTTTGGTAATACACTAATCTCCCCATAAACTTGCCTCAAGTTCAGCTGCAGGTCACTTTACTTACCAGACTGCTGTGTTAGAAGGGAGTAGGAAGAAGAGTGTGTGTGTGGAAAAAATGGGATGAAAACAAAAGTCCAAGTGAGGGAGCACAGAAACTAGGTGAGGGGAAATAACCTAATAGAGGATAGAGGGGCTTATATCTAGCCCATTAAAAGTTCTAGTAGCTCCACATGAAAACATTGCTATTGGGGTTATAGAGAAAACAGAGCCAGGCTTTTCTCAAGGGGTGCACAGCAAAAGGATGAGCATCCAAGACTACAAGTTGCAGCAAGGGAAATTCTGACTATGTAAGGAAAAAAAGTCACCGTGAGGGTGATCAAGCAGGAACAGGTTGTCCCTCTAGAGAGGTTGTGGGGTCTCCATCCTTGGAGGTTTCCCGGATTTGACTGGAGAAGGCCCTGACCAACCTCCTCTAACTTTGAAGCTTGCCCTGCTTTGAGCTGCAGATGGTCTAGAGGGGTCTGCAGCAAACTCCTCTGCCCTAAGTTATTTTTCTGTTCTGGCCTATAATTTGGGCAAGACTCATGTCACATCTTACCCTGTCAGAATTAGACTTACCAGGAGGTGGCAGAACGAGCAAACAAAACAGGCAAGGCAAGGGCTTTCAAGAGAGGAGGATGTTCTGCCTGCCTTCTTCGGTGGCGGGGTGTGCTGCCCTGGGGTTGTGGGGTGGCAGCACCGGGCTCAGGCCAGCTAGCCTGGGACAGCCGGACAAGAGCCGGACAGCCGGAGCGAAAGCCCCCAGCTCGGGGGTTAGATGTTGACCAAGCATCAGAAGGAAGAGCGTTGCCAGTGCAACATGTGGGGTCCCAAGCAGGCAGCTGTGAGGGGCGGTCCCCATCTCATTCCCCCTGCTCCTGCCTTGTAATCACATCTACGGGGGTTTATCTGAGGCACTGTGCATGCAGCTTGCCTTGGAATCTCACCGTTGTCATCTCCACTGCTGCTCACCACTCTGAACCAAGGTGCTACGGAAAGAGTGGCAGGGAGGTGGCGGTGGCCCGCTGCACAGCTTAAACAGCTGAATATGTTGCTTTGGACATAGCTGGACCTGGCTTGTGCTGAAGCTGTAGCGGTGCAGCTGCTGTAACCCCGGCTACCTCAGCTAAACCTGCCTTAGGCTCATCCCCCAGGGCTCAAGTGGTGCTGCAGCGAGGAGACCATGGCCACTGGGGCCGTCCACTTGCTACCCCTCGGCCGTGCCAAAGCCAGCTAAGCTTTCAGTCCCCCTGTACACCTCCTTTACTAAATCAGAAAGGCCTTAAAAAACTGAAAGAAATCCCTCTCTTGTTCCACATGAGGGCTCTCCTTTGTATACTCGCTCTTCCTCACCCTGTCAGCATCTCCTTTTCCTCTCTCTCCCTCTTGGCCCTGCTCTTCCTCCTTGTCCACTGCTCATCTTGGCCACCCAGCAAAGGGAAAGAGGAGTTCCCTTGTGTCAGTCCTTGTGCTGCACAGAGGCGTCCGTGCAAAGTCCTCTGCTTCTCACAGCGGAGCCGAGCAGTTATGTGGCTCGCGGGTGCAGTGAGAAGCAGAGGAGGAGGAGGTGAAGATGTGGAGAGAGAATGGAGGGAAGTACTGAAGGAAGATAATGAGAGGGAAAGGGAGACGAGTGGAGGAAATGCCACAGCTGGTGCTCCCTTCCCCTAGCTTGTCTGCATTGAGCTGTGTTTCAGGCCTGGCCTTTTTCATCTTTATTTTCAGTTATCGCAGCTAAATGGAGCAGCTGCTTTGCTCTCTGTGGTGGAAAAATGAGACCCAGTAGAGAATTTAGGAGAATCAGAGAGAATACAAATATTCCCCAAACCCTCCTCTGCTCCTCTGAAAAAAAAAAAAAAAGAAAAAAGAAAAATCATACAGGAAGTCTTTCCAGCGTAGCCTCAGAAGGGATTGTGTTTTGTTTCTCCACCATTTCACCTTATCTTTCTCAGAGGAGCTGTTCTTCATGCTGAAGGGATTATGGGTGGCTTCGCCCCATAAATTTAGAAAGCTTCTTAGGAAAAAGGAGCAGGGTGGAAAGTGTGAAGTGGCTGAGCCTGGCTGCAGTGGACAATAGTAACCACCCTGGTGCGACGTGCAGAGTATAGCGAGCACGCAGCTTTCGCTTAGCAGCTCACAGCATATCTAAGGCATTCATCGTAACCCACTATTGTGACTTCTGATAGCTTCTTGCTGCATTAATATCTCTCTTTTTGAAGGGTCTTGTGCTGTTTTATCCTACTACGAGTAATCTAAACCCACTGTGCTGTGTATACAGAAGTCTGGTTACTGTATTTCAAAACTGTCAAGTAAACAAAGAATGAATGGAAATGTCTTTTCTGTGTAGCATTAGTCATGAGAGGATTAAAATTGTGGATGAAATATTTTTGTTTTTACAGTTGTGCTTAGAATCTCTAGTGATTTCCACGGAAACTGTAGTGTTGATGAATTATTAGTCTTTGTAGGTTATTACTTCTGTCTTTTTTCACATACCCACAAAAAGGTTTGACTCAGCACTGCATATATTAGTGATATGAATGTCTTCACTAGTTAAAAAAAAAAACAAAACAAGAAAGCTAGATGATACAATTCTAAAGTTAAAAACTACTTTTTAAAGCAACATGTGTTTATTTTAGGGAGGAAGTATGAGTTTCCCAGGATCTACAGGGACAGAGGTGAGTTTATTTAATCCCCAGACAGAATGTAGTAACTATTTAGTTAACAGTGGTCAAACCTTTGAAAATCTTTCTCTTTTATTTTCTAGATTGTACAAGCAATCCAGAACTTAACCTGTCTCTTGTACAGCATACAGGTGAATACTCCACTGCTAACTTTGTAGAGTGATTAGTCTTAATAATGTACTTCTTGAGGTTTGTTTTCATCTTGCCCTACTTTTAGACGTTATGTCAGTGGATACTTATCTCTACTGACTGTTGCATAAGTTGTCATATAATGTATTTTTATTCTACATCAGTGGTAGGTTTCTTTTAAGAACTAAGTAACGCTTGTTTAGAGTTCAGTCTCCCCCTGAATAGGGACTGTGTGTACAGTCCAAAAATCCAGGGGGAAAGTAAAATGGTGGCTCTAACGGAACTGCTGCCATTTCATGTACTGATTTCTGAAATTACAGTTGAAAATATTGGAAAAAGCAAGTTTTTTTGTTTAGAATATTCTCCTAGCTATTCGTAAAGAGTGCCTCTGACCCTTAGGTAGCAAACTCAACCGATTTTAGATATTTCAATCTTAATTAATTATGTCTATAATGTGTAGGGCCTTAGTCTGCAGTTTTTGCCTCTTTCATACTAAATTTGATTGTTTTAACTTATTTTTTCTTATTTAGGTGCAGTTTTATAGTTTTATTTTAAAATGTTTCATTTGAGTATGTTTAATTTTTAGACCCTCTTGACATTAGCATATTTCATAATAATCTGGGAAACCTTGGATTTGGAAGTTAAGTGGGTTGAAGCAATGCGAAAGCAGAATAAAAAGCTTGTAATTCAGGCAAAATTTTTGAAAAAATGGAAAACCGATAGCTTAAGACCAGAGAGGCAGTAAAATAAGGCTTGGGATCATGCCTTAATTGTTCAGACCATGAATTGGCAGTATAGGTGCAGAGAAACAAGTAGAGGATCCTGTCCTTGCCCTATTTACACATCACTGGAACTGACCCAACACTGGAGGAAGAGCCAAGAAAAGTGGGAACTGCACATTGCATAAAACTAAAAACTCTTTCTGGGATGGACGGCATGGGGTAACGGGGCTGTTGGGAATTCCCTGGGAATGTCTGCTGAAGTAGATTCCCATGTCAGCTCTTGAAGATAGGCTGTGCAATAAGTGCCTCAGCAGATCTAGGGCTTTCTTGCCTTTCTTTCTTCTTAATCCCAGCTATTTATTTTTGTGTTATTGGAGGATGTCACAATCTTTAATGCAAACAATGTCACAACATCCTTGTGAATGACAGAATATAGTGCACTCGATTGTAAAATAAACTACTGAAACATCAAAACCAAAATCATTACTATACTGCAGATTTCTGCCAGTGTAGGTATCTCGGTCAGGTGCACGTAGCAGTATGGTCCTGATGACACGGCTATGCTGGCCAGTGCCTGTAGGACTGATGTTAGTAGGACTGCGCTGTTGCAGGTTATCAAGGAAAGCCTTAGGGTTGGAATGAACTGTACTGGAAACAGTACGGTTTTGTCTGTATAAGCCACATCTGTGTTAGGAATACTTTGTTGAGTGTAGCATTCCCAGTGCCTTAATGCCCTTTTTAACCATGAAAAATCATTTTTCCTATGTGTCTTGACATCCTCTGACAGAACAGGACCTCAGCTGTAACTGAAGTGCATATGCACAGCTGTAAAATAAACATATATAATAATACTAAGTGTAAACCAGAAGCTGTGTTAAAAGTGCTCTAAATGGTTGAGTGCTTTTGGAAACATCTATGGGTAAAGGCAGGAACACAGAATTTTCTCTATTTGCATGAGGAATAACCTCCCAAAAAGCATTAAGTGCTGATATTACGGGAGGTTGAAACATTTTTGTATAATACTTCTGTGTAAAAATACAGAAATGGATTAATGCTAATATTTAAACATTTGTGTCTGATTTTGTTGTGGTGTCTAGGCAGCACTAGCTATCCAGGACAGCCACAGAGAGCTCCATAGGTTACTCCTGCAACAGAATGAGAAGACCGGTCGGGGCTATGGTGCTCGGCTCAAGGTCCTTCTGGAACAAGAAAAATACTGGAATCTGGAAAAACAAAGGGTGGAGCTGGCCAACATACACAAACTGAAGCAGCAGTTTCAGCAAGAGCGGCAGCGGTGGCTGCGTGAATGCGAGCAGCGGGAGCGGGAGCAGGAGGCGAGGGAAGGCTGTCTGGGGCAGCGGGAGAGGGAGTGCAGGTGCCAGGAGGAGCTGCTGGAGAGGAGCCGACAGGTACTGGCACTGCAGCGGCAGGAGTACCAGCAGAGCCTGGAGAGGCTCCAGGAGGGCCAGAAAATGGTGGAGAGAGAAAGAAACAGTGTGAAAATGCAGAAGAAGCTCCTCTGGCACTGGAAGCACAGTCTGCAAAGTAGCCTGTTGTCATCCACAGGGAGATATGAGGTGTGTACTTCCTTGCTGTAATTACATTCCTGACTGCAGACATAGACTTTTCTTGACAAATAGATTAATACATCTGGGTTTTATTGGTGGGTAACATAACAAGTGAGCATGTGGGAAGCTGAGGTTCAAGCATATCTAAGGGCTTTGTTTGAAGCTCATGAAGTTTAACCAGGGGAAGTACAAAGTGTTCTTTCCCCCTGGGAAGGAACAACCCCATGCATCAATATGTGCTGTGGCCCACCCAGCTGGAAAGCAGCTTTGCAGAAAAGGACCTGTGGGTCCTGGTGGACACCAAGTTGAACATAAGCCAACAATGTGCCCTGGCCACAAAGAAGGCACATGGTCTCCTGGGCTGCATTAGGCAAAGTATTGCTAGTAGGTCAAAGGAGGGGATCCTTCCCCTCTTCTCTGGCCGCACCTGGACTACTGTGTCCATTTCTGGCTCCCCAGTACAAGACAGACCTAGAGCTACAGGGTATGGGGGCAGAGGGGGTGGAGGGGGAGGATGGGTGTCCAGTGGTGGGCCACAAAGATGTTTGAGGGACTGGAGCATCTCTCCTATGAGGAAAGGCTTAGACTGTGTACCCTGGAGAAGAAAAGGCTCATGGGGATCCTTATTAATGTATGTAAATAACTAAATGGAGAGTGTAAAGAGCTAGGCTCTTTTTAGTGGCGCCCAGTGATAGGACCAGAGGCAATGGGCACAAGCAGAAACACATGAGGTTCCCTCTGAATATCAGGAAACACTTTTTTACTGTGAGGGTGACCAAGCGCTGGCACAGGTTATCCAGAGAGGTTGTGGAGACTCCATTCTTGGAGATACTCAAAAGCCATCTGGACATGGTCCTGGGCAACTTGCTCTGGGTGGCCCTGCTTGAGCAGAGGGGTTGGACCAGATGACCTCCAGAGGTGCGTCCAATCTCAACCATTCTGTGATTTTTAAACTGGGTGCTCTACAGAACCCAAACTCAGGTTGATGGGTATTAAATGGAGGAGCTGGAAATTTTAAGCGTGAGAACGTTTGTTTTATTCTGCTTTGCCGCTGTGTTTACAAGATACATTGTGTCTCCTGACTCTTGTAGGAAAGCTAAATTATGGTAATGCTTGAGGCATATAAAGCTTTTGGTGAAGTCTTTGGCTGCTGTCCTTGTTCCTGGCCAACAGCACTGCCTCCAATGAGGAACAGTGGCTGCTCCAGGAGTGGGAAACACCAGGGTCCTGTGAAGCCCATGTGTCAGGCCCTTCTGTCCTGCTTCTCTGAAACAGGCAGCCCCTTAGGGGAAGAAGTTGGTGTGTGGCTCCATCCCTCACAGTATAATTCCCTGGAAATGGTCATTATCAGGGGTTGCAATTTAAAGTAGCTTGGAACCTGCTTAAGCATTGAATACTAAAAATGATTAAGTTTTTGTTGAGGGTGAGGGTAGAGGCTGATTCTGAACTCAGTTGTCTGGGTGCTTACCTGCCCGATGGGACCTGGCCTCTAGTCTCTGCCTCGGTGGGTCCAGTCTTGATTTCCATTACTGTTCTCTAAACCACCTGAAAATCAAAACATTTTTCCTGGCTTTTGCATATATTGAAAGCTCACTGACCCGAACAGCATTTTTTTTCCCCCAGGTTTTCGTTTTCACAAGAAAATCTGTAGAGCCTTTCTTCACGCCATCACCTCCCTCGTTTTTCAGCTGGCAAGTGACCCATAATGGGCAGTGACCATTCGGTGTCTGAGCCTGTGCCTGCATGAGGGAGTGAAGGATTGGCCTCTGACCTCCCTCTTTTCATCCAGCTGTTGTGTACACCATGTGAACATGACTTATCTGTATATGCTTGCCCAGCCCAAACAACGAAGGCACTTCTTCCTAGTACAGCTTGTGGTACAATTTTGACTTGTTTGGCAGTGCTTAAGAAATGGACAATAAAACCAAAACTTAACTTGCCCATCAGCTTTAATGGGTGGGACTTCTGAAATGTTTTGAGGAGAGGAAGTTGAAGGACGATGATAGCCTGATACAGGGATGGCCAGGATCACACAGACAGAGAGGCAAGATAATGAAATGCTGAGTGTCAAGGAGCAGAGGTTCTTAATCTAATATTTCATGTGCAAGACTACTTGTATTTTTATTTCAAGTAAACTACATGGCTTTGGATACATTCCAGGGCTTGGCATTGTCTTTGTTCTGCATTTTCCACTACCATACTCCTTGCAGCAGCAGACCTGCCTGAGTGGTTGCCAGTCAGCCAGTATTCCCAGCTCAGTGCTTTTGCCATTACACTGAACCTAGCTAGTTTTGGATGGCCAAACATTGCAGTAGTTCACACTGCAACTCCTGCTTTTTTGTGAGCTCGGCCTTGGTAAACACCTGCAGGCAAGGAGTCTTTGCAGGAGTTGCATTTTCAGTCCCTGGGAGCCATGGCCACTTGCTGAATGCTGTTTGCCATTCCCAATTTGACTGCTGCAGTCCTGTTCTCTATGATTACCTGTCTACGTGAGGTACACTGTTATTTTTGGATTGCAGTGTACACAGATTTGCATATGTGAAGTGGTACCTCATTGAGCCATGGGGCAAAACATTAACCCCCTGCAAGGAGTCAGCAGAGCTCAGTGCATCCCAGGTAGTGGCCCTTTGTTATTTGCTATTTCACAATTATTACTGACTTTTCCTGTGTTTTGAGGGGAGCTAAGGCAAAATGTACTAGGTTATCACTGTTTATTCCTGAATGCACATCCAATTTAACACATTTTGAGGTTAACTTCTGGGAAATTAGGTGACTATTTGCTATGAATCCCCATTCTGTCTGGCAGTTAATTTTATGTATCCTGGTACAAGGATTCTTCAGGACGATGCTCATAGTTTATGCTCATGGACGATGCTCATATGGTTTAGTTTTAGGTAGTTCTGCAAGGATCCTCATGGGTGCCTTCCGATTCGAGATATTCTGTGATCCTATGATTCTGGTGCTGGACAAAGGTGAAAATGCTGTTCTCTGGCTTTTCTTTCCCCTTCTGCAGATAATGGACCATAATCAATTGGACCATTTACGTGGTGAAAATGCATTCTGCTTAAATGAAGCTGTACTGTGTGTGTCTCTAAGCAGTTTCAACAGATCAGATTCTTCTCTTGTTTATAAGGATGGCGTGTATGAGCTGAACATCTCAAATTCTGATATAGCAAGGACTACTGAAAATCAAGCGGACCTCAAAATGGACACTTCTTGTCAGCCAGCGTTAACCAGTGCACTGTGGAAATCCACTGGTCCTTACGAGCAAATGTCTTTTTCCTGCAGAAGCAACACGGATGCCTTTAATGATGGTAATTAACACTTTATTTAATTAACAAGTAGTATGGGCAGTTTGCCACCTCTCAGAATGAATAGTCCTAGGTACGAAGACAGCTTGGTAGCAGTGGAAGCAGAAGATTTTGCTAAAACAATTGCATCCCACTTTGCAAGCTTGTTGAGGGTAGGTGAGAAAATGAACAGAACAAAAATACAGAAAAATTCTGGAAAAAAACACCTGTTTGTGTCTGTATAACAGTACTTGGAATGTTGTTCTCTCCAAATCTTTTCCCAATGCTTTTTGACTTGTGTTTTTTGCGAGCTAAAGTCACTCTTGCTCTTTCAAGTGCATTTTATTGGCTGTTTTAGAACATATGCACATTACTTGATGATTTCTAGTTAGAATAGCTTTTAGAGCAGTGCCTGAGCTCCCATTTTTCTGCAGCTGGCAGTGCAGGATGAATTCTGTCCTCACATCAGCTGCATGCAGGCCAGGTCACAGCAAAGACTGGTGAGCAGCAGGATCAGAAGTTGAAAACATACACAGGTGTGATGTTTGTTAACTGTCTTAGGTCAAAGTTAGTTGTTAAAATAAAAAAGTCCTTGATTAAGGAACTTGCTCCCTAGTACTCCTTCTGATGTATTAAGCAGGCATCCACTACAGCCTTACTAGTCCTTGGTACATAGATTGCCAAAATAGCATTTTATAATCAGAGGTAGGGCAGGCTAGTCTCATCACCACAATCAGCAAACCAAGCTGATTAGTAAAAGAGATTAATATTTTTAAAAATGCCTAAATAATTAGCCTGGTGGAACTTGTTCTAGTTTGACTGAAGTTGTCGTTTTAGTAATAGGTTAGCTAAGTTAGTGCAGATTTGAAAAGGAACACATACGTGGGTTTAAACCTCTCAGAAGTGGATTAGCTTGCACTGGCAAATGTTCAGATGCAAGCTAACCAGGATACTTTCTATTGAGCCCACATGAGAGCGTCTGGTTTAATTAAACTGGCTTGTACCAGTTTAATTGCACTGATTCTAAGATAAGCTGGTGGAGCTTTTGCAGGTAAAGATGCCCTTCACCTACAATGGGCCAGCTTTGTGTTCAGCTGCTATCACTGCATCTTGTGTAGACATCCTTATTTTGCCCTGGTAAGAGGGCACCAGTGCAGTCCCAGCAGCTTGGGGACCAACACTGGCTACAAAGCCTGCCCAAGAGGCTAGTATAAGTCTAATAGTATAAGTCTCTCTGGCTAAGTTACTGCCTTGATTGAGTCACAAGGTGCCCTTGGCGAAGCAGTGCAGCAAACCCTTGCAGCATCCTGATGGTGCAGATGGTGCTGCGGAGCCCCCCGGCGCGTTGCTAGAGCAGGCAGGGCTGGGAGCCTCCCCCCAGAGAGATGTGCCATCACATTCCACAGTCGCATTTGTGATTCGAAGGGTGGCAAGTATTTTATGCTCTGGTCATGCAGTACATGAGTCGGCACGATTCAGACTTGCTTCTGTCATGCATCAGGAGCCACCATACAGGGAATGGGGAATGAAAAGAACGCTAAACTTCCCCCTGAAAGACAGATGGCACCCGAAGCCCCAGCAAATGGCTCTGCACATGGAAATGAAGTAAATCACTTGTTCCTAAGCAATGTGAATTAAGCTGAGCAGTACAAGAGTTTCATACAAGGAAGCCGATTTCCTTTTTGTTGGTTTTGTTTCTTTTTTTTTGGCCGATTTCAGCAGAATTTAAGAAAATCTGACCTTGTGCCTCCATTTCCTGACACCTCTGCAGGGTATAGTCAGTTCTGATCACTGTGAAGGAAAACCAACAGACATACAATGAGAGAAAGGCTAGAAATAACTTGAAAGTTACCTGAAACTTTTAATATTTTAACGTGGGTGAATGTTGCATGATATTTTTCTGCATTTTTCAAGCAGTTCTATGTATAAGGTCTCATAATCACCTTTTGACAAACATTCTTAAATAATAAGTCAAAATAGAACTAAGAAACAAATACTGAGTATCGTTTACTGGAAATAGCCACGTACCAGATACATACATGGCCAGATCTTGGATATAGTAAGTTTTGTGTGTACACAAAAGAAATTTCTTGGTTTTGATTAATTTTCCTAGAATTATTAGGCACCCTGTAAGAAGTCTGGTCTGTCAAAAAAAGCTTAAATAATTTAATGAGAAGCACCACCTGAACGTGTTGTCAAGGAGTTAATCCTGCTGCATTCTCCTATATGTTAAGTACTGTGCAATTTAGCTTCATAAATATACTCAAATGGAAAAGGTTACAATCCTCCAAGTGCATAATTTTCCATTCATATTTTCTAAGGTAAGACATATGTCTCTTCACATAGCTAGCATCATGATTATATATCATTGTTTTATGTGTATGGGAGGGAACTTCACTAAAGACCTTGGGGCAAGTTCCCACAAAGCTGAAACTGGCACAAGTACACTCGCTAGAAAAGGTGTGTCAGTCAACAGGAGGAAAATATGATTGAAAGAAAAATGTGTTAATGCTTTACACTAATGGTTATGAAATTATCTGCATGAAAGAAGACAAGTACTTTGGCTAATTAGGAATCAGGGGAAGTATAGGTTTTGTGTCAGACTAGACTGAGAATTGAATAAATTACTCTTGCATTTAATTGACATGTCAGGTTAACTAGCCAAAGTGATGCCTAAGGATTTACCTATGGATTCACCTCTTTGATTTCAGGAATCAGTGCAATTTTAATTCTTTTGAGCTTTGAAGTGAACAGCATTGTTTGCTGGTACTGCCTTTCATTTCTTTTATTTAGGTGTTGCAGCTACGGGAATAGAGTTGAAAAGTGATAGATCTGGAAGACTGCACTGAAACTTGATTGTGGGAGTTTTTTTTCCCCCAGACATTTGCAGTGTTAGCGTGAAGAATCTTTGTGTGATGTAGTGAAAAATATAGTTTAAATCTTTATGGGGAACATAGAAAAACATGTGATCTCCATAAACGTCCAAACGCAATACCAGGGAGCAAAAGAGGGCTCTATTTGACTAATGTGATTTTACTCTATTTTAAAGGACAGACATTTGTACATATATGCATATAAGCAAATGAGATAGATTGATTTTGACAAAATAATCTGTTTATAGTGGTTTTCATCAAAGAAAGTGGTTTCTAGAGGTGTAAAATATTTAATTTGCAATAGAAAAAGCAAAAACCCCAGAAACAATGTGTAGTATCCTGTAACTCCATTTTTTTTCCTTAGTCTTTATAACAAATTCCCTTCCTGTTCCTTAAGGCAGATTGTGCTAATGGTGATTGCTCTACTGAACCCGTCCTTAAAATTGTACATCAGATTCATTTGTTTTAGTTTCCCATTGGTAATTGAGATGAGGTTTAGAACAACATGTTATTTCTTGGCTACCGTAACATCAGTTATGGCCTAACGACATTGTATAAAAGTACCTGCATATGTTTGCATCAGGGAGGTTGAGGAGGGTGCTATATGGGCCTGCCTCTTTTCTTATGTTTGGGTAAGATGAATTTGTTGCAGTCAGCAGAGGTGTATAATGTAAAGCTGATGCAAGTGTGATAAAAACCAGGTGAAATATGCTTTGCACTACAGTGTTAAAAAGCCATCTGAAGACGTATAAGCTGTTTCCCTGTGGTTCCAAGTCAGCATAGGTTTTTGGCAAGGGGCGAAGCTCAGTAACTCAGGGCCTTATCCAAATAAGCATAGCTACTGCTGCCAGCGCTGGAGGTGGTTAATGGGATTCCATACTGAGGACTTTGTTGAATAAGACCACTTTCATCACTTGGAACCTGTTAAATAATGACTAACTCCCACAAAAAAAGTCATCACAGTTCTGCATATGTGACTGTTGCAAGTTAATTTCTGTACTGTTGCTGCTGTATGAACTCTTCCTGAGTACATCTGACCCGCTCGTGTTCGGAGCTGGGACGGAGTTGTGCCCTGTAGAGCACACACTGTACATGTCTCCCATTTAAACAGCATCCTTCGTAGCCAAGAGCAGGCCAACCCCTTACTACCTACGGAATGGCACGTGAAGATGCTTTTCTGCCTATTTTGAGTTTTTCTAGTGTGTTTCGCTGTATTTTTAATAGTGCCATTTTTTCACTGTTTGTCCTGCTGTACAGTGAGTGAATTCTTTCTGTTTTTCCACTTGAGAAGAGGGAAGGAGGGAGGTCTTTTGAAAGCAAAGGATGACATGACTGTGGAGCTCCCAGTTTGTCAGGGAGTCTCCTGAGCAGATGTGGTATTTTGAGCAACTTTAAACTTTTTGTCTTTTTTAATTGAGTAGATGCCAAATTAAGAACATGCAATTAATTCCAAATTGCCCTTTCTGTGTTCAATATATCCCTTCTACTCTTAGCATGGATGGCTGCATAGGTGAGCGCAGAGCCCATTCAGTGCTCAGCGTAAGTTATAATGAGAATAAAATGAAATGGTAACATATAAGAATATGAAGTTGAGCACCAGCATCTCCCAAGTTCAAAATTGCATTGATTTATTAGAACAAGTAAGATCCTACTTTTAACTCTGCAACAGATAACAGCAAATTTGCCTTCTCTCCATGCCACAGAACACTGAGTTTCGTGCTCTGCCATAAGACATCAGTATCTGTGGGATACTTGGTGGAAGTGAATCACAGGGGAAACATTTTTTTCCTCTTGGGAATAACACTGCCATTTGTTTAAACCAGATGGCAACAGGGATTAAATCACATGGCAGTGTGATACCAAAGTGAAAAATATGTCGTTATATGTCATCTGCAATTAGTATATTTCAAGTAACACTTGCTTTTCAGCTCTGCAGCACTCGGGTTTTGTAGTTCTGTTACTAATTTTCTCATCTCAAAATACTTTTTCTCATTTCTGAACATAACCACAGTAGATGCAGCAGTTATTACATAACCTTCTAATTAAGGCAGTTAATGATGTTCTGGTTTTATTTTGTACGCTAATGTAAGTACAGAATTTCCTGTATAATGCCTGCCTGATTTTATTCTTTCTAATATCTTCTCACTTAGAGCTTATCCATTAAGAGGGAAGTTTAAAATAGTGAGTATCCTTAAGGTGATGAATGGAGTGAAGAAATTGTCCATCCCTGTCTTTTGAGGTACCACTGGTGTTGGTGTAAATCTGCATGCCATACTCAGGGTTTCATTGCCTTCAGACTTCTTTAACAATAACAGGATGATGGCCAAATCTTTCTCATTTTCCTCGTATTTATGGTTCCAGCAACTTCAGTGCAGTGGGTTTTGAAGTCAGTGGAATTGCTGGCATCGATGAAAGTGAAATGGTTTGGACCATATCTTTTACATGCAGATTTATTCTTTAGTTAGGTAAGGTTATTCCAATAGATATGGATTTCAGGGAAGGAGAAGGAGGGAAAGGACCACATTTCGAAGCAGAAGACCCTGGGCAGGGGGTCTTTTGCCAGACAGATGTTTTGTAGTGAAGCAGCTCCAGCTCAGGGTTGTGGAGAGCTGTGATTTTGGAAGCAAGTCCTCAGGGAAAGAGGTGATCTGTCAGGAAAAGCAGTCACAAAACAAGAGTCCTGCTAATTGTTGTTTGATGTCAGGAAGATACCTTGGGAGGTCTGTGTTTTCCTCCGGTAATGTGATCTGTGGGTGGAGACCTGGTTGCGTGCCCCGCTTTAGTACATTAAAAATATTTTGTATACGTTTTGTAATGCAGTTAGAGCCTGAAATAGATGCACAAGTATGAATAAATAATGCATCCTAATGGCTGGGAGAAGCTGTTTATGGATGATCAAATTTTGCAAGATACTGAGTATGCAAACACACCCTGTAAAATCATGTCGCTGAATCACCAAGTGTATCTGTCTGGCTTATTTTGAAAAGTACAATCTCATTTTAATTATTTAGCATAATACTTTACATATTCCAGGAAATGGCCTGTAGCATGTTGTGTAAAAGTAATGAAGTCTTAGTAATATGAAACCTTCTCAGCAGCATCTGCTGTTAAATATTTATTGAGAAACTGGGGAAGATTGTCTTTTACTGGCATTCATCACAGGAGCACCCAATTGCCTTCCACATAAATTATATTGGCCGTAGCCAAACTGCTAGAGAAGACTTCATGGAGTGTCTTGTTCTGCCTCCCCAGATGGTATAGAAAACTTTCCTTTGGGTGAAACTTTTGGTGGGGCAGTAGAGGGGAGGAGCCTTGGTGCTGGTATGGAAGTTGGTTTTAGTTTGATCAAATGCGAAGAGTTCCAACAGTCACCTGCCAAGATTCCTTGAGTGTCCCTTGGAAGATTGATCTAGAGCTGGAACATAAATGATACAAAAATAAATGTGATTTGGCTGTATTCGTTTAGGGTCTGCCATAGAAAAATCAAAGAAACCTGTGTGCCTTTAAAAGTCATTGAACATATTCTGTGTTAAAGAATACATGACAGACAGCAAAACTAGTCTATTTGGCAAGGATGAAAAGAGATTATTTTTTTTCTTTTCGTTTTTTTTTTAATTGAGTTTGAGAATTGCAGGATAGTTGTTACTGACAGCAAGAACTGCAGAGAAGCTGTCTGCTATGCAGGGGAATTTGCCATCACAGCGCAGCGGAAATGGGAAGGGGATGGTCTAAGAAAGGCTTCTGCATGAAACACAGGCAGTTTTGAACTGAAGGTGCAAATGAATGCAGGAGGGTGTTTTAAAACATAGCATCACTTTTTTCTGCTGTGGGGATGTGGCCGTCTCTCTGGAGTGGTGGGATGGGACTGGTGTAGAGCGGCAGAGCATGAAGCGGGGATTGGGAAGGCGCCGGAAGCAGTTGGACCAGAGCAGAGCCAGGGTCTACAGAGGCACAGCTGCAGGACTGATGACAAAGACAACTTGTAGTAAAGGCATGGTAGAAGGAGGTGGCGATGAATTCAGGCTTAAGGGTAAGACCAGTGTTGCCCGTAGTGGAGAGAAGTGGAAGCAGAATAAAGGAAAGTGGATCCAAGTACATTCCATGCACTCAGGGCTGAAGGGATGAAGGCACATGCTCATTTGATAATTGTGCTTTTTTCTGGCTTTGATGTACAATTTTCCCTTTAGCTTTTATGCAAACTGTTTTCACAGCAGTTCCATGTTCATAGAGCATTTAGCAAACAATTAGAAAGGGCACCCATTTCAAAATACTCGATCACACCCTGAAACTTCCTATGCTTACAATGCAAAACTTGGGGAACGTGCAGCTTTTCAATTGTTGCTGTGTTTTTCAATGACTGCAAGAAGAAAACATCAGTGCATATACTTCCTGCTAACCTGACTGAAAATGGATCACAGAATCACAGAACTGTCAGGGTTGGAAGGGACCTCTGGAGATCATCTAGTCCAACCCCCCTGCCACAGCAGGGACACCTACAGCAGGTTGCACAGGACGGCGTCCAGGCGGGTTTTGAATGTCTCCAGTGTGGGAGACTCCACAACCTCTCTGGGCAGCCTGTTCCAGTGCTCTGCCACCCTCAGAGTAAAGAAGTTCCTCCTCATGTTAAGGTGGAACTTCCTGTGCTCAAGTTTGTGCCCGTTACCTCTTGTCCTGTCACTGGGCACCACCAAAAAAAGACTGGTCTCATCTACCTGGCACCCTCCCTTTAAGTATTTATAAGCATTGATAAGATCCCCCCTCAGTCTCCTTTTCTCTAGACTAAAAAGACTCAAATCCCTCAGCCTTTCCTCATAAGAAAGATGCTCCAGTCCCCTGATCATCTTTGTAGCCCTTTGCTGGACCCTCTCCAGCAGTTCCCTGTCCTTCTTGAACCGGGGAGCCCAGAACTGGACACAGTACTCCAGATGCGGCCTCACCAGGGCAGAGTAGAGGGGGAGGATGACCTCCCTCGACCTGCTGGCCACACTCTTCTTGATACACCCCAGGATGCCATTGGCCTTCTTGGCCACCAGGGCACATTGCTGGCTCATGGTCATCCTGTTGTCCACCAGAACTCCCAGGTCCCTTTCCACAGAGCTGCTCTTCAGGAGGTCAGCCCCCAACCTGTACTGATGCATGGGTTTACTTCTCCCCAGATGCAGTACCCTACACTTGCCCTTGTTGAATTTCCTTAGATTCCTCTCCACCCAACTCTCCAGCCTGTCCAGGTCACGCTGTATGGCAGCACAGCCTTCCAGCGCATCAGCCACCCCTCCCAGTTTTGTATCATCAGCAAACTTGCTGCTGATGGTACACTCTGTCCCTTCATCCGGGTCATTGATGACTATATTGAACAGGACTGGACTCAGTACTGGCCCCTGAGGGACACCACGTGTTACTGGCCTCCAACTGGACTCTGCACCACTAACCACAACCCTCTGAGCTCTATCGTTCAGCCACTGTTCAATCCACCCCACTGTCCACCCATCTAACCCACACTTCCTAAGCTTGCCTGTGAGGATGATGTGGGAGACAGTGTCGAAAGCCTTGCTGAAGTCAAGGTAGACAACATCCACTGCCCTCCCCTCATCCACCCATCCAGTCACGCCATCATAGAAGGCTATCAGATTAGTCAGACATGACTTCCCCTTGGTGAATCCATGTTGACTACTTCTGATAACCTTCTTTTCCTCCAGATGCTTGGAGATGACGCCCAGGACAAGCTGTTCCATCATCTTTCCAGGGATGGAGGTGAGGCTGACCGGCCTGTAGTTTTTTGGGTCTTCCTTTTTGAAGACTGGAGTGATGTTGGCTTTCCTCCAGTCCTCAGGCACCTCCCCTGTTCTCCAGGACCTTTCAAAGATGATGGAGAGCGGCCCAGCAATGACTTCCGCAAAAAGGATGAAAATGGCTGTGCCAATACTCAAACTGCAGTCAAAAAATAGCAACTATTTACCTGTGTTTTGAGCTCGGGGAGAACAAGTATCTCTGTGACTATCAGATAAGAGGCTTCTCTCAAATGCTCACTCTTATAGTAATGCCCATATTTTTTCCTGCATTAATCAACAAGCTGCGGCTTCTATTGAAGGGTAGGATTAGCATGTAGTTGATTTGAAACAGGTGCTTTGCCTTATTTTTTGCTTCTGCAGCAATGCTATATATTGGATTAGTATTCCTCTGCCACTTACTTTGAGTTTTGATCTCGTCAGCTTTTATGAGTAAGAAGTGATGAATCTGGTCTGTTCTTGGGAAACTACCATATAAAACTAAGGTGCTTAGGAGGAGACTTGAGAGTGTTTTATAAATGACCTCCCCCTTTTGGCTTTTGTAACAGAGCAGCCCTTCTGCTACTCAAGAAAGTGTTTGCCAGAGTCCAGAGCACACTCCTTTGTGTTGCACCTAGAAGACTGGCCAAAAGCTGGGAACTAAACTGATCGTTTGCCAAAGTCTTTGATTTAATGTTTATTTCAAAGCAAAATTGTAGTTTAAAAAAAACCCCAACACACACCAAAACCAAAAACTATCCACATAATATGAAGGAAAGTTAATCAGCACAATAATGTCTGTCTGTGGTAACAGAGAGCTCAAAGGAATAGTTTTGATGTGTAAATGTCCCCTTTTTGTTTCAAAGAGAGTGAATTCGTCTGCCAGAGACACTGTTTTTGCAGGGTTAAATCTAACTTTTTCTCTCTTGGGGAGGGAAGGAGAGGAAGGTTCACCGCAGCGTTTTACCTGTGGGGTGCAAATGGGGACTGCAGGCAAGGGAGACGTGGGGATGTGCTGGCTGGCGGCAGAAAGGGGGGCTGGTTTCATCGTCTCCCCAGTCTTTGGAAACGCTGCTTGGGTCTGTAACTCTATGGGATTTCCGTTTCCTCAGCAAACATTCAAGCAGGAGCGTTACCAGCTGACTGCAGTTTGTTTTGAGTTCGGCCTGCTGGGCAAACGTCTTCTGCAGATGGTGGGGTAGGGGGAAAGAGTTGCAGCCCACTTCAGATGCACCCGAACGAAGAGGCTGCAGGAGTTCCCCTGTGCTTCCCCACTGCTGTTGTCAGCGGACGGAGGAGTTGCCCCTGCCCCTGGAGAGGTGCCCTGCGTGGGGTGGAGCACTGGGCCCGTGCCGGCAGCTGGTCACGTTCCTTGTGATCCTTTGTAGGAAGGGTGTTTTTGGGGTTTTATGGTTATTTTCTCTTGATCATTTGAGTGCAGCTGTGTTTAATGAGCTGGAAAAGAAGTAGGTCAATAAAACATGTGTTCATTGTTAGCAGAATACCTGTTGGACCATGTGTGTGTCTGTAATTGACCATCTAAAGCTTCAAAGCTTAGCACAAAGACAATTTAATAGGGAATTCATACCTAAATAAATTAATATTAAGCAGAAGCAGACAGCTGGCAGGCAGTATGCCCTGCCTGGGTGAGACTGTGGGTATTTAATGCACAGACAAGTTATGATTTCAAGTCAGACCTATTTTTAAGTCTCTCTTATTGATATGGTTTAAAAACCAGCATGCCAAAAATAGTTTAGAAGCCGTGTGCTTTAAAGCCAACACAACTGATAACATAGCTATGTAAGCAGGTCAAAATTTTAAATTATTTCAACCTAGGGGCGTGCTATGAAGTTGATGTTAAAATGGTATCACTGGCAGTGTCTGAGCTTGAGGTGTTTTTTAAATCTTTTCTTTGATAACACCAGTATTAGAAATAGTGTGTTTTACCAGGCTTTAATAAAAGAAAAGATGGCTGCATCATCATGTGACTCCAAAACCTGGAGCTTTAAGACAAGTATCAAGTAAATGAGTTGGAACCATTATGGAGCTTTATGATCAAGCAGTTTTGGTGGAATAAATGTAAATTATGTCTTAGCCAAGAATTTGGTCCAAATTCTCTAGACCAAACTTCTCTAAAGAATTATGAGGCAAAACCTGAAAACTGAATTGCATTGTTTTACCTAAGCCCATGACTAAACAACAGAAACATGCAAAATAATGGCATTTCCAATAATTTTACAACGATCAAAAATCCAAAGGACAGACATGCAGAAGAGTTACATTGCAGACCTTATTCATCATAGGCTTTGAATTCTTTCTGTTCTCTGTCTTGTAACAGAAAAAAATGCACCAAAAGCTTGTGATCTAATTGTTCATCTGCTTTTTGTGAAAAGACCTCTTATTCATGAAGGTGCTTGTTTGCCTAAGAAATGCAGCTGCTGCTTTTTCACGGGGTTGGGCTGGTTAAAAGTAAATAGCAGCATTAAAATTCTCAGATTGATTTCCTGCCTTATTCAGTCAGCTGGGAAATGGATTAGGCTCCTCTTTCCTTGGTGGCTGCAGGGTCAAAATAATTTTCCCAGTGTTTTTTGAGACCTGGTACCAAATTCAGTTCCCACTGTGAAATCATATTTACTGAGGTGCAAAGGCCTGGTTTCTTGATGGTATTTGAGATTTTGACTTGCAGTGAAACTGCTGGGAATTATCCTCAGATCCTCAAAGCTTATAGATGCCTTTTCGATACCAAGTGGTCTGAACCCGCGCTGCAGCAGCAATGTCCAGGCTGTTCCAGGGCGAAGGGCTGCACTGCCCTGGCAGGTCCGGTGCTGCCAAGTGGTGGTTCCCTTTCTGCCACCAACCATCAGTTCCATAAACAACTGAACCTGCGGTATGGAAATCCATCACAAATTAGGAAAGTCTTAGCAGGCACTGAAAAAAGCACTCAAACCCCATCATGGTGCCTTTCACCGGGAGGAAAGGGAGAGAGGTTGAGGTGCCTGGAGTTCCCTGGGGAATCTGCTGTCACTAATGAACCTGAATGGAAACCACTGGGACCATCGTTAGAGACAAAGAGGTGCCGTGGGATTTGCCGGTGGGGACTTTCAGTGGAGCTCATGGGAGTTAGGCTGCTGTTTGCTATTGAACTGTAATGGCAAATGAGAGCCTGTTACCCTTGAATTACTTTGAATATCCCAGGCCCGGTAGACTTAGCACTGGTTTTTAGGTGCCTGCTTGTGCTTTGCATTATGCATGAGTGCCAGTGGGGGGATTAAATACAGCAGCTCTGCCACTTCAAATAGCTTTGGCCTGAAGTTGATGTGTCAGCTGTCAGTCTAGATGAACTTGGCATAAAAACTGGTACCAGTTATTATAAATAAATGGTAAACCCAAACTCTATGTATTATTTTCAGAGGAGTTTTGAGAATCTTTAACATACTGGTTGCTAAAAGTGGAATAACTCTTCATTTAAGGAAAATTTTGTTTTGTAAAGAGGGCCAATGTGGGACACAGATCTCTGAAAGTCAGAGCAAATTAATTCAGTGTATATATGCAGTTTCTGCAAAATCCACCACCCTATCCCTACCTTTTTTTTTTTGTGGAAACCGCTGGGAAGGAAAAAACCCCAAGTATCCAACCCAGCCTGACTGCAGAGCTGACCCAGCTTTGGGTGGGAGTTTGAACCAGGGGCCTCCTAAGAGCCCTTCCAACTTGAATTATCCTGTGATGCCGTGAAATTAGGGTCAGAGTTGGAGGAGAAAAAACGAGGTCTTTCTATTAAAAACACAGAGACTTGGGCGGTTTTTTTTGCCTGGAGTGTTTCTTAGTGCTTTGATAATGTCTTCCTATCCTTCCCATAGTCATCACTGTGGGCACTCCAGGCTTACCTGAAGAGCTGATGCTCGGGGGGAGAAACGGGGGGGGGGTGAAGGAGAAAATCTCTGGCATTTATTTGATGTGGAAGTGCTTACATCCTATGACAAGAGACAGAAGGTGAGAATCAGTGTGACTAATGAGTTGTTTACTTGGCTTTTGTATCCCCTCCCTTCCTCCCCCCACCCCCCCCCCCCCAGGAGCACGGGCTGTGTTTGTTTTGGTATGTATTGATCTCAGATTCCTGCAAATGCCATTGCTTTGTCCTTCACCTTCGAGCAGCTTATGCGATACCACTAATCCTGTTTCTTAGCGCTACAGGAAGGGTAGGGTATGGTAGTTAGGATGCGGAATGCCACTTTTTTTCTGTTTCCCATACAACATTAGCACATTTTTAGCCAGGAGCTGTCGTTTGGACCTAGATCCCGTTTGGAGAACTGGGGTCCTCTTAGAAATTCCCGTGAAAGCTGGTCCCACGTCCTGCAGGCCTGCAGGTTGGTGTTATTGTTATATTTAGGTTGCCTGGAAAAGCATTTTTATTTTGGGGGAGTAGGGTGTCTCTCAGCAGTTTCCTGATACCTGTCCTCATGTCACTGGAGCTAAGCTCATGGAAAAGCGGGTGGAAAAACTGGATTTGTTTTTAATGTTGGATTTGGCAGTATGTGTCCGTGTGCATGAGACAATTTGTGATTTTTTTTCCCAGAATTTGGTAGAAACGGCCTCTAACTCCTTTTGAGAAAATTGATGGGGGAGACAACAGGGAATGCCTCGGTTTTCTTTATTTAATGAAATGTTCTCAGCTGATATAAAAAGGAATTAAGTGGTGTTTGTCGCTGCGGTGTGGTACTGCTGGGCTGACCAGGCTCCAGGGCCCCAAAATGTTGAAGTGCTGCCACAGATCACCTAGTATCTGGTCTCAAGCCTCAAGCTTCTTTGCTGGGGAGTTTGACCAGCCCATCATTCAAAGAATGGATTTTTCTGGTCTGCTCTTCAGTTTTGTAGAGGGTATACATGGTGCAGCTGAGGATCTGGCTGTGGCTCTTCAGGAAAGAGTTACCTGGAGTGTTGTAGGAGGAACAGACTTTGCATGACTGAGAAAGCAGTTAAAGGGTGTTTCAGTCTGCGCATTAACTCCAGGGGCCGGGATGCGGTGACAGCCCTTGGCCGCTGCAGAAGTGGGAGGGAGCGGGGACCTGGGAGTCCCACAGAAGACCCTGTGGGAAGGGTCTGAGCCACAGCTCCGCTTCCTTAAAGCTTCGGAAATCTGGGAATGTTTTCTGCACAGATATAAATATGAAGGAAAAATTGTGTTCCTTAGGTGTCAGTGAGCAAGAGGAAGGCTGTGGCCGGGTACAGTCGCTTACGCTTGTCCTTTCTGTGGAAGGGGTGCAGGATCGGGGCAGCGGGCAGAGCCCAGCCCAGGCAGGAGGGGTGCAGGCAGGGGCAGTGGGAATACTTTTGCTGGGTGCTGGTGATGTGGGTGCTGGTCTGGTGGGCGCGCTGTTGAGCTGAACACAGCCTGGCCAAGCATCACTCGGCGGGTTGGAGGGGAGCAGAAGAAAGGATAAGTAAATGCTGAATTTAAAGAAAGGGAGTATACAAAACAAATTTTGTGGCCAATGTTGGCAGGTGAGTTAGAGTCACAACAAAGGAGGCTCGTAAAAGGCTGATGGTCCTTATTTACCTGGCTTTTGATCCATACTGAGTCCTGACAGTCAGCTGTAGTGCAGCAGAGGACAGGCCTGGAGAGGGGCTGGGGAGGTTCCCGTGTGTGCCCTGGCTACCTGGAGAGCTTCCTGGCCATCGCAGTCTGGTAGCAGCCCCCTTCACCAGCCCTCCTCTGCCTTGATGTCTACATGGATAATTGGTTTGTTTTCCTTTGTGGTTTGGGTTTTGTTTTGTTTTTGGTTTTTTGGGTTTTTTTTGAGCATCCTCAGCTCCCAGAGTTCTGTAGTAGGCAGCAGCTCATGCTGTCAAGGCTGGTTCTGGAGGGTTCTTCCCTGTTTTGGGAGAGCATTTAAAGAGGAGGATTTCTCCCACCATTCTCCTGCTTGGGGCCAAGGGCAGCCAGTTTCCCTGTGCTGGACCGGGGAGGTTGGGGGAGGCTTCTTGGCAGCTGTCGCTGCTCTGCGTAACAAGAACCAGTGCTGGCTGGTGGAGTGGTCCCCTTTCCCCACTCTCCCTTCACCTGAGGCTGTTATTACCAATTCTGGCAGTTCTTCCACCCTCCCCGAGCAGCTGCTCTTGGGGTGCATTGCACTGCCGCCTGCGATACCAGCTGGTCTCCTGGCTCGGCTGCTTCCAGCATGGCACCAGGCAGGGAGACAGCAGGCACCCTCCCCACTGGCAGGCTGAGTATGTCGGCCGAGGGACACATTGTGCTTTTATTAGGCAGAGCCTGTGTTGAGTGCCACCCGAAGCACAGCCAAAACCAGCCCCTTCCCTCCTCAGTTGGATTAAGCACAACTTTTCCAGCCTGAGAAGCCACTCGTCACCCCAGTGGCAGCTGGGCTCTCCCCTCCTGGGTGCTCTCCTGCTGTTCAGGTTCTGCGGATGCAACAGAATTTAAAAGAGGGGGGGGAATAAAAAGGCAGCTAAACCAGTGATAAATCATTTATTTCGATAGTGACAGAATCTGATTTGTTTTTCTAGAATGCTGAGAGTTTCCACTGCTTAGCTCTGCTGCTTAGAGTTGTAACAGTTAATGAGAAATCGTTTGGAAACAGCTACTGTTGTAATTGGTGAAGCAATTACTGTTTAGTTTTGATGGTGGAAAATAACTGCATGTAAGGTGTTTCTCTTTCTTTTCTGGGTTTTTTCAAATTTGTAATTAGGCTTCTCCAATTATGTACTTTGTAAACTTTGGAAACAGATCTTTCGAATAAGTGCTTACTGCTTGGTATTCTTATGCACATAACTTTCTTAAGGTGAATAGGCTCACAGGACTTAAAAGGAATATTAATGTGGGTAAAATTAACCTGAAATATAAGTGTTTAGAGGTTGAGGACCTTTCACTGGTAGGGCTCTTTTTAATAAATAAATAAAACTGAAGTATCTATTTTCCATAAAGAAAAGCAGATATAGGATATTTCTGGTTTCGTCTGTTGCTGCAAGTTGTAATCTTTTTCTAATATGGCTATCAAAAAGAAGTAAATGCAAAAGTCATCTTCAACAAAGCTGGGTTTTTTGAGTAAGTTAGGGAGTCAAATCCTGCTGTGTTATGTATTGCAAATAACTCACCTGCAATCAAGACCTACTCTGGATTTTCACCAAGACCAAAACGTGATCCTTTAAATCCCTTGTAAAACAGTAAAAGAAAGGGAATTTGGGATTCATTTTCTAAAAGCCTGTGTCATCTCACTATGACGAAGCACTGCTTGTGTATAAATACCTTGCCCCTGCCACCGACCCTGCAGTCTCAGCAGCAGGTATAGCATACGTACGTGTGGCTGACGCTGGGAACCGCAGCCCTAAAGCCTGTTTGCTCCCCCCAGCTGTGTGAATATCAAAGAGGAGAAGACGCTGAAGGCAGAGGCAGCAATACAATGTGTTCCCACATGCCCATCGCATAATCATCTCCCACCGCTCCACACACCCCATGGCGGGGAGCACCCCGGGAGCCGAGGCTTTGTAGGGTGCCAGCGAGCTTGCTTTGCCTTAAACTCCTGCCTCAGTGAACAAGACTAGTGAAAGCCACATGCGTCGGGGGAGAATGCTAGATGTGGGCAGGTGTCATTTTAAGTTGCCACCAGTTAAAGCAACACAGTGTGTAAAAACCGCAAGATCTCCTTTATAATAGATTTTCATTGCACATATATGTGAGAAAGGGTAGGGACTGGAGCAGGCATGGAATGTCTTTTTCGCTCTTGGCATGAATGGCCAAGGTGCTTAAAGGACGCCGGTGCTGGGTTTGCTTGCTTCGGGTGTTACCCATGCTGTGGGAGGGGTGCTGAGCTCCCCTTCTTCCTGCAGAGTCCTTTTTGCAGAGGAAAGAATGAAAAGTTAACCCTCCTGATGTAATAGCAGAGGTCGGTCGGGCCAAGGTTACAGTGAAAAGTATTGCAACATGTCCATTGCGGACTTTTTTAATCCCTAGGTATGAGGATACACACTCCCTTGTTATGCAGCTTGTTTTTATGGTAAAAATTGCTTTGCAGAAATACAGATGTAGAAAAGCCAAGTGCTAAGGTGTAGTTCCTGAGGGCCTGAAGTGGTACGTAAAGCTGACTAGGGAGAAAACCCAACTGTGGTTATTTTTTTTCTTAAAGTAGTGCACAGATCATCACAAAAGCCTTCAGAGCTCAATGCTGGAAAACAAGTACCTGACTCCCTCAAAGTGTTTAAGGCCAGGCTGGATGGGGCTCTGAGCAATCTGGTCTAGTGGAAGGTGTCCCTGCCTGTGGCAGCAGGGTTGGAACTAGATGGTCCCTTCCAACCCAAACCATTCTATGATTCTATGATTCTCTGCATTTGCAGGAGAAAATTGGAAAGGTAACAAATTAAGATCCCTGTGAAATAATTTCTTAGTGTTTGAATGCAAGTATTATCTCCATGTCACACCTAAAGGATTGAGACAAGAATAGAGTAGGTAGTTTGTGGAAGTAAACACAGATAAGGTTGGCAGAAAAAGCTGAATGGTTATACATCTGTTATGGACTGAAAGTGGCAGTCAAGTAGACTTTTAACTGGGTTTACTCAGTTGATTCTTTTTCATCCATAAAAGGAAGGCTTGCAAATAAAATTCTGTATAATAATGCAAACTGTATTAATTTTACAATTGTATTATTACTAATAAAGGTACTAATTATGTGCTGTATGTTTCCCTCCAGCTCAACTCTGACAGCATTTATCCCTGTCTGTTATTGTGTGTCTGGTTAGTGAAATATGGATATAAATTTCTTTTATTGTAAAAATAGTGACAGTGATCATCCCTTGGATGATGGTGGACAAACTTGAACAAAATTCAGTAAATTTGGGTAAGGTACCTCTCACCAGGCTGTAGTATAATTTGTAATACAGTAGTGTATTTTTTCTATTGCACTTTCTAGGCAGGTGCGGCAAACTAGAAAATGGTGCTAATGAAGAAGTCAGAATTTGCTCTTTACCATGGCATGGGCGTGGCAGAAGATGCATTGTCACATGTCCTTCTCTTGTGCATTACAGATCTGAATGCATCACAGGCCCAGGGTCTCCAGACAAGCATTCCAAACCAGGGGTCCACTGAGCCGCCACGGGTAGACACACTGCTGCTGAACCACCAGCCTGAGACCCTGCAGGACGCAGAAAGTGGAGGCAGAGTAGAAGAGAAAATCGTATACCTCTGATGGCTCGTTTTCTAATCTCGGTAGCACTTTGGAAATATAATTGTGTTTGCTTTTCTAGATGTTTGTAGTTGCTCTCTGTACGACCAAATGGTTTTAAGGGTAGTATTTAATAGTCAATGCAAGATTTTCCCCGTGATAAATATAACAATTAAGTTATTTTAAAGCCATTGTTTTATGATCTGTATTTTATGACATGATTTCAAAAGCTTTGCAAAAAGCAATGGGTAGCAGGGGAGACATCACACTTTAGAATTGTAAAGATGCCACCAAGATCTGTGAAAGCTAGTGTTGATTTTCTCCTGAGTCCTCTTTTTAAAAGGGCAAGCTAAGAGAGACGGGCCTGCTATTTGAGACTTCAGAGTATGGATCAGTAACCTTCTAACAGTTGTGATATAACATGAAAAGACAGCAATGTAAGAATGATGGCTATAGTCTTTGCTGAAATGTGCTATGTAGCCTTGACTATGGGGTCATTTGCCTTGTCCCCTGGCTCAGGAGCTGCTCAGAAGAGGATGTTTTTAATGGTCTCAACATAATTGCATAATTGTGTTTGTTCATGTCCCAAAGCTTATCATCATTTTGGTACTACTGCCAGTTTCTGTGCAGATGCTGTAAATCAGTTTGTTAGTGTTTTGTAACTGTACCTTGTTTCAGTAAGTGCCCTTACGCATTAAAATTTACCAGATGAAACCATCTCACTGGTCAAAGAAAAGAAAAGAAAAAAGAAAAGAGAAAAGAAAAAAGAAAAGAAAAGAAAAAAGAAAAGAAAAAAGAAAAGAAAAAAGAAAAGAAAAAAGAAAAGAAAAAAGAAAAGAAAAAAAAAAGAAAAGAAAAGAAGAAAAGAGAAGAAAGGGGAAAAATAGTAGGCTTTAACAGAACCCTCCTGAAACTCTGCTGCTTTCCCGCGTAGGGGTGAGCTATCTTCCTGCTTGCAGGTTCGTGGAATCATCGGTGTGTTCGGCAGTTGAGAAACCAGGACCTGTTTTGTGCCTTTTTGTCTTTCAGAAATATTTGTACACTTCTGCTAAATTGAATAAAAGTTCTGTACATTTCTGCAAAACTGTAACTTTGATTCATTATCAGGTCCTCCAGAGAAGTTTGATAACGAGAGGGGAAAAAAAAGAAATCTCCTTGCCTGGTTTGCACTCCGCCGTGCTGCAGATGCGCCTGCTTTGGTCCAGCGCAGCCAAAGCTGAGCTCCAGGCACCTCAGCCGGCAAAACCAAGGAATTGCCTATCGGAGCAGGGGCGGGCAGCCCCCTGGACTGGCCAGGTGCTGATTAGCGTGGCTGATGGCACCAGTACCGGCAGCAGCGCAGCAGGGATACAGCTGCACAGCCCCTGGATCAGAGCTGCCTCACATCTGCCTGGCTCACAGGCAGAGGAGCGCAGGATTGCCCCTGGCTGTTTGTCTGGATAAGCCCTGAGCATCGTATAGTTTGCATTTTACCCTAAGCCTTGCGTTGTGCAAAATCTCTTGCAGGGGGCAGAGTTTTAGATAGTAGATGCTTGTCAGCAAGGGTATCCTGATGTGGAGGATTCTCTTCCAGGGACTGGTGGGCTATTGAGAATATTCAAAAGTAGAGCTTTCTGAGTTGCATCTTACTGGGCTACCAGACTAGCTGTTCAGCTGGTATCTTGGGCTAACAACTGAGCGACTGACCTTCTTGATGAGCAGGGCCTGATTCCCGGGTGGTGTTAATTAGTGTGCCAATGTCATCGAGGAAAGATTGGGCCTGCAGATGTATTTTCTAGCCTTCAGGACTCCTGCTCACCTAACAGCAATATGTCTACTTATGAGAGAAAAAAACTTTTTAGAATGTCTGGAAATGTTTTACCTTCTTTACTTTTCACAGATAAGACTAAAATGAAAATGGGAATCCAGCCTCTCTTAAGGGTCCTACAGTAGGGACAGTCCACAGCCTCTCAGTTTTACCAGTCAGCAATGAATTCAGGGTTGCTATCTGGACAGCTTTTTGGCAAATCTCTGAATAGCCAGACCAGTTTCTTGCGATGCAGTATGTCCCAGGCTATGTGTGTTGCCCAGGGAGCAGTGGGAATTTGGGGAAAACTGAGTAGTTTTCTTCACAATTACTCTCTACATTTTATTATGCCTTCGCTGAAACATCTGGTGCTGGTTACTGTCAAATCCAAGCTGCTGGATGGATAGCTGCTGTCCCAGCCCGGTGTGGGAATTCCTGTGTAAGCGTCTTGCCACTGGGGAGGAAGAGAGGATACTGCTTCTCTCATCAGTTTTAATTGAGGGGATGGGAGTCAAAAAGCGGCTGGCCAGGACTTCAGCTGTTGTGCAAATTCCTCGAGTCCCCTAACATCAGGCAGCATCTTATTTTGCTCACCTGTGTTTACAGTAAAACTTCTGGCACTCGAGGAAGGCAAAGGCAGGAAACAGGTGGCCTCTAGATTTAGGTATTTTAATTGTAGAAAATATTTAAACTATAGGCCAGTATGGTCTCGGCAGGTGCTCTTTATAACAAGATGTATTGTGCACCCCTGAACTCTGTCCATTATTTAGGCATTTCTTAATACTTAGCAGAATTTAAATGCAGCCCCAATGAGAGTCAGCCATTTTAGCAGGCTGCATTTTCAGTCAGTCAGGCGTATATTAATGATTCGTCTTCTTTTTTAATTAGAAAAATATATTCAGAAGTTGTCCCCTTGACCTCTATTACATTATTTTGAAGTGGGCTTATTTGCAAGGCCCATTGCTTTTATTTTTAACTCATCCCATATATTTTGTTTTATTTTTGCCATACTTTCCCAGGCATCTTACCTCTGAAAACTGAAAATCGAATTTAGTCATCATTTCAGTGTTTAAATTAAAGGAGCAGTTGCTGTACTGCAAATCTCCACTGCACCGTGCTGGACTTTCTTTTTGTTTTTTTCTTTTTTTTAACTTTCTTTCATCATTTAACAAAGTGGGAATTTCTTTACTGTAATACCTGGAGTGTGTCCCGCATTTTCTCCTTAATGTTACTGTATGCTAAGAAAGCTGTCATATCCAAAAACTTTGAGAGATTTTTTAAGGGAAACTCACAACAAAGCTTTTTCAGCAAATCTATAAAAATGGTAAAGAAGGAGTTAATAAAGAGCTTGATCTTACGGTGGGCTGGATCCAGAACCTTGGATTTATGCGTTCAGTCATTTACAGAATGAGGCCAGAATATAGCAAATGCTTCACTTGGCTGCTGTTTGAGTATTAAGGTAAACAACACACTTAGCTGCGTTTTAAAGAGAGTTTTCACAAAGCTTGTCCATGTAATTTTTAAATGACTAAATTAAATACAGATTAGACTCTCAGCAAAACTCCCCAAAGATTGTTTACTAAAGTGATTAAAAAAAAAAATCTGTTAATGTTTGCCATGTAAGGAACATGAATCATTTTACTTAGAGTGCCCTGTGGGCTGCACTAATTTATATGCCACCCATTTAGGCTAAAAAAGTGTGTAAGGTTTTTCACTGCTGCTTAATCAAGTAGGTGCAAATTCTGTAGTAATGTGCCATAACGCTGGTAAAATCATGTTCATGGTGTTTTTCATTCAGAGAAAAGCAAAGAGGCTCAGTAACTTGCTCTGACTGAATTTTGAAAGCGAAGGAGAGTTGCAGATGAGGCATTTTTCCTTATGTATTTGATGACAAATGGGGAAATAGCGTGACTGCTTGGATACCTTCTAATGAATATTCTGTTTGAAAAGGATTCCAACCCCAAATCCTTCCCATCCAAAGCCTTCACTGTGCCCAGTTTGTATTATAGAGGCAGAAACAGCATAGGTTGCGGGGCATTAGCATACGGTAAGAGGTTGGACGTCTGCTCTTTCTTCTGAAATTGCAGTCACTTTGTGACTTTTTTTGCCAAGGTAAATGGATGTATTTGTTGTTTTTTGCATCCCTAGAAAAGATCTATATGTAGAAGTGCTGCGGAAGTAGCTGTGAATATTCTTGGTAATCTTAGTCATAAGGACAGTTACATGTTAACCTCCAAAAAGGTTTTCCTGTCTCACTTGCTGCCAGGTTCTGAGATAAGACTGTGAGGATGGCCTGAATTCAATGGCTTGGATTTTGCATAAAGGCTCCCTTTGGCAGGCTGAGGTGAAACTGGAGTGTTTCATTTCTTCAATATAAAGGAAAAACCTCAAAGGATAACCTTGCTGGCATTAATCTAAAGTGTTCTTATTAATACAGCCCTTTGCTCTGCAAAAGTGCACCAGGCAATAGACTACCAGGCTTCTTGTATCAAGAGACTGCCAAAGACTAAGAGGATTGCTGAGGAATTTGCAAGTGTTTTGAAGGCCATGGTGGTGAAATGGTCCAGGTATGTCATCTGGGAATGTCAATGTTTTTCACTGTAATGCAGAGCAGTGTTGGCAGCAGCTCTATCCAGGTCAGTAGTAGGCTCTCAAATTCCCAGAGGGCTGTTTCCTATCCTGGGGATCAGCTATGCAGAAGTTGCTTCCTCTTCTCCTCACTTACTCAGTCTTAGGCTCAGATAAGGATTTCCCATGTGTTACATGGAAGGGCTATGCCACAGTCAGGTCTGTAACACCTGCCAGATTCTGGGGTTGGGTCTTGAAATATGCTGGCTGGAGACCAGAAGGAGAAAAAAGCAACACAAAAAAAGACACTTTAGGTATAGAGAAGGCAGGAAAAGTGTCCCCTACCATGGGATGTTTTCTAGGCTCCTTCATGGAACAAGCTTTTTTATTTGGAGAAAAAAAAGTCCATGATTATCACACTACTTATTATTTGTTAGACTGCTAATCTGAGAACCGGTTAGATGCCGTATTTTTTAAATTCAGTGCCAGATGGAGCGAGGATCAGATATTTATGAAAGTGACAGTGAAGCAAGCAATTTGAAACAATTTCTCCTATGGAGGCTGCTTAACAGACCCAAGGGAACTTTCTTATCAGCTTTCTGTAAAACTGCCAAGCCATGTCTAGAGGAGCTATGCAGAGGTGTGAACCTTGTGCTAATCTGGGTTACCACTGCTAACAACAAAGCCCTGCGCGGATGAACAGTCTCATGAACTGAAGATGGCTTGTCAAGACCAGCATGAGTCCCCTGCCCTCTGTGCAAGTGAACAAACAGGATGCCTGCATCCCCTGTGTTCACCTCATTGAGGATGCTCAGGTCAAGCTACTCGTGCTCTTCTTGAGTGGTGCAAGAAACATGAGAAATCGGTGTCACTCCCAGTTAAAGTAAGTAATGCCTCACTTGAAATTAAAATTTTCCTCTCTTCCTACATGCACACAGTTGTCCAAGCATTGCTGAATGAATGCTACAACAAGCCATTGTAGGTCAATTATAAACTCATCAAACCAAGCCTGATCCAGATACAAAGGCAGCCAAGAGGACAAAAATAACTTTAATAACGCTGACTGAGCATCTCCTGCTCTCAGTCAGTGAAGGGTAGCCATTCTCATCCTCTGGGGCCTCTCTCCAGCTTTTGATGCTGTTGACTGATGTGCTACTGGTGTCCCATACGTGTAAGGAGCAAGGTTTCAGAGTGACATACTCAAAATTGTCAGTGAAAAGGAAAACATCAGAAGCAGTGAAATTGCCTCTCTGCTGATGTGGCTTTCCTTTGCAGAGTTCCCACATGACCAGACGTAGTCTGATTTTAAACCTGTGTGCAGCCATCAGGTGAACTGGCAAGGTGGCATGGATTTCATAAAATTATCTCCAAGTGCCTGATGCTTGAGTAATATCAAATTAGCTTGTTTCTCAGTGAAGGCTGGTCAGTGTCAATGCTGCAGCTGAAGGAAGGACTTTGAGGCTCCAAAGCTAAGGTGTGGCCTCCTTTGAAGCACGTACCAAATCAGTCATTTATGTTGAGATCTGACAGTGCTTCTAGATGCCCTATGGACAGAAAAAGCTTGTGCATAGCTGTATCAGTGAGTAAGATTCCCTTCCTTCTTCCAGATGGTTTGAAGACTCTATCCCACCCTGGAAATTATGTCCTGGTTTCAGCTGACCTTCATTTGGTATCTAGACTCCAGCCATGCAAAATGTCTGGGCAATAAGTCATGAGACTGTAGGAAATCCTGTTGCTGCTGTTGAATGCTGTGGAACAGGTCTTGAGCACATTGGACTACCTTCCAACGGCTGCACAGGCTTTCTGTAGGAAGATCTATCAAGCAAATTTTCCTTAGCTTTAAGTCCTCAGTAAACGTCTAAAGCTCCAGACTAGAGGGCATGATTGATATTTTTCTGTCTGGCACAGCAAAATTTCTTACTGTCAGGTGAAACTCAGGGGTACAGGAAGCAGAGCTTGCTTGTGGCTGATCCATGGGTGGGGAGTGAACTCCCTGAGAAACTACAGGTGCTCGCTAATGTTGCAGGTGAGTTACAAGGCATATTCCCCCTGATGGCCCTTAACAGGAACAGTGGACGCGAAGGGAAGAGTTCCAGCTCTGGGGCTGGTACATGGCTGTCAGCTGGACAGTGCTGGCGGCCTGGCAATCCAGAAAACCTAGCTGTGGGACAACCAAGCCATTTGCTGCTGCTGAAGCTGATACCACAGGTCATGCTGGGAGCTGACTGTGTGTTCAACCCTGCTTTGCCACACAGCAGAGTGTTGGGGAGCCCGTCTGTTGGTCAGGTCACCCCCTGACTGGCTCTCATCGCTCCAGTACCTAACTTGGGGTTGAGTGGTTGTGTGCAGGTTGTGAAAGGTGTCTTACAACCCCGGGGAACCACTCTTGGCATGTATAATGAATGCTGAGCGCTGAAGGGTATTTCGCAATGCGAGGTAATTATTGACAAAGGGTAGGGCACATCAGCTGTTTTACTGGAAAACTCAGTTTGCACAGCAGAAACGGTTTAATATCTAATTCTGACTCCAGCTGTTCTCATTTGATTTACAGCATAATTCTTCAAAGAGATCAGGATAACAACTTTCAAGGACAATATATCAGCCTTGTATGAGACCACCAGAAAGAGGGGAAGCAGTTTAATTTATTTGTAAGGCATTAGTCACTTCTGCTTGTCCTGCAGGCAGGACTGCATTGGAGTCTCATGAGCTGAAAACCCCATGAGATGGCTGGGGCTCCAACATGCTTCTCGAATATTCTGAACATGACTAACAGAGCATGGTTTAGAGACACCAAACTCAAAATAGTCTTCTTTCTGGGAAATTGGGAGCTCAGAACATCTGGGCAACTGAAATTCCCCAGAATGCAGTCCTTCCATCCATAATTTCAATTAAATGTAACTCAATTAGTGCTCACCATTTAATTTCCCGATTGCCTTCTGATAAGCAGAAACATTTCCCTAAACGTTACTCAGATGTTTCCAACCTATTATTTCTGCAACTTCTGTCAGCGATTCTGGGGTAATTACAGAGATGGGCCTGAACATAAAAGAGATCTGAAGGCCGTCAGATATTTGGAACATGCAGACCTGAATCCAAGTTTGAAAGACTCAGACAAAGTGCTCCACTTCAACGAAACGTTTTTCAAACTCAGATTATGAACCGTCAGACAAAGCAATACAGACTGAAAAATAAGTGATTGGGGAAATAAACGGCACAAGAAATAGTGGAAACTGCTTCTTCTGTAGAGTGTTCAGGGAGTTACTGCTGAAACAAAAATACATATAAGCATTCTGTGAAATTATCTTGTTATAACACTAATTTGTTATTATTTGATTGTGGGTTTTGTTAACTGGGGTTTAGTATAGAATTAAACTACTGGGTAGCTCTAGTGCTGAAAGTAAAGCTGAATATGATGGGCTGGGTTTAATATGGTGCAAGAATTCGCAGCCAGGTGGCAGGAAGGATTCCCTCAATCCATGGAAAGGATTTCATGGACTGAGGATCCACAGCTGGCAGAAGAGGAGTGTGAGATTGCACTGTCTGGTCCTGCCAGAGCTGCTAAACTCTGCTGGACATGCCAGGTCTTGCCTCTGGGTCCATCACTACGCCGTGATCGCCCCCCAGCACAAACTCAGGATGCTCTGGGCCCTTTCCAGAAGGCATCTGAGCAGGGCTTTTCTCCCCAGGGGCAGAGGTGTGAGTCTGTGGGGAGCTGGGCCACAAGCCTGGCCCATGGTGGTGAGGATGGTTTCCCCATGCTGCCAGTGTCCTCTCTATGCTAGAATGGCGGATTTCTTCTGTATTGCAGGCTATATGTGTACTACACATATCACACAAGCAGCTTCTCATATATTTGGTGCTCTCTGTTATGTTGCCATTTCAGGTACTGTTAAAAGACATTTGATGAGGATATGAAGTAGTGCCTTCTGAAATGCAACATCTCTGTGAAAATTCAAAATTCTTTTAAATTTTTGCAAGGCAACAAGGGTCAAGTGTGGTTATAATAACTAACAACATGTGTGTTGTTTAATCTTCAAAGCAAGTTTTACCTTTAGAGGTCCATAATTTACTCAGTAAATATTGTTCCTCTTACTTCAAAAGGAAGCAATAATTAGATTATCCCTGAACTCAGATTAACATTTAATTTGTACATAGCTTCAGAGCAACATAGTTGTCTGCATACAATAGCAAAATAATTCTTTCCAAATCTGTGTGTATGCTGTCAGTGTTTAAAGTTGTAATTTAATACCCAGAGGAAAGAGATGGCAGTGTATGAGATGCAAACACTCAGAGGTTTTCCAAGCCAACGTGCCCTCCATCCACTTGTCACTGGTGCGCAGCCATGGCCTGAAGCCGCCTGCTCCTCCTACCCGCTGTTATACCCAAGTTCCTTCTCGAGTCACTTGTCACCTTTTTTTTTTTTTTGGTTTGGTTGTTTTTTGGTTGTTTTTTTTTTTTTTTTTTTAATGTGGAAATAAACTGTGGGTTCACAGGATGATAACTGGTGGGTGTCATTCTGGCCCCATGCAGCACACTGCTCCAGCCCTACCAAGGCACCCTGGCCTGGGGCCACAGGGGTCCTCTGCTGGCCCCTTCCCACAGCCGTCCCTGGGGAAGGGGCTTGCAGGCACGTGCAAGGTGGGAAACAGCAGGGACAGCCTGTGCTTCCCTCTTTCAGGCTGGGCTAAGAGGTTTTACCTGAACAGCCTCCCAGTGCCATGCTGGCTATGGGAGAGGCTGGTTTGGCAATGGGTTACTCCTGACCTTTGGCCATCAGGACTGCCTTCACTGGGGGGCTGAGACGAGCTTGTTTTTCCTGGGAAGCGGAGGGTCCTGCCGCCCGTCTGGCAGAACAGCCTGACACCGTTGTGGTGGAGACATCCAGTTTGGTGCCTCGTTCAATGCAGCTTGAGAGTGTGCAGCCAAGAGCCGAGAATGAGGGTCCCTTGCCCACCCAACAACTGAAATAAGCAGCTGTTCCGTTAGCTGTAACAACCACTGTTACTCCAGCCTCCATTAAGTTTTAAATAAAGGGGATTACACCTTGCCAAAACACATTCTTGGAGCCTAAGCTGATAAGACAGCAGGACTAGAGAGATAGGAAATACACCAAGGAAATACCTTTTAGCTATTGATATTTTCATAATCGCCTTTATGATGTGAGTTGCAGTCACAGCTCTGCAAAATACTCCTATTCGTTTTCTGAAGCCCAAGAGTTTTCTTTTAAACATAAAAAAAAACGTGGTAATGGGCTTCTCGCTAGGCTTTGAAAAAGAGTGTGTCTGTGTTAATGTGACTTAGCTTGAACACCATTATCCATTTTAATGAGGTGATGCGTGAGGAGGGGTCAAGTAGAGCAAGGACTCGTTCTGTTTCCATCAACACCGACACTACATTGCTAACACAGAAGTAATTCTGTGGCCATAATTTGAATAAAATATGTAGTGTAAGATGGTCTATTGAATATTTGAAGTCAGGGGAGTCTGTTGAGCATTGTTGCCATGGGGACTGTGTGAAGGTTGGATTAATTAAGGGCTGAGCAGATGCTGTGGAGTATGTAGTGTCATTTGTGCTTTCTGCTTGTAATTAGCGTGCGTGTGTGGGATAAGAAACAAGGGAAGAGAGAGATACCCACCTTAATTTGTGTGTGACAGCTTTCCAGGTAAAATGGATGTTTGGTATATGAAAAGTGATGCCTCTACACATGCTAAAAATATATATTAAAAAAGAAAGAAAACAGGAACTATCAAAACCAGCATCTAGCTGGGTCATCACGTTTCACATGGAAATGCCAGAATCAAAGACACAATCTTCCCTCCTTGTGCCTACAAAATTCAGGAATTCAGAAGAACTGGTTCACCTGTGAAATAGATTAAGATTAAAGAGTAGCATGTAATGTTAGCCTAGAAAGCTCAAACATATCATAGCTTTTGGGGACATTTATATGCATACATAAATTTATGCATGCAAAGAGAGAGGAACTAGCTTATACGCATGCATGTGTATGTGAAATTTTGCAAAAGCCCAACAGCTCCATGTTTTAAGAGGATAAGTGTCCAGCATTTCTTGATTAGAAAATGTGTTCCTACCTGTCGTGGTTTAAACCAAATTGGCCACTGGGGACATGGGGGACCCCAGATGGGACCGACAGATGCTCCCCTCTACCTCTCTTCAAAGAGAGAGGCAGAGGAGGGAAAAAGAGACTTATGAGTTTAGAAGGAACTAAACTACTTTAATGAAATATTAATAATAAAATAAAAAGGAAATAATGAAATATATACAAAATCATATCAAGCTCCCAGGATGACAATCACAACACCGGCTGGCACTGGGGGAGTCCCAGGCTGGACTTGGTGACAGATGGGAACTGAATTCCGGATCTGCTCTCAGGATCAGGATCAAAGGCAGATGAACAGGCAGAGTCCTTCTCAGACGTCCGCCATTGAAGAAAAAGAGAGCCAGCCAGCCTTTGATCCCTCAGCTTTTATACTGAGCATGAGGCAGATGGGATGGAATACGCTGTTGGTCAGTTTTGGGTCACCTGTCCTGTCCGCTCCTCCCCGCAGGTTGGACCCCATTGAACCTTTCCGCTTCCGACCCTCCAGCGGGGCAAGGAACAAAGTTGATTGGCCTCAGGTGTCAGAGCAATGAGTATAAGCAAGAGCCTCTCTGCATACCATGCCTGGGCATCAGCTATAAACATAGGTGTTATCACTCTGAGAGAGCGAACATTGTCTGCACAATATGCTGTTCATTTCAGTAGTTAGAAGAGGCCCAGGTAACAAGCAATATTACTGAACAAAATTGGTCCTGTTTTACCTCAAACCAGGACACTACCACTCCTAGTAGTAAGACAAAATTAGGCATTTTCATCTAAAGAGGTAGAGGGCAAAAGCAAGGACATTAACTTGCTGTGAGCTATTAAATAACATTTCTGTCACACAGTTCTCATCCTGGATCCTATTTTTAAAAATTATTTTCTAAGCACTTTTGGCAAAATTTCATACCCGAGTCTGCTGCTCATATAACAATCGGGCACTTGAAATACTTATTTTTTTAAATAGAATTATTCTTAGTTTAAAACTCTCTGAATCATCTATGTGACTGAGGAATGAAAAGTGATGGATGTTTTTTTCCAGACAGTGAGAAATAACAGCCAGTCTAATGAATGCTGAAGCATGTCTCTTTCCCAGGTGCTCAATCCTCTCTTTCTCTCTCCAATTTGCCTGCTAAATCTGCTGCATTTTCCATTTGTTTCTTAATATTCAAGGATTATCTCAGATGCTTTCTTGGGAAATGTGGCTTCCTTAGGGTTATGGAAATAATTAGAAAAGATTACAGCCTGCTTTTTGAATGAGTCTAGATTTATTTCTGTTTTTCTTGTTGCTAATGAGAGGCTTGCTTGTTCTTACTTTGATTTAGAAAACATTTTTGCAGAAAGAAAAGTACAATCTAATCTACAATGTGAAAAAATAAATCTTTGAAAGTTGAAAAATCAACAGAAATGTCTGAATGGTTTTGATCAAATGAATATGCTTAAATTAAACATAGATAATTTTTTAAATAGAAAGGACTGAAATAGACTGGAGGTATTGATTCAGCTACCATGCCACTAGGAAAAGTCAGAAATTAAATGAACCATCTAGCAGGAGTGTCCCCAGATTTGTGATGAAACTCAAGTGAATTTACTTCAAGTAAATTTACTCTTGTCTCTGCCCCAATCTTGAACCTTTAATCAAATGAAACCTGCAGCATTTCTATAAGTACATGTGGACTTGTCTCTTTAAACACATAGAACAGTTTCACCCAGAGCATACTTTCCTAATATACTACTTCAGGCTTTCCTTGTATAAATAGTTTCTGAACACTTTTATTTAATTACCAGCTACTTGATCTCAATGGCAATTTAAATGCTTTTCTCAGTTTTAGGTAGATGCTCAAATACCATTTTGCCCCTGGTCCCTGCTCCTTGGCTGTGGGGTTTTGTATGCTGTTGGCTGATCTTACGGTTATTTGCCATCTTCTTCTGTCAAGAACTATTTTTCCTTTTCATTAGTAATACACAGTGAAATATTGCTATGTTTTTGTAATATTTACATGAAAGCCTTCCTGCAATTCCTTATTAGATCACCTTCACATATGATTCTCCCTTCCTGGCCTTCAAATTAATCTTTATTTTCCCTGGGATCCTTAATTTTCTGTCTTCCTTAATGAAATGGTAACCAAATAATAACTCTTGAAATGATCTTTTGTATCTGAAGGTCCTGGGAATATGCCTACACCAACCAACACTATTAAGAGCCTTCAGCGAGGTATAAATCAACTAGCTGGGACACCAGACAAAATGTAGGTATGACCACCTCAAGCCCCACATGTGCTAAACTGCTTGGCAGGGACAGTGACCTGTAGTGAGTGCCATACAGCTGTGTCTGAAGTGTTTGTGGTATCCAAGCTAACTTGCTGAAATAGAGCTTGGACATGGTTAAGGCATTTTGCACCTTCCATATCAAAAAAGCCCAGGGCTTTCTCAGGAGTTGTTTGGTGCTAAAACTATTGAATAGGGCAGGGATAGGCATACGTGTTCTGTGTATTTATGCTTTAATTTCTTTCCCTAGCACTTATTACTGAATGTATGACTTGACTTCTTTAGCACGGCTTTTGAAACGGCTTCTGAAATGAAATTGGGCAGTGTATTTGTCAATAAAGATAAATTGAAAGTCTTGCATCAGTACTGGAGTAGTGCTAGACAGCAGCAGAGGCTGGAATCTGGGATATCCAGCCCCAACAGACCTGGAGACCCAGAAAAGGAGTGGTGGACCCCAGTGGACCAGTCGAGCTGCATCAGCAACGTACCCTTGCAATGTGGAAGGCAGAGCTGCAAATTCAGCAGTGCTAGCAAAAGCAGAGCCAGCAGGTCGAGCGACGAAACTGCTTCCCACCGTTGGGCACTTGAAAGGCTATTTCAAGGATACTGTGTCCAGCTTGGGGACCCAGTACAAGGCAGTTACTGGAAACTGAAGTTTGGGGGTCCAGAGGAGGGGGGAGTGAATACCATACAAGGAGAGTCTAAGGCAACCACGATGGCTTAGACCATGATAGAGAGAGCTGAGCAGTAAGACACTGCTGACATCACCTGCCTAATGGGGGATTTAGAGGAGATGGAGCCAGACTTCTCTCAGAGTTGCCCACTGAAAGGACAGGAGGCGGCAGATGTGAATAGCATCAAGGGGAATTCCTATTGCATTTAAAGGAAAAACTCTTCGCCATGGGGGGGACACATGCTGGGATAGGTTCTGCAGAGAGGCTATGGCGTCTCCACCCTTGGACATTTTCAAAATGTATCTAGCCAAGACCCTGAACAACCTGACTTAACCTGGAGTTAGGCCTGCTTTGAGAAGGAGGTTGGACCAGCCACTTCTGGAGATCTCCTTCAGCTTAAATTACTCTCTGATTTTGTGCAAATTACTATTAAATCTATCCTGTCCCATCTCATCTACCAGCATATAAAAGCTTTATTGTCTGCATTGCTCCACTAGAGCCTTGGTGCTTCACTTGGATTTTACCACCTCCTTCATTCTGATTCTGACTTAGAAGGCATATAACAGGTATTTACTGCTGTGAACAGACAAGTGTCTACTCTTATTTTGAATTCCATACTCTGCAATTACACAGAATTATTTTCTATCAATACAATTCTGGTGGTCACCGTTCTTTACCCTGGATTTTATTACATACTCACTGCTCTCTGTGGGGGATGATATGTAACTCTGTTACCTTAAATATAACACCAAAAAAGAGTTTTGCTTCTCTGGGTTATTTGTTTTGTTTCACCTTCAATTTAGCTGATCTTCTGCAGGCGGTACTTTCAGGAGATGAGGTGGAATATTTTTTCTTAAAATATTCTTCTTGGACTGAAGAACATAAGCCTTTGCTTCACATGATGTCTAGAAATAATACCTAAGGCAACCAAGGATCTGAAACATGATAAACATCAGTCCACATTGTTTCAGTTGTTTATCAAAGCTACAGAATAAAACCTTAGTTAACATAGAATTTGCTGCTGAAAACTTGTGATCTGAATAGGTATTTTTGCACACAAGCTATGATACTTACTCAAAGCAATTTGTGTCTCTTTTTTATAATTTAAATCCTAATAATTATTTTTAAAACAGGGAGGATTGAATTTCAAGTTCTTTCACTTGCACTGACGTGTAGTTTGAGGTTACGTGGGGTTTTCTTTAAGCTTTTTAAGAAACCCATTGGAATGAAGGGTAAGATTTGCATTTGCTTTAATGGACCCAGGACAAACGCCCTTGTGAGCATTTGGGAAAGGTGCCAGCCAGACGTGCAGGTGTCCCTTTATTTACCACGGATAGAAGTGCTGGTGGTGCAAAAGCCATTGCCAGACCACACGGCATGTCACCCATGGGGGTGACAAAGAGAGTAGGGGTGTTTAGTCCTTCGTCCATTGACCTCAGTGGGGCTGCCTGGGACCACTGCCTGCAGCCGTGGCTCGGGGGGAGGTGAGCATCTGCCTCCCAGGAGCGGCATGGAGATGCCCAGCTCCCATCTGGAGCTGGCAGAAGGGGATGGAATCATATTATTTAATAACCAGCCAGGCAGCATGCGAGGCATCTCTTTCTCAAGCAGGTTAAAGTGTTTGGCCACTGCTGCTGGGGGCTGGTTCAGAAAGACAGAGCCTGAGAGCTGGATCAGCGGAAGAAATGCCAGATCTTGCACACTGAGTGTTAAGACGGCTTCTAGGGAGACATTTTTCAGACTACTTCTGCCACAATGTGCACCTTCTACACTGGGATTTAGCACATGGACATTGGGAGATGCTGCTAAGGGTCAGGGTAAGCCAGCAAAAACTCCAGCATTTGAATACTGCATTGGCTTTAGCTGATGGTTTAAGGATAGGCTGTAGGAATGGATGTGGCTGATTAGTAAATAATAGCAGAGGGGAGATAATGAGTTTTCTGACAGACTGAGAGCAATTAGTAAAATTCTTGGAAAATCAAGTCACCTCTGATATTCCTTGGTATGAGGAGCAGAATGTCAGGGCTGTGGTGACCTGAGATGATGTATTATTTGATATTTTCAATATGTTTATTCTCATTAATCATGAAAGTCGGGGGTTTTTTTCAGCCTTGCTAAAGGAAAGAGCAAAGGCTAAGGGGGTATGTCTGGGGTCTGTCACATCTGAGGATGATGTAACCGTTTGTTCATTTTCTTAAATGTCTCCACTTCTTTTGATATTCTAGTATCAGGATCTGAGTGACTTTCCCTGTTGACAGCCAGGAAAAATTATTTGGGAAAAAAAAAAGCAAATGACAAACTTTAAACATTAATGGGAGCCTGGCCAACATAGCTGCACGCCTCTCCCCTCCAAGCCCAAGTGGACTAAAGATGTGAGGAAGGGAGAAAGACAGGAAACTGGTTTAGTGATGGGGTGTCATTCAACCATCCATGTGCTAGAGGGAAAGGAGGGACCTCATGGTTTCCATCTTTCTGTGGCTGCAGAAGGACAGGGAGGGAGGTGTCTACCTCATTCCTGATTCATCCTGGCCATTCCAGTGCTGGCTGCCTGCGGGAAATAGGGGGCATGACCAATCTCGCTTCAGGTTGCAGGGTTACAGAGTCACAGAATCACAGAATGGTTGGGGCTGGAAGGGACCTCTGGAGGTCATCTAGTCCAACCCCCCTGCCACAGCAGGGACACCTACAGCAGGTTGCACAGAATGGTGTCCAGGCGGGTTTTGAATGTCTCCAGAGTCGGACAATCCACAACCTCTCTGGGCAGCCTGTGCCAGTGCTCTGCCACCCTCAGAGTAAAGAAGTTCCTCCTCATGTTAAGATGGAACTTCCTATGTTCAAGTTTGTTCCCTTTACCTCTTGTCCTAAATGTCCTTACCTGGGTATCTTGTTGCAGAGCCAAACTGGGTGCAACTGCAGGAGCAAGGGAAGCTCATTTCCATTTTATGGGTGGGAGGTGAGGAAGCACTGATTTGCTTAACCAAGAAGCGACAAAGTTTTCAGCAGCACCCATGACAGATCTCAGAGGCCTGGTCATATTCATCATATGGCCATGCAGACAAGCCTTCCCAAGCACAGAGCCATTGAGAGGCCATGAGTCCTGTATGCTGGAAAAGCAAGGGCCCGGGAAAGCTGTAATGGAGTTCCTGAGGCCACTGAAGTGCTAACAGCCGGGAATTCTTCTGTATGTATTTCCCAAGACTTTCCTATCTGCCTGATCACAGCCTATCTCTTTGGCATGCCAGACTGCAGCAATTTTTCAGGAAGAACAGATATAAGGTACGTTCTGGGAAACAATTAATTCAAAGTCCAGACCAAGGAAGTGCAGCTGTGTCCTTTCACAAAAACAGGTGCATACAGAGGGAATACATATAAACAAACAAAAATATCAGAAAAAAAGCAGGCTTACAGCCAACATCAAGCCTCCTGTACCTCCACCAGCTGCAAGGGTTTTAACCTGCTATTTGCAGGAGTGAGTTGACGCTTCTGACTATAACTGTTCATCGCTCTGCTAATTCAGATCAGCATTGCACTGGGTCATCTGGACCTGCTGGCAGAGAGGGGGCATGAAAATTCAGAGGCATTGGTCTGTCTATCTATCTGTCTGTCTGTCTATCTATCTATCTATGTCTGGACACATCTGTATTTGCTTGTCTGACAATATTTCACTGAGCAGCTGTGGGACCAGAGTCTTGATTATGCTGGTAACTGATTAAGCCTGTAACTGTATCTTTGACCTCAAAGAGTTCATGCCCATCTACATCTCTGCAGTTGAGAGTGAGATCTTTGTCCCACTAATTCGCCGCTTCTCAAGCTACCTCCTGTCTCCCCATGTGGAAGACATGAAATAGTAGACTAATATCTCTGCCGTGCTGGTCTCCCTCAGTAGGATATCACTTGGGGAATTTATCTCAGGCTGCAGAAAAAAAATTAACGATAATTGTTTCTGTTTCAGCAGTTCTTAGTTTTGTTGCCTTTGAACTGTGTCTGGAAACAAATACCTTTCTACTTTATTTTCCTCTTGGGACTGTCAGTAGATCTGCTTTCAGGTGGTTTAATGAGAAACAAGCCTCTGTCGACAATGTTTAAGGAACATGATTAATTGCTTGAGTCGAGGGCTGCAGCATGCCTCCGTCTAATACCTAGAAGAGCAGGAGTCAGGGGCGGTACTGTGCCCTTTCAGAAGTGGGGCTGTTCCTGGGTCCAAAAAAAGCCCAAATATCCCCCCCTACACCTCCCCAAGCTCTAAGCTGTGACACTGCAAACAGGCAACTACTGCCCTGTTTGGGTCCCATCCCCACAGTCTTGCAGATTTGCCACTTGCACATTCTTTGCCTTGCAGACGTGGAGTTGTGGCTGCATACTGAATGTCCAGGGGAAGGTGTGCTGGGTGCTTTGCAGCAACCTAGGCACAAGGAACCGAAAAGGAGGTTAAAAATCCTGTCTGCACAGAGAGGAGATGGGGTCCTTGGCTTTTCCAGCTCAGTTGAAAGGCAAGAAGGGAGGCTCAGATCAAGGGCTATAAAGTCTCTGTGGGTTCAGGGACAAGCTGAGTAAGCTTGTGGTCGTTTATCACTAGGACACGAAGCAGTGTTTCTGGTCAGGACTGGAAGTCCCTGGCTGTGGGATCATTTTTGTTTGCTGAAGCAGGGCTCGGCACATCCCTACAAACAAGTACCATTGCAGCAAAGAAGCCTAGCACCAGTTTGCCCTCCTCACCAGGGTAGCTTAAGAGACTAAAAAATCCTGGAAAATACTAACTGTAATTTGATGATCATAGGGCCTTCAGGGCACCACTTCTGCTACTCTTGCTTTGTTGACGCATGATTTTCTTGATATCTCTGAGGTGAAGGAGATCCCATGAGAGCCTTAGGAAGGGTCGTCAATAATTCAGAGGCCTCTTTCATCCAGGAATCAACTCTCCTCAGTCCATAACAAAGATTTTCCACACACCAGGAGCCAAGTCAAAAGTGCTGGGATGTACTGGCAGGGCTTGAACGTTTTCTGACCATCTCCTCGCAGCATGCATGCCTACCCTGCACCTCAGCACTTTCTTTCCATATGGGTGAGTGCTCTTTAAATCCATTTATCATTTTCCCCTTCTCATGACAACATGGCAAAATGGCTTAGTGTTTGTGTTTGATTGCTGGAGTAGAAAATGAACGGCCAGTTATGATGCTGCTAGGTTAAAACTGGGGCCTCAGATTGTCAGCAGAAATGTTGCCACTCATTTCCTTGGGGACCAAGTCTGTGCCATCGCCTGAAAGGGAATGATAAAGCTTTGAGCTGGGTCCAGTTGGCTCCTGTTTTGCGAACCGGCTTCCAGCGCCTCAAGCCAGGCCACAATTGTTCCAGCCCAAAGAAGTAAGTGTCCCTCTCTGTTCTACTTCGGGAGCTGGGAGCTGAATCAGAGCATTGCTTTCCAAGCAAGTGGAACCTCCAAATGAGGTGGATATATTGAGAAAATGGTAATCCCCCCTGGAGAAATTGGAGACAGACTTGTTTAGGGCAAAAATCTCTGTTTAGTGCTCTGTGCATGGTTAAATCATTGTAAGGGACCTGGACACGAGTCTTTACTTTTACCATAACTCTGTTTAGTTTTCGTAGGGCCAGTCTGAAGTAATTTAGTTGTTGTCACCACACATATTCTGCTTCAGGAAAAAAAAAAAAGCAATCAGTAAGTTTGCAAAGATTTGCTGCTATTCAGATTCAATTACTGGATGGACAGCATAATATGGTGCTTAAAATGAATCATCTTGGCCAGCTTGAATTGGGGAAATCTGCTGAAAAAGGGGCTACTGAAAGGGCAACATTTGCTTTCTTGGCAGTGCTGGCACCTATTGCTGTGAAAAAGTAGGGATTGTTATGAGGTAAGCAGGCGAGAAAAATGCCAAGCATTGGGTCTGGGGGAAAGGTGTGGCCAACACACTGTGTGTCTCAGTTGTGCTGGATTAACTGACCCTCGTGTGCTTATTGCATGGTATTTTAAAATGAGAAATTACATTGCAAATACTACTGAAGCAGGCAGTAAATTGTTCGGAGCCAGCTACAGATTTTGCTTCATCCACGGGGCATTCATTAAGGCTTGGGCCTGCAGCAGTGATTCTTAGATAATTGTATCTGATTCATTCACCTGGTTGTATCGCACACAGTTATTTATGATTTTGGGAAGAGTGAGCTTTGGCTGTAAAACATGTCACATCAGATCAGTGAGGTTTTACATTAATTCTCTTCTTTCATTGCATATGGACTGCAGAAAGCTCAGAAATCAAATCCGTGAATATATATATTATTTCCTTATGAATTATATCCCCTGTAAATGCTATGGCATGCTTACAAAGCTTTGATTACTCATCCCACCCCGAGCTGAGAAACTGCTGATCCCCACAGAAAAAAAGGAAGACTTTGAAGTCTACCAACATTGGCATGTCATAGAGTGAATGAACCTGAAAGAGAAGTGCAAGCCCTTACTCCTGATATAGTAGAAAGCTGGCAAGTTCCTACAGATTTTTACTCCCGGATGACATCAGATTCTCTCTGGCAACTTGCAGCTTGTCTAGCACTGCAGGGTAAATATAGCCATGCCACGCAGTGCTAGGACTGAGAGCATCTTCCCGTCTTCCCGTTCTTAATCCAGGAAATCAGCAAACTGCAGAGCAGATGATGCAGGAACCTGCAAGGGCAGATCTGCAACCAATGTGCGTTGGCATATCTCACATATAGTGGAGACAGAAGTTATGCTGATTTATACCCTTTGAGACTCTAGCCCAAGGTAATGGCGTGTTCCCTTCTGACTTCAATAGGAGCAGGCACTTGTGTCGGGAGTGAGACTTCCTTCCACTAGAGGAAAAACACAGCTGGAACATGAAGTCCAAGGGAGAGAAGCATCAAAAGCTGCTTCAACAGCAGTGGTTAGATTTAAACACTGTGCACACCTTTAATGTTTCTCAGAGCCAGGTTTCAGATGTGTAAGTGCATTTTTTGTCTGATGCCAAGAAAACAGATGTGAGAGTTATTTCCTAATAGCCACAGGCAGCATCACATGACTAATTCAGCATCTCCCAAAACTGGGTGCCTGCCTAGGCGTGCGATGGAGAGGTGGGAGGAAATCGTCTGGGTATGTACATTCCTTGTGGTAAGGCAAATTTAACTCAGTGAAGCCCATGACTAACAAATACCAAGCACTCAAGATCTCAAATTATAAAATCACAACACCTTGAAACCTGTTGATAAGGTTTTACAAAGCTGTAAAATTTGCATGAAAAGGGAGCATTATAGGGCTCAGAAAGAAAATATCATGGTGGCCAATAGGTGTGTACCTTAGATGTTCTGTTTTGGGATTAAGCCATAGCAAAATCCCTCTTAGAGAGTAAGTACTTTGTGCCATTCTAACCAGTCTAAGTAGCAATGCTAAAAATAAGTAACAAGCCTCTCTCTGCAGGTTATTCTCTGTTTTGTAATTGCTCTGATGGTACTGCTTGCTGGCATGGAGCTGCGGGAGGAGATCACACTCAGAACAAACTACTCATAGACCATTAAACGAATTTTTTTTCAGTTTAAGAAAGTGTCTTAACACTAATGATGGAACTGCAACATCCTCCTTTGATTCCCTTGTAATTTGTCATCCCCTAATCACCCAGCGAGGTACATCCTTCAGGGGATGTTCCTGCTGCCTCCTCAACTTTCTGTGGTACCCTGTACAGCTCTGCTGTTGGCTGCCTTCTTGTTTCTCCCTACCTCTTATCTCTGAGGAGTCCTAGCCAGAAACATAAATTTAACCCTGTCAGCTCTTCAATGTTTCCTGTGTTACATCTGTGCTGCAGAACCACATCCTTCAGTCCAAGCTAAAATTTTGGCTAGCCCTTTTTAAATCTCAGTTTTTTCATGGTGTCCTGCAAAGGTACAACAGCTGCTAGGTTGCCAGTGGGCCACAAGAAGACTATGTGATGTTGACCAACACTGTCTTCTTGTTTGTCTGTACCGAGCACCTATTTCAATGTCTCTTGTCTGTTGTTTTTTATTTGGCTTGCTGGGTCTTCGGGATAAGGCTTGTCTGTGCTAGCTGTGCCCAGCAAATGACTCTTGTTTCAGGATTGCAGCTTACAAGTGCTACAATAACACAAATATCAAATAACCATAGAGTAATATTAATAATGCAGTTGAAATGTGTGTATCTAATTTGTTTGTCAAATTCACACTGAGAAAGTTTGTTGATCTATATTTGTGTAAAAGACAAGGAGGTGCTGTTCACTGGAACTCATTCCTGAAAAGCCTATTCTATACAGAGTGTTATATTTTGCTCACAGGCATATGGAAAAAGATATCTCATCTTAATGCAAGAGTCAAATTAAATGCTTTCCCTTTGCCTTTTTTCATTTTGCAATAGAAATAAGATACATATTCACAAGTCAAAAGTACAGCTGATATGACCCAGCAGATTATGTTTTATAAATGTTTTTGGTCTCATTAAAAAAAGTCCCATACAAACAGCTGATAAAAACATTGCAGTGTCTTCATTATTTTCACTGAGAATGGACTACAAATTCAGGTTCCTGTGTCTTTTGGTCAGCGAGCTGTTGAACTGCCTGTGGTGCAGAGTTGTGCTATCTTTTTTTTAATTTGTTTATTTATTTACCTTTTAGTTAGATCAGTTAAGCTATGTAAGTCCTGCTTGAGAGGCAAATGAAAAAGGCAGGCTAAGAAATCCCACCTGTGCCTGGAGTTTATGGCCTTTTAGGCAAAGATACAGTTAATATGCCAGGACTGCTGTGACAATTTGGGGACCCCCTTTGTACAGCTGGTGAATCCTGACAAGAACAATGAGAATTTTGCCCTGGGAACTGCTGTACTTGTCACTGCCTAAGTAACCTGCACAGACAGGCAAGCTGGGCCGGGTCTGCACCAAGCCAGAGGTGGTGGTGTGAACTCTGTCATCACCTACAGATGATGAAGGGCTTGGGAATGGTGCTCTTGCCAAAGCTGGGGGGAAGAGGCCCTTCCTGTTGCCTGAAGAACTAGAGAAAATGAAAAACTACCAACCTCAAAATAAAGAGAAGCAAACTGAAGAATGTCGCTGGGAGGGACACAGAGGAAGCTAAGGACATAGGCAGGTGCAGGCTTGGTGACCATGCAAACTTGGCTTGGGGTATCATTCTAACGTGGAGAAGTCAGTCACTGGTAGACTCCCAGGGATCTCTGTGGAGAGGGTAGCTGGGCTGGGGGATTTTACACTTAAGGGGTACGTTATTTTTTCTAATGACTTCTGATGTCTTGTGTTTTATTTTGTAAGGAAACACAACAGTGTCTTTACATGGCCTCTGCAAAGGCTATTTGTATCCACATGTCTGCTTGCTCCCCTCTGTCCAAGGCTTCACAAAGCTATTTTGTAGGTCACAAGATTCAGCCTTTTGGGGGAGGATACGCTTGCTTATACTCAAAAGCCAGGACTGCACCTGAGGAACAGAGAATACGAAAGGGGCTGTTGGGCAGATGTTGCACTGTGGTCATATGCCAGAGGCTCCAGGGTTAAAAGGCAGGCGCCCAGATATGGGCTAGACTCCAGATGCCCGTAGACCCCCTCGGAAATAGTGGTTGCATCTCCTAATAGCTAGGTGATGAGCATTAAGGACATTTGGACAGATGCCATCACAGCCGCACCATTCCTTGCAAAGCTGAGTCATTACCAGTCTCATTTATAAAAGTGGCTACTTCAGCAGCATGCACAGCTTTACCCAATTTAAATAAGCAAACTGGCATTTGAAAGCAATTGTACATGCTTGTGTTCCTGCCCTGCCACACCATTGCATACCCAGTGGTAGATTAATGTGCACAAGTCAAGTGGTCACTTGTGAGGAAACCGACTGTGCTGCTGTTCAGTAGCTGTCATCAGTTAGTGGTATCTTGCAAGAGAGGGGAGACTGAAAAGCAAAGCTCGTCGAAAGAGAGAGGTGAATGTGGCATTAGCATCCTCCATGATTCCCTTTCCTGGCCTTCCTCCTGAGGCCCTCTCCTCAAGGCTGCCACATCAGCGTGGATGCACTGCAAAGGACAATAAGGTGGTATTCTGTGTCCTTCCCAGCTTGTAGCCCTCGGTATACTTTTCAGAGCCCTGACAAGGGAGGAAGCTCTCCTGCAAAATAGCCAAACAGGTTGGTTAGTTTAGCTCCTTCTCTCTTAAGTCCCTTTTAAAATATGTTCATGGGTGATAGAACAGTAACGTACATGTTTGTTGTAACCCTGATGGTCTAAAGGCATAAGCAGGGCTTAGGAGAGATAATACAGTGAGGCTGCCTTGTAGGAGACTTTCAAATGAATAATACTTTTGATTAAACACAGAGATCACATCCCACTGGGTTTTACCAGTAAGTCTGCTTTAATCCCGAAAAATAATAAATCCACAGAAAAACCTATACGTGTAACCAGTGCTGTTTGTTATGTTTTGGTCCAGAAGCACGTCATTCTTTTTAAAGGACATGCCTTTAAAGGAGTTTTTGGATCAAAACTCTGAGGTTTCTTTTAAAATTACTGCAGTGCCCTTGTTTAGGTAGCAGGTTTTTTTCATGCGGTGTGTTTCATCATTTCTGCTCTCATGCATCATTTTTCAAATCTTCCCTCATCAAATTACCACAGCTCTAGGGGTCCTGAAGAAATGAGAGTAATCACTCACTGTAATTAAATGTTTCATATTTCATTAGACACTGCGTGCAATATGCAGCATGGAGATCTCATATGAAACCTGCCATATAGTTATATATATCTCTCATACATCTGATTGAATCAGTCAGGGCAAAGATTTATTTACCTCACAACTTTTGTGTTGTAGAGATGATGTATTGTGTCAGGGAGGCTTTGTCATCCAAATTGGCAGCTGCCAAGAATGGCCTCACCTGTGTCTGAGCATAACAGAAAGGGAGACAATATGAAGTCATGTTGTACTGGCAAGGCCGAGCTCTTCTTACCAAGATGGAGACAATAGAAAAGGACCGAGGAGAGGCCCGCAAAAGCACAGACCTTTGCAGTGCATCGTGGTGTGCCGACAGTCCTCAGTCGAAGCTTTGAACAGCTCTAAAGGGGAGCTCTGTTTCTTCATCCAGGGCTCAGTCAGCCAGGCTAAACAACTAAAATTGTCCATGTAATAAGTCTCAGAAAGCTGTCGAGTAGTTAGGACTTTGGCATTAAATCGTATCACTGGGAGGATTTTGTGGTCTCAGCTTTCAAAAGCTGAGGTGTCATTAGTGAATTTACGGGGGTACTTTGAACGGCAGTTTTCACTGTTGAAACATAAATTGTTGAGAAGACTAAAAGAACCAGCTCAGAAATAAACTGAATAAGTGCCCACAACTAGCAACTCATAAAGAAAGGAGGGAGAGTGTTGCTAGCTATAAATGCCCCATCTCCTGTGTTGGTCCTGAAGGGCCTGTTCAGGAGTTGCTGGGAGGTGATGCCGTTGCTCCTAAAGGAATGAAGCTCTTTACCACGTTTACTTATCTCTTTGGATGTGTTCTTTAATTTCCAGATCTATTTTTCTTTATCTCCTGAGTAGAAAATAAGAAAGAAGAAACACTGTAAGAGCCACATGAAATGTATTTATTGAAATCCTGATCTCCAGAGAGAGATAGAGGAAACCATGCAAGCCGTTCTGTAAAAAAAAATATAATTTAATAAGTTGCAACAGAGCAGGAAGTTCAACAATAACAAAAAAGAAGGGAGCCACAACTATAAAATTCAGAATGAAAACAAACAAACCACATGAAATACCTATTCCAGCACAGAAGAAGAAATAAAAAGGGAAAGAACAACCATAAAGGAGATATATTAAAAATGACCTTAAACACAATGTTGAATCTATACCACCGCAATGGGCTGCTTGGGACCTGTATTTTGAGACATCAGCACATTAAGCTCCGGATATTGCCTTGGAAACCTGAGCTAGCGTTGTGTACTTGGACAACTGCGTCCACATCATTGCTCCTGAGGTCCAGCGTGTGCTAGTGAGAGGGTGCGCATTTTCCTCTTTGTGCATTGCCAAAGTTCTCGGCCCTTCTTTGCAGCAGAGGAGGCAGTCATCATTTAATTACAGCGGGCTGCTTGAGTTGCAGGTCACTAGTACTGTTAGAGGCTGGTTTCCCATGACACTAAACAGCATAGTCCTGAGGACAGGGCTGAAGTGGGAAGCAGGGAACCTGCCTGCTCTACCTGGCCATGCCCTTGGCCTGTTGCATGACTATGGGCACATTGTGCCACCTTCTGAACAGGATATGTGCTATTGTTGTGCTATACATGAAACACACAGAGACATATATGAATGCGTTTGTGTGTATGTGTGTGTATATGTATATGAATGCATGAAGTGTTATATTTTTGACCTTCTTGACGCTTAACACAAGTTGTTTGTATTAATGGAAAACCAAATTGCATAGTCTGTTTTAATTTTTATTTTAAACTTTGTAGCTCCCTTGAGATGAGCAACACTTAGGAGACCCCACACAGCTACAGGACATCCCTTAGGTATCACAAATCTCAGCACCCATCAGATCACGCCCTCCTGCAGCCCTGATCCACACTCGTGCCTGTGCTAGTGCCGGCTAGAAGGGATGTCACGGTCCAGCACAGTGGCACTGGGGCCCATCCATGCTGCCATGCCTGGGCGCAGCACAGAAAGCAGCTCAGTTACCTCCACCGCTCACTCCTCCATAGGTTTATCACCCAGAGTGAGCAGTTGAAAAGGTCTTTCCCAGATAAGAAACCCCATTTCCAATGTCAGTTCCATAATGAGACAGGGGAAAAAAATAACCAGTCATTTCATGGCTGAGGTGCGCACGTGCCATTGTCGCTGCCAGCAAATCCGGCGTGGGCAGAGACAGGGGCCGGTGTTGGGAAAGTTACTGGCTCAGTGAGTACCGACAAAATGCTAATTTTAACAGCTCATCCTTTTTTGAAGCATTTGAAAAATACATTGTGGGCAGATGTCTCATTTGTGTGAGGGGGTTTTAATAAAGTCTTTGCAGCTTTGCAGCTCTCCCTCTCTGCTTTGCTGAGCAGGCTGAGACCCAGTCTGGCACGTGTTTCTTTCTGTGGGACAAGCACCACAGATACACAAACCCAGGATATTGTACTGGAAACCTGACCTGCCTTATACAGCCGCCCTATATAATGCTTTCCAGAAGAATTAAAAGGGCAGCAATGGTGAGGCTGTACAAATAATATGATGAATGCATGGGTATCTTTTTTCCTCGATGTTTATATCACAACACCCACGCAGACAAGTAACTGTGCTGAAGCACATTATTAAGGTTGCTATATCAATTAATCAGAATGTAGGAAATGCCAGAAGGAAGATTGCCTGTATGCGCTTACCTCTGTTGCTCTTATACCTTATGCAGCATGCACAGTTTTAAGAAGATCACATATTAATTTTCCCATATACCTATGCCTCATTAAGTGCACAGGGCAGATGAGTCCCCTTAGTGAGCAATTATTCAGTGTTTTATTCCATCCTTGCTATTTAATATGAGGTTTTATACCTTATTTATTACTCATCCCTATAAATCCTGCTGTGAGGATGAAGTTATTACCTGCTTTATAGGCTTTTTTGTGGTACTTACCATTATGAAGCCTGAATGTTTTGCAAACAATAATGAATATATCCTCCTACTAGCTCTGAAGGATGATGCTGAGAGTTATCTCCATCTTAGAGCTGGCAAGTTGCAGCACAGAATGATTAGGATCAAAAGTATTCCCTAAGTTTAGACACTTATTTTTGAGTATATGGAATACTAGACCATTTATAGGCAGACTTTTTGTGTTGTTATTGGAAGAACATTTGTTTCACCCTTGAGGTTGGTCTATCTTGCACATTGGATGCTGTTGACAATAACAGATTGTGACTATGTACCCGAAGTTGGTACTACGCTGTAGTTGCTGCCCAGATGACAACAGGGTGTTCCTTACAGTCCACTGCTTTTGGGTTAGGGCTTTTTTCGATCCTCTTAAGTGAAAGATGAAATTTTTGTGGCTAGTAGAGGACAAACAGTGAGCACTTCCAGCTTAGGGTTTAGACCCTGAGCCATTCACCCCATCTCCACTTTGGAGTCAGGGCTTTTTTCCCCATACTGAAACTCCAGTCTCTCCCTTTGAGGTCCTCATGACAGCTCTCTTTGCTCAGTCTACCAATATTGCTGCAGCCTACAAACATGGCCAAGAAAAAATACCTGAGCAAGAAAACCACAGGTAAAAGGCAGTGTTGGCATGAGAACAAATAGTTACAAACTTCCTACAAAGACATTTAGGCTGTAATTTAAAGGAAGATGCATAAAGATCAGAGAAATTTGCAGTAGCCTTCTACCTAGAGAATGGGCAAAGAAAATTGCTTTTAAGCTACAGGTGAGTGAGAAGCCAGATGAGCAAGCATGTATGTGGTGCCTCCAAGAGCGGGGGTCCCTTTCAGTCCTGTGGACACTTGTCCCTTGCTCCTGCCTCAGCCGAAGCAGTTTCCTTGGTCTCATCAGGTCCCTTCTGTCCCCAGGCCGGGTGAGGGAATGTGCAGGGGTGCGTGTAGCACAGCTGGGTGGAGATCAGCTTCTTTGGCTTGTATGCAGCATTTAGGGCTCTGAGTCCCTGGTCATGGCAGGCAAAAGGGAGAGCTTTGTTACCCCACTGGACTTGGTCACTCAGCTACTGAAGGTGGATGGACAAGGGACCCAAGAGCTTTGCAGGTGTGAACACACCACAGTGTGTGGAGGGCAGGTGTTGCTTAAATAGTCTTCAGGATTTCAACTGATAAAATCAAGGTCTCCACTCAGTAGGAGTGATTTTTTAAACTTACAAGCTGGACAAATTTGGGAATGGTTTCACAGTATGGTGGAAAGCTGATGTGTACGACGAAAGCAGTCTTATTCAGCTTATCAAATCTTTCCCAAAGGTGACAGAACACCCTGAGATGCTCAGAGCAAAGGTGTCCAGAATATTTTTTTAACAAAGACAATGCAACATACCTTCCCAAGGTGCCTGACCTACAACTTTCTGCATTTTCTACAACTGCAGAAACCAATACTACAGAAACCTGATGCAAATGTCTGGCACGTGTAAATGTCAGTTCAGGCAGTCAACATTTGGTGTATAAGGAACTGAAAACAGAATCTTACAATGGCAAGTGTCTGATAACCTACGAGCCCTAACTGTAATATTTAATTTCACCTCTCCAAAGCATGTTGCAAGTGCTCTGTGTCCATCCATCCTCTGCATGTCCTGTCTTGTTGTGACACACCAGGAAGATCCCTTATTCTCTGTATGATCCAGACACTGAAATGGGGATACACACTTGTATTTCATTTTTGGGGTTTACTATGGCTACTGGGGTTCACCAGCTGTTCATTGGATCGTACTTGTATGCATACAGAAGGAAACGTGTGTGTGGTACATGCAGGTACATGCGAGCATGTGTGTGCACGTACGCACATGTGCAAGGATGCTGGAGATACTTACCACATCACTGCTTTCACTTTGGGGCTGTGACTGTTTCCTGGCATTTGACAACGAGTTTCAGAGCAGAGGGTTTCAGCCCCTGCCCCACTCCCCAGTGAGCATGTGCCCCTTGCTGCTTGGGGCAGCTCCTCCCTGGTGCACCCCACACCGAAGGTGGGGGCATGGCCTTGGGACCAGATATTTCTCCCAACCAAGGAGGCATGGCATGGCCAAAGCAGTAGAGCACTACACGCGACAAAGACCATCTCCACACTGGATACTCTTCAGACAGTGTGGAGCGGACTGCCAAGGGAGAGAGGCAGCTGGACCACATTTTGGCATCACAACCCCTGCATCAGAGATGCAGAGACATGGAAATACCTCCTATGGGCTGCAGCAGAGAGGCAGGACAGCAACATTGTTCAAAGCAATGCACAATCACTGCCAATCTGAGAACGTTGGCTATGTACATCAGCAGCTGCTTGTTTGTTCTGTTGCCGGGTGAAGGATGAGCCCCAGTGCCTGCCTGCATGGCCCCAGCTCTTGTTTGGGGGCCGGAGCAGCAGTTCTGCACAGGTCTGGGGCAGGAGCTGTGGGGTCCAGCAGCCACAACGTGGGGGGCGCTGAGGAGCAGCTTGGCAGGCAGTCCATTACCATGTGAGTGAGTCCCTGCAAGGCAGTGTTGCCCCAGGCTTTCACGCACATTGTAGAAACCATCTGAAAGTGCAATTCCACCTTTAAATTACAAATTTGCTGAGTGCCAAGTGGCAAGGACACGTACACAGGAAGGGAGATGTTTAATACTTTCTTCACAGAGGTATGAACCCTCATTTCCCACATGTCAAGAGGCTGCCCCAGCTGATGTCCCCGCTCAAGGCTGTAGGAAAACTGGTGGCACCTTCCTCTCCCCTGTAGTTGGTGCTGCTTCAAGGCAAAAACTGAGCTTCACCTGGTGAGCAAGAGAAGGGCCACATGGTGAGGACTCAGGGAAGGGAAAATCCCAGCCTTGGTTGCCAACACTGCTTCTATGTTGCATCAATGTCTGTTCAATGTAAAATGCAGGAATAACACAAATTTTGTTTAATTTGTACTTAATTAAACTTCGGTTAATTAAACTGCACCCCTAAATGCTTTTACTGTATCTGGCTCTGAGTCATATTGCAGACTCTGACCAGGTAGTGACTGGGAGAGGAGTCTTTGACAATATCCTCTAAATGCCTTTTTAAGATAAAAATCAATTTTTTTCTACAAGCAGAGTAAATTACTGGGCTTTGTTCCTGGCACAATGAATATAAAAATAGCCTGGCCATAGTCTCAATCTATAAACCTATAGCAAATGAGAAAAAGAATTGCTTTAAAGTAGATATTTTATAAAGCATGTACTTGGGATGGCCTGAAATGAAAAGGAATTGCTTTATCTAATCTTGCCAGGAAAAGCATTTCAGCACAGAGGAGTATGAAAGTGAATACTTGACCCTCCTTGGAGGCCGGTTTCCATACGGGGTCAGGCAGAAAGACAGCACCTGATGAAGGCTGAAGATAAATCCAGGATAAAACATGGAGGCTGACTGAGAGTTCAGGCTTTGTGGTTTATACTTGAGCCTTATCACTGCTGAAAGAAAATTGAAGTGATTATATAGTACTTTGAACTTAATGGAAAGAAGAAAGATAGCGAATGGTTGATTACATCTCTTCTTGAAGTCATTCAAGTACAGGCCATTGCCCATTAAACTGTTGCCAAGGCAGCATTAGCTGGCAGCCAGATAGCTCAGGATCCCTGCTCTAGCCTTCCCTGGTAAAGATTAACCATATCATCTCGCTTGCTTTCGTCCTCAGAGCGGGACAGAGCAAAAAGCATTGTGGGAAGTTTCAGTACTTCTCCGTTGCCTTCAGGCTGGGTCCAGAGCAGGCTGCAATGAAAAGAGCGGGATGCTTGGGCTCCCATGGGAATGGGGCAAACTGATTCACAGGAACACAAGAACAACCCTCCTACATTTCTGTAAAATGAGTTGCAAGCCGTAACTCTCCAAAAGTTCTTTAAGAGAAAAATTACCAAGAATTACTGGGTTTTTTAGGAGACTCTCACACAGCATTGAGGCTTGACTCATGATTGTGAATGCTCGTGCTTGGCAGGGTGCAGTACGTAAGAGAGCAGCCAGAGACATGTGTGTGCTGGGTGTCCTGAGGTGCTGCAGGAACGTGTTTGCCTGGGACCTGATGTGAGGACACAGCTAGGAGCAAAGGTGGCGAATTTTAGCCACTGCTAAAAATAAAATAAATTGTCACACAAGTTACATAGCCATCACTAATTCAGACCAAATGGGCTACCAACTTGCCTATGGTGGAACTTTAAAAGATGTAATGAAACTGTAGTAGAGCGGAGAGACAGCAGAAAGAGGACCGGCATATACAGACATTGTGACTGTGATCAAATTACTGCACCTTCCTTTCGCAGGTTTGTCCTGTATGGTCAGCTCAATGCCTAATAATGGCACCTATCATCAGCATTAATTATGTGACTGCAGAAAATGCTGCCGCTGGCCATGAGGTGTCCTCCACGGGTCTGCAGAAGGATTGTATGTGTCCACAGAAAAATGCTGTCCTGCTGGGAGAAAACAAAACTGAAGCTTGAACTGGGCTCTACATCTCAAAGAGCAAAAGCGCACAGTGTTCAAATGATGGGGAACAGAATAACTTTGTGCTGAAGCAGACAGAGCACTGGTGCTAAAGCTGGTGCCTGGACATGAATCAGAGCTTATGAGCAGCAACAGCGAAGATTTGAGCCTGTCAACCAAAAAGAGCAGGTGTGAACACACCCACTTTCACACAAGGAACTAAAAAGTAGTTTTGGTCTTGCTAACATTGGGGTGTACTGTTTGTAAAAGACTTTGTTTGGAGCTGATCTACCAGTCAGCAATGTCCTCTTGCCTCCTGTTTCAAAAGAAGGGCACAAAGGACACTTGCACTACATTTCATTCTAAAAATAGCTAAAATCAGGGAACTAGTGAGAACTTTATTATTCTTCCACTGCAGAAATATATAAAAAAGCGAGAGATTGCAGGCCTGCATATAGGTCAATATAGAGTTTAGTCACAGGAATCAGGCACTTTTATGTGAATCCAACCAACCAGGAAGAGGCAAAATCACTCTTCATTCAGAAAGAGAAAAATCACTTCCAAGTGGTACATTCTTGCTCTGCTCTCACTAATACTGAGATAAATGAGAGCTTGTTTGGTGGAATAGAAAGAGTGTCTGGGAACCGTTTAGGTACACTAACGCTCTTTTTGAAGGGAGCGTGATACCATTTTCTTTGCATGTTTACAATGTGGCTAGGTTGATGCATATTTCTTACTGAATACAATGAGTGCCATATGCTAAAACTGAGTTTCAGCTTATGAGAACAGCCTACTCTTACCTTAGAGCAATACCACCAGTGCCTCACAGTCACGGTCCCCAGAAAGGCTCCAGCTCCTTCTTCTGCGCTCCACATCCTCCCCAAGTCCTCCCTTCTCAACTCCTTGCTGCACCCCACCAGCAGATAGCTGGGGGGCTTGGCATTCAGGTCAGACTTGCTGGCTGGTGGAGGAATTGGTGTGCTGAAAACTTGCCTTCACTGAAGAAATTAATCTTCTCCTCTAAGTAGTTACTAATTTTAACAAAACTAGGAATTAAGACTTTCTGTCCCTGTATCAAATATGATTTCAACTGGCAGTGAGATCAAAAACTCAGAGGAAAGATGGCCCTAGAGAAAGGTAATAAAATCTTGTTTTCTTAGGAGACTGGTGAAATAGGGATGAAAATAACCAATTTGCCTGCTCTTCAGTTGTGAACTATCAAATGCAGGTGTACTTCCTGATTTTTAGTTATGAAAAGATGGCAGTTCTTCAAAGAAGGTAGAAAAGAAATGTATATGTGCATGTGTATGCATATGCACATAGGAAAAAATGGTGGAATAACTTCAAAACTGAGTTTAGACAGTGAAGACAAAGAACCAGCTTTCTGGAGTCAAGCTCACACCAAACTCCCAGTTAAAGTCTTTTCTGGACTTTATGGAAAAGATGATGCAGATCTAGATCCACATTCAAATGCCTTAGTTCAGTAATGAAGTCAACGTGACTCACAGACCCTGACATCCCTGATGTATAGAAAACCTCACTTTTCACCACAGACAGAAGCTAAAAGTCCCAGCACTAAGATTGCGGTTCCTTTATCATGATGACTTTCTTGGTCTTACAGTCATCCTTGCACTTCCAGAAAACATTAACAGATCTTGACTCCTAGAAGCCAATACTTACTATCCCTTCTGAAAAAAATTAGGTTTTTGTGAAACTGCCGTGGTCCTGGGCCCCTTTTACTTAAGCAATATGTCATAAATACTGGAGGTGTTTCAGGGTGTTGTCCATGTAGCAAGAGCTTCACCTTGGCACAACAGTCCGAGGAGGCACAAGAGCTCTGTTGCTTAAAACAACCTCACAAGTATTGCAGGGTAAAAAGTTGAAGACGGAGCAGTGAAAGACACTTCTTCCTTCTCTGATGGCACTTTTGCAATGCTGGGTACATCTGTGCCAACACAAAAAGAATTGTAGCTAATCTCTTCCCATCCTGGGTGTTGGGTCACACTCCCCACAGTGTGAAACCTCTGAAGGTGGTACCATAATTTCCACCTTAAGTGCTGCTGAGGCTTCACTACTGCTTTTCCCTGTGAAGAGTTTCGAGCTAAGCTTTTTTCAATCAAACTCTGTACTCAAAAGCTTTCTACTGCCTTGGAAAATGCTCTCCAGAGCAGCCATGCTTCCCACCCTATCCCATCCCACCCCATCTCAGCAGCAGCCTGCAGAGACTGCCTGTGGGTAGGTCGTACCAGAGGTGTGTGTAGGCAGTGGGTGCACTTGCTGGGGATGTTTGACTGCAGGGGTCCCAGATGCCCAGGAGGTTGGTTTTAGCCGGGCCTTCCCCGAGGACTGCAGCATCTGTGCTCTGTCTGGCACACCCCGGGGCAGCCAGGGCTGCCCTCTGGTTGCAGAGTGGGCATAACCCCCTATAATGCTCCCTCCTAGCATTTTCCTTGTTAACATATTTCAGCTCCTTCTAAACCATTGATGTGTCCAACGGGCTCAGAATTATTTGGCAATAAGGAGTCAGCTTGGCTTACCTGCTTCTTTCATTATATTTGACTTATTCCCAGACCTGCAGGACTCTTCTTTGTTTATCTACACATGCAGATCCCTGTTACACAAATGCAAACAGGAAAATGAGTAGGTGTGTGGTAAGTGAACTCCTGCATCAAACTGGCATCTGTAATTATTTTGTCAAGTCATTTCCCAATGGGAGGATAATGAAAAGTGAAACATTAAAGTTAATGAAAAAATTCACGTTGAGAAATCAAGCCCTGAAACAGGAAAGATATTCCTGAAGTGAATGTTGCCAACTGTAGAACAATTATAATCTCTGTGGTCTTGCTACACGTTGATGATAAACACTTCTCACAGAAAGCAGAAAGATAAGTGGGACGAAATTATTTCTGCAGTGGGATCTCTGATTTAGGGGAGATTTCCTGGGATTTGAATGCTCTACTTTTTATCTTAATGGTAGTTGTTTACTTTCATTTTTCTGCTGTTTTAGAGGAAGAAGGAGCGAAAGAAACATTTGAACTACTTGGCACTCATAACACATATGTTCCATTGGCTTCATCTGATCACAAAAGTTACAAGCTCCACCAGCTGCGCCAGGAGAGCTAGTAAATTTTCTAAGTTAAATGAAGAGATTAGGTTTGCTGAACATGCAAAAATCTATCATCTTTGCCAATGGAGCTATTAAACTCTTTGATCCACAGCTGTTTGGCCTGAAGTCCCTCACAGGCAAGCTGATCTTCATTCTCCATCTTGCCTTTTGCCAGGTACAATTCCCAAAAGCATCTGAACCCCAGAGGGGCCCAAGTCCTTGTGACCTGGATTTTTGTGTGCTAAGGTCTGCACAGTGGGATTTGTCTCACCTGGTGTTAGCTCTCAGACACAGTGTATGTATCTAAGCTGCCTGGTTCTCCCTGTAACCAGCAGTGTTACCTGTGAAGATGGCAGGCTGGTTTGCCTTGGTGTGGGATGAGCAGACCAGGTAGGAGTGCTGAACCAACCATCTCACTTATCATGAGGGAACCTGGAGAACTAGCTTCCAGTTGATGCCCTGTGTTGGTCAGGTGAGGTGAAGTCCACCCAAAGGGCTAATCCAGATGATGGACAGATAAGCTGGCCAGATGTGTGCCCATTTCAACACCTGTGTGTGTCTGGGATTCACTAGATGTGTGTCTTTACATTTAAGTCCTTTGAGGGATGTGATCCAAGCTTCATTTCACCACGTGATCTTATGCACAAGGACGCATGTATTTCTCTTCCAGGGCTTCTAAGGAATTATTATCTGTTTATAACAAAGATCACACAACCGGTTGCATTCCTGTTTCTAGGAAAAGGTAAACTCTTCCATTTAATTACTGTTTATTACAGCTTCTTAAGGGAGCAAGGCTCATGCTGTTTGCTGTGCCTGCCTCTCAGTCTATCTTCCTCTCAGTCAAGCCCTCCTAATAACCTCATTTTCTCTTACTTGCTCCCTCCATAGCCTCACAAATATTCAGTTTTCAGGTGCCCAGTGGCATGGCTTTAACACAAAAGGTGGACTATCTCCATACCCCAGATTCAACTACAGCTTATGGGTTAGGACCCTTGCTTATGACGTGTAGGAAAATACAGGTTTGAGCTTTCCAGGCTGAGGAGGGTATTCAGCCCACCTCACCCATTGCCTAGAAAAGTACATTAGACATTAAGCTATTACATCAAAAACTCCCTAAAAGTCTCCCTACCTCAGTTTCTTAGAATAAGAAAGCACATCCTTGGATCTAGTCCTTAATGTAGGAGTCATGTCTCCTACCTTTAGCCCTCTGTAAGACAGGCCTCTGGTCACCTGTACCCAGATGGATGTTTTAGGTACCTAAATCTAGGTATGATGACAGATTTCAAATCAACCTCTCTGATTACTGCATCCTTTTATCTTAAGGGTATCTCTTCATCCCTTCCCAGGTGCCATAAGTGAGGAAGTCCAAACTCGATAGAAAACAGGAGATGCCTTACCAGAGATGGAGATAGGCACCATCAGGTATACACCTTCCCTCCAGTCAGTACCACCCCAGAGATTTCTGAGGAAACCAGGACTGCAAGGTGAGGACTGATCCCTAGGAAGACATTTGTACAAGGATACCTGTTTTTTGAACCCAAAAGGTTCATTGGGCTATACGCTCTACTTAACCAAGACATCAGTATTTCAAGCACACTAGAGCCCTTGGTTTGCTAAGAAAGTCAAACTCTCCCAGCCTCTGGACACAGAGTAGGGTTTTTCACCTTACCACTTCCATGCAAATTTCTCTCTCCTGAATGTGGGTTACTGGTCTTCTTCTTGATATTCCAAGTAACACTGATTAGTGTGCTGTGAAAGTCTGTGAACGCTTCCCTACATCTACTGGAAGTACTTTCCATAACAAAGTCTGGGATGACATTTGCATTTTGTACAGCCATATCACCCTGGTGACTCATAGTAACTCCTGTAAGTGAATAAAATTCCCTGTTCTTTCTCCTTCTCTGTCACTTCCCCAGGCTCCTGCAGAAATGTAGTAGTGAATCCCCTGGGTGAATCTCCAGACTACTGCAGAAATCCTGCTGTTAGATACTAAAAGCATGATCTTGAATGGGTGTTAAATTTCACACTACTATTCTTATTCCAGACTTGCAGGTTATCTGTTTCTACCTGTACCATGCTCAGATGTCTTTCTGTGGCGAGTTGTCTCCTGCAAGTGGCTGATGAGCAAATTTCATTAGCACACACCCACTTTTTCAACCATAGTCCTTGATGGAAACAGCTGAAAAGATCCCGGTTCCCCTGGAAAATCCTACAAGTTCTCCTTCAGCACAACCCGTTGCCATCTCCCTTTAAAGCCATTTCTTACTTTCTTGCTACAATTTGTGTGGTTTTCCTTCCGCCTCCCCCCCCCCCCCCCCCCCCCCCCCCCCCCCCCCCCCCCCCCCCCCCCCCCCCCCCCCCCCCCCCCCCCCCCCCCCCCCCTTAACGAATGATTTCCCATATCACGAGTGCTTCTCTGATGTTCGACAGCTTCACTCACCTGCAATTACCTTCCTTAAAGCAATCAATCAGCTCTCTTGTGAGGAAAGGCATGAGGCTGGCCTGGTACTCTCCAGCTGGCAAGCCCAGGCTGTTGTTCTTTCTTTGATTTTTCATTAATCATCACATCATTAATTATTGCTTTCCTTTAAAATTCGCCCTATGCTCTTGCATACTATTACAATCAAGCTAACGTGCCTTTAGATGCAAGTTCACTTTCTTAATTACGGTTACTATATTTGCTGTTCTCAAGTCATGTGGATCCCTCTCCTTCACGGCTTGACAAAATTACTTGGAATGGCTGCCAGGTCTCTGAGTGTCCTGCGGTGAGGGATTTGCTCCCCGCTGGCTAAGTGCATCCAGCTCTCTGAGCTTTGCTTCTCCCCCGAGGAGGTATTTTAAATTTCCTGACACTCATCCCATATCTGTCCTCCTTTTCTCCAGATTTTAATGTTCTTACAGAAAACCAAAGCTGAGTTTCATTTAGAGTTTTCACACACCTACGCCAGCTCTAATCCTCTCAGCATAAAAACATCACTTCTTTTCTTCTTTAAAATCTTTGTGTTTCAATAGCTGAATAACTTTTTATGATTTCCTTTTATTATTACTGTTTAATTTCCTCTGCAAACTTCTAACTCTGTTTGACTTTTGGCAATGTTTACCACAGCCCTGGCCTTCAAAATGAAGTTTTCTTTGCTGATTAGCTCTTTCCTCCTTTCCAAATGGATGCTGTGCTGAACTTCCTAAGGTAGTTCTCCATCCATTTCGGTCTGCAGCCCCTTCCTGCAAGTTTTCCTCCTTTCCTTGTGAATTGAATTCTAGAGAGCTCTTTGCAGCTTTTATTGAAAATAAATTATAGGCCTCCTTCAGCTGAAGTACCTTACAAGTCTTTGGCCTAACTGCCTTCAACAGTTCACCTTCTGAAATCTGTGCTTTCAAAACTGAAAATCCGACTTGTTTTTGTATATACCTCCGTTTCATCTAAAACGAATCAACTCAGTTTAGGTAATGGCTCAGTTTAGCTCTGAAATTAACGTTAGTCTTTCCACTGGCTGTAGAAACTTGGATCTGCCCTGTTTAAATGTTCTCCAGGGCTGAGGGTGTAAACACAGTATTATGGGCCATGGTTTCAGCTGGTTTAAATTGCTAAAGCTCTGCTGGACTCTGGCCAGTCAAGTGGAGTCTCTCTTGTCTAAGAAGCTGAAGTTTTCATCAAAGTATTTTGGAAGCAACCACAGTCTCTTAAATTACTAAGAAAAGAGATATTTTTGCCATCTTTCCACAGATGAAACTGCAATAAAATCTATGTTCTCACACTGTTTATAGTAGTCTCCAAATTAATTTACTATACCTGTCATAATATATTATCAATCCCTTCCATGTGCATTACCTCATTTGAGAGCCTCTTCTTGTTGTATACAGCAAATGGCAGGAAAAATTTAATGTGATACAAATAACCTTTGGATTGATTTAACTCTGCATGCCCAGACTCTCCCGGTCCTCCTACTCGCAGTGGTTGCAAGTTAGCATTCAGACAGCGGCAACAGTAATAAGAGAGGGGGAGACCAGCGCCAGTCTTCAAAATCTCCAGTGAGTTAAGCAGAGCAGGCTACAAAGGGGCCAGAGGCTAATTATCATATCAAAGTTTGACTAAGTGGTAGCACACTGAATTGGACAGCAAGATTACACAGTCTGAGAGTGTTAGATCCTCGTTGTTTCTTCCCCTCCATTACACTCTACCACATCCCTGTCACCAGGCACATCTAAAGACACACCAGAGGAGAGAAAAGGAGGACAGAGAAGTCAAAAGGACTGTAGCACAAGTAAAATGTGCCAGTTGCCTCCGAGGGCATTTTGTATCTTAGGGTGAAATAATAAATTTCCATAAGGTTAAGGGTGAAGTTTTTCAATGAAAACTAATAATAACAAAGCCCGTAATGGCTTTCTGGCACCCACCACCCAATGTTAATATTGCCTGATAGCATCCTGTTACTCCTTCAGTAATAATACAATGTTAGCTGGTCCTGAATAGCTGCTCACACTTGACACGCTTTGAAGTATTTGCATGGGTCGCTCCTCTGTACTGGGATTTAAACAAAGGGAGGCATGAATTCCAGCATTCGTCTTGTCCTTTCCATCCCGCATCTCCCAACTTATACCTGCTTTAAATACATAACAACCTTATCACGGGCTGCTCAGTTCTTTGTAGTAGGTAGGCTAAGAGAGCAAACACGGGTTTCAGTGATTACCTGCCCAGTACAGGAACACAGGTCGGCAAACATTAGCCTAAGAACAAGCCACTTCATTTTTGACAGGTATTATAGACTACTGAGCACAATAAACCACCCCCCTTTCTATTTTTAACTCTCTGATTGACACAGTGCCCACTTCAGACTGACTGCAAGCCTGAGCGTTGGGTGCTGTGCCGATGGAGAGGGGTAGTGCTCACAGCTCTGACTGCTGCAGGGCAGAAGAGGGGAGCCAGAGGCAGCAGCATGGGGATGAAAACGGAGGCAAAGATTAGTCCCTGGAAGGCAGGGGCAGTCCTTTCAGTTGTGGATATCTGCTCACGCTTTCTGCGTCCTTCACAGTAACATCGCTGTAGCCATGGATGAACTGAGGCTGAGCTGAAGAGAAACGCCCGAGTCCGAAAATGTGTCTGTTTTGTTTTTTTTTTTCTTCCCTTCACATGATTTCTTTCTTAAGGTATTGAATCCAGTGCAATGTTAGGCTAGTGAGACTCAAACCGCTTGGACCACTCCAACACCAAGCTAAACTCTCAGCGGTCGAGTAACTCGTCCATCCCCTCTTATCATACGCTGTCCCCCAGAGCCACAGCTCACACATAGTTTTCTGAACATTGAAAAACCTTCAAAATAAGTAGGAGTGTCACCAAAACTCAAACACTTCTTGATCCTCTATAGTTTATACTGGACTTATTTCTGACATGGACTGTAGATTATTATTAGCCTCCAAGAGCAAACAAAAAAAAAACCCTCACCCTTTTTTCTGTCTTATGTGCAAAACATTGTTTCCTCTTTGGAGAAAAAATTGAAGTCCCAGATGCATGAGCACTAAGGCAAAAAAGTCATTGTAGTTTATATTTGTGCTATACCAGTTATTTTCACTTTTTGGGTTTTTTTTTACTGAAGGCACAGATGCCTGTATAGCAAATTTTACCCTCCTGACATGGTCTTACTTTTTTCAGTTGCCTTCTGCAGTCTCTGTAGAGTTATCCCACAGATTCCCTGAGTTTTCTGGGGTGCTCGGTGTAAAAAAAAATACCCACTGCACTATGCAGCAGCACAGACCTGAGGCTTTGGTGCATTGTGGTTCTGGATTTCTGCAACAATGATAGAAAGCTGCATTCTAACCTCTTCGGGTGAGGGAAACCTTATGAAAAAGCTGAGAAGGCTATTGTCGTTGGAAGTTAAGGTTTTTCCTTTCCTCACCAGGAGACACTGTGGGAAAATGGAGAAAGTGATATCACTAGGGTTTATCAAACCTAGATAATTTAGGATAGTGGGAAAGTCTGACAAAATTTATTGCTTAATGTGTCAGGTTTATGAGCTTAGCTACACGAGGTGTTTAGGTGACTATTAGTGTGTAAAAGGTGAAAGTGGGAATTTAAAAGCCTAATAGCTATTTCTACACTTGTGTTGATCCTGTGCTTCTTCCCTGCTATGCCACGTAATCTGCATATAGTTTAATCCGTGTAATATTTATGCATATTCTATAGTATGCATAGAGTTTAATTTGATGACCTGCTGCCATTTAGCTTAATCCAGTTTGGAAAGGCCCACAGAAGACACTGGAGCTAGTACTGTGCTGGCTGTCTCCCACCAGCTATCATGCATTTTCCCCACTGCTTCTCAGCCAGAACAAATACATCAGTTTTTAATTTTCCCACATTGATGCCAGCTGCAGTGTCAGGGAAACACGCGGCTCTCAAGGAGAACAAGTGCATCTCCCAGGCTGGAGGCTCACCAAGCGACAATGGCTGGACAGTGCTACCCTGCAAGCTTTGGGGAAAGGTTTCCCCTCCCACCAGCTTTGGGAGGCAGTGAGCCCATGGGCCCTGCCAGCACTCTCAGCAGAGGCTGGGTGGAGGATGCAGCAAGTCCTGGCTAGCTCACTCCTGTCATCTCCTGCCCGTGAGCAACTTCCCAACTGTCCTTTCCCCTCAAACAATTGCTTACGGTTTGTAAAGACATGAAAATGTTGGTATGCTGCTCATGTGGTCAGCAAACAGCCTTCCTTGTTTTAGAGTTCACACTCAGCAGCGGCTCGGAGTGGGAACAAGTCACTGCAGTGTAAGGCAGGGTGTGAGCTTGCAGTGCATCAACTGCTCTGGGCAAACGCTGCATGCTCTTGCCTGGTGGGTCTCTGCAAAAAACGGGAGGTAGCTTCTCACTCTGGGGAACAGGGCACGTCTCTGTCTTTGTGTGTCATGATGTGGGGTCTGGAAAGTTGCCTGCAAGCTCATCTGGCCACGATGGAAGTCTGAAGGCTCTCAATCAGTCTCTGATGTCCTTTTTTTTGTCCTTTTCCTATAGCTTGCTGTGTTGCTGTCATGCTGCTTTTTACGTGAATGGTGTTGATGTGAATTTCATTGTGCAAACTTCCAGCTATCAGGCTTGATCTTGGTTGTTGTCTCAAATTGATATTCCAGTGCCTCATTCTAATCAGCATCTATTGCTAGAGGGTTTTTTAAAGAACTAACAAATATTTAGATGCAGGCGTTCACTCACTTGTAGAATAATTTATCTGATAAAGATTGTGCTTGATATTTTATGTCCTTCTTCCTCATGAGGAAGGGTATTACCACTGTAAAGTTTGCCACGTGCCTACTCCCAGTATAGAAAACACAGCATCTGAAAGCAGTAATAAACCAACTTTTCCTATACATCTCCTTAATGGCCCTGTGTTTATTCATAGGTCTGAGATAAAGTGGTAAAAGATTTCCCTTGGAAAGTGTTGCCTCTTTCAGCAGACCAATTTCTTTCAGCATTGTGAAGGATGTACTTGGAAAGAAAATTGTACACACTTTTTATTCTGCTGGTACCAGGAGGTGCTTCTAATCTTTCTTGCCATTACTAATTCATGTGGGCTTTTTTTTTTTTTTAACAAGAACATGATAATGCTCAAACAAATCCATAGTTCCCAAGCTGGAACCTGCAATTAAAATATCACTGATGATTAAACTCTTCTCAGACTGTTGTCATGTTTTTGTCCCTCCAACTCACCACTAGAAATGAGTGCTGAGCTCACGACATTGAGGCTGGGTTTAAAATCTCACATCATGGTACTTTTTGCTGCGATTGAGCCTGTCTGGTTAATCCCATTGGTGCTGCTGCGATGTCAGACACTGGAAAATGAAGGATTCACATATACTCTCTTTTGTTAACAAGTCTTCAGTGGGATGTCAGCTATGGAAGGAGTGGAAGAACTCAGTCCTGGAGTGATTATTACCCTGCTGGACCAGTGTGTGTGACTGCCTGAGAGCAGTTTACACTCACGTGGCCATATGAGGATCTCACTCCTGTGTAAACTGGGCCTGCTTTGAAGTCAAGGAAATTCCATTAGCAGGGAACAATTGTGAGATCAGAATCAAACACCAAAAAGTTGTGATCTTCCTAACTTCTAAGAGGCAAGCATAGGGATTTCATTTTTCAGAGGCTGCTGCTATGCGAGTTGACGTGTTTGCTTTGCATAATTATGCTTGGCTACAGCCACACCCAGGGAAAGGAGTGGTGGTGTTCGATGCAGGCACACACGTACAAAAGCTGAGGGCACTCGCCTGCAGAATATTGATAACACAATAATGCTGGCTGGCAGATGAGTGAATGTGTAGCAGCAAATCTCTGAATGTCATTCACATGCACTTTGAAGGCCGTTGGCATGGCGGGTTATGGAAATGCAAAGTATTATATATTACTCTATGGTTCCTGTTTCCTTTCTCCTCGGTTGTTCTTTCAGACCAAATGCTGCACATGTGCCAAAGTATCTACATTAGGCAAAGAAATGCAGTGTGAAGACGGGGGTCACCTTTTCATATTTTATTTGTATGTGGATTGTGAGAGACCATGTGTTGCATGAGAGCACATGAGGGAGGATCAAAGTCACAGTGGCAAAGCCTGAGACTCAGTGTGGAAAGGTCAGGTGCAGTGCTGTCTGAATAGCCCATTTAAAAACCAGCAGCTCTAGGACAGTCAGAAACCTCCTTATGCATCACCGAGTAGCTAAGCTTGAATCCTCCACCACCTTGTTCCAGCACAGACAGCTCCTGGCAGGTTTCCCTCCTTTATACCCGGTGTGGGAGGCAGGAGCACTTCAGGCCAAGACAGCATATTTTCTGGACATTTTATAATTCTGCTCCAGGGATTCCCGGTTCCTGATTGCTCTTCTCTCTTTCCTTAGCCATCCTGTCAAATTTGACAGCTGGAAGATTTGAGGGAGAGCTTTGTTCTGCCTACCCATACTTTTTTCTCATTTCTTCTCCCCAGAAACTCAAGAAAGTTAAATGCCGAGCTCCTCTCCCTTTCAGACAACTAGGGCCAATGCAAACACCAGGTAATGGCTTCCTCAGCTGGAGCTCCTCCATCTCGGCAGGGCTGCGGCTGCTCGCTGACGTTCCCCTGTGGGGAGGGACCTCTCTCTTCACGGGATGCTGGTAAAGCCGTTAGGAGCACCACATGCACCTCGCTTTAACTCACCACAAATAGTTTTTCTGTCAACATGGGCAGTAGATATAGATTATATCATCTTCTAGATTGTTCTAGGGCTCTCTGGGGCTCAGGCCAAAATAGCCTGTTTCAACAATCATTTGACAGTAAAGAGCTTTTTAAATATCCTTTCTTTTCCCTGGGCTTTGCTGGGGGGCAGACACTGTCCTTTAAGCTGAAGCATCTGCTTCTGCAGTGCTCTCTTCAGGAATTAGGAATGGAGATCTTTATTTTACCCAGGCATGTGATGCAAGATTGCGGTTATCATGCTAAAATAAGTTCATTTTTTTTTTCTGAATTGTGCTCTAGACCTCCTTATGTTTTCTCACTGCTAAACAAAAGAGTTGCTCTGACCCCCACACCTGGTTCTGACCCTTTGCCATTGCCCCCCAGCACCTACTGGGGCCAAGGGCTGCACACAAAACACAGCCAACAGCCCTGCAGCTGTGGCCAGTCACGAGGTGTCTGCCTTCTGCATTTTGCAGGTTTTATAGCTGGCAAGACGTGGTGGGTCGCCTTGCTAAGAGTCAGTAGAAATACTGAAGGGGCTGTAGGGTGGTAACAACAGCTCACGGTGTGAAAAACGAGACCATCAAACATGCTTGCAAGCGCTGTGGTGCATCAGTGTTGCTCTGGCTTTGAAATGGGTAGTGTTGCAGAGCAGGGCATGTGCCCCAAGAGCTGGGGTGAGCATCCCTGCGTGGGCACCAGCAGCTCTGCTGCTGTCCTGCCACCCACCAGAGGTGAGGACAGGCTGGGGGACGGTGGGTCTTGGCATGGCCCATAATGGGGGTCTCACCCATCTGGGCTAGCTGTGTTTGTCTCCCAGCTGCATGCAGCATCTTATACTGGGGAAAGAGCTGCTGGCACAGTGCTAAAGATCTCCATTTATTTACTGGCCAAGGGCTTTGTTTCATAGAAGTCACGGTAAGAAAGCAACAGCTCGTGTTGAGAGGGGAAACTGAGCACAAATGATGGGTTGTATTGAATTTGGCACTGGCTTGCAGAGTTTGTCAGGAGGAGGGATTGCAGGGGTTGGCTGTCATTTTGTCTCATTTTCTTGAAGCATGGCACTGTGTAAACGATTGAAGGAGGAGGTATTGACTTACTCCTGCTGTTGCCATCCTAAAAAATTAGGCCAGTGAGAGGGCTTTCACTGCAATTTATGATCCCTCAAAAGAAGATCAAAATGTGATTAAAAAAGACTCCAACAACAAATCAGAGGAAAGGGAAGACTAGCTGCCCAAGAGGCAAGCAGTTTCTTTGTACCCATCTCCCTCCTTACAGTCAGACAAATACTACAATCTGACTGTGGCTCCTTGATGAATGGGTACATTCATCTGCAGAATTCAGCTTTCATTATGCAGGATTTTTGTACTTTTTTCAACCCAGAAAGTTTGCTTGCTGTGAGCTTAGTGATCTGACAAGAGAGGTTTTGCCTTTAGCAAAGAAATTTCTTTTGAGCAAACTGAAGGTTGTTTATGTCAGCCCATTCCTATCCAGCATTTTCACCGTCCCACATGCAGCCTCAATGGCAAGAGGAGAGTTTCAGAGTGTCCAGCTTCTCCAGGCCATTTGCATGAAAGTTCCCAAGGTGTCTCACAGTTACTTGGTTTTTCAGTTGTGAGCAGTCTTTCTAGCTAGTACGAGTGATAATTACAACTTTCATAAATGGAATGACATTGAAAAAGTAGCATACAGTATCCACACTACTTGCAGTGAAATTGATTTCTTCCTAGAATTAAAACACAAGATGCTCTGCAGGCATGCAGATAAAGATGGGATTTTGATGATATCCACTATGATTTGCTGTAGACATAATAATGAACTCCTGTTCCTAATGACTCAGGTACAATTTTCACTTGGTGAAATATCCGTCCTTTTGTACCTGTATTATGAGGAAATGCACAGCAAATGCCATGAAGGAGATCTGCTTCCTGTCCTGCAGAAACCCCAGGACAGGTCTTCACACATCAGCAACAGAGCAGAGAGAATAAACCCAACCATGCTATTGCTTTGTGGCACTGGCTAGAGCAGTTTGACATAGGTTGTCTTTTCTTTGAACTCTTTCTGAATACAAGCAAGGCTTTTGACACTGCCTCCCATAACATTCTCATAGGCAAGCTTAGGAAGTATGGGTTAGATGAGTGGACAGTGAGGTGGATTGAGAATTGGCCGAATGACAGAGCTCAGAGTGTTGTGATCAGCGGCACAGAGCCTAGTTGTGGGCCTGTAAAAAGTGATGTTCCCCAGGGATCAGTACTGGGTCCAGTCTTGTTCGACATATTCATCAGTGACCTGGATGAGGGGACAGAGTGTACCATCAGCAAGTTTACTGATGACACAAAACTGGGAGGAGTGGCTGACGCACCAGAAGGCTGTGCTGCCATTCAGCGTGATCTGGACAGGCTGGAGAGCTGGGCAGAGAGGAATGTAATGAAATTCAACAACGGCAAGTGTAGGGCCCTGAACCTAGGGAGGAATGACTCCATACACTGGTACAGGTGAGGGGCTGACCTGCTGGAAAGCAGCTCTGCAGAGAGAGACCTGGGAGTCCTGGTCGACAGCAATGTGCCCTTGTAACCAAGAAGACCAATGGTCTCCTGGGGTGCGTTAAAAAAAGTGTGGCCAGCAGGTCAAGGAAAGTCATCCTCCCCCTCTACTCTGCCCTGGGGAGGCCCCATCTGGAGTACTGTGTCCAGTTCTGGGCTCCCCAGTTCAAGAAGGACAGGGAACTGCTGGAGAGGGTCCAGCAAAGGGCTACTAAGATGATTAGGGGATTGGAGCATCTTTCTTACGAGGAAAGGCTGAGGGACTTGGGTCTGTTTAGCCTGGAGAAGAGAAGACTGAGAGGGAACTTCATCAATACTTATAAATATCTAAAGGGGAGGTATCAAGAGGAGGGGCCCAGACTCTTTTCAGTGGTGCCCAGTGACAGGACAAGGGGCAACGGGCATAAGCTGGGACACAGGAAATTCCATCCCTATATCAGGAAAAACTTCTTTACTTTGAGGGTAACAGAGCATGGGAACAGGCAGCCTAGAGAGACTGTGGAGTCTCCTTCTCTGGAGATATTAAAAACTTGCCTGGATGCATTCCTGTGCAACCTGCTCTAGGTGAACCTACTTTGGCAGGGGGGTTGGACTAGATGATTGCCAAAGGTCCCTTCCAACCCCCATCATTCTGTCATTTTGTGATTGAAAAGCCCTCTTCACCAGCTTGGCAAGCCTATGACTGATGGGGAAGAGCATCTTTGGTCAAAGGCTTGCCAGGCTGGTGAAGAGGGCTTTAAACTAAGGTTGCCAGGGGAGGGGAACCTCAATCCATCCCACCACTACCAGTTTGATGCCAGTGCCAGCAATAGATGCCCAGAGCCTGGAGAAGGGTCACAGGTCAGCAGGAGAGCACATGGAGTGCAGCACAAAGGAATTCCAGCCACTCCAGCCAGTAAGTCAGCTTCATTGGGGGCCCAAATTAAATGCCTCTATGCAAATGCATGAAGCATGGGCAATGAACAGGAGGAGTCAGAGATGCGTGCACGCCTGCAGGGCTATGATCTTATTGGTGTCACAGAGATGTGGTGGGATGGCTCCTATGACTGGAGTGTTGGAATGGAAGGATATAGGCTCTTCGGGAAGGACAGGCATGGGAGAGGAGGAGGGGGTGTCACCCTCTATGTCAGTGACCAGCTGGAGTGCATGGAGCTCCACCTGGGGATGGATGAGGACCCAACCGAGAGCTTACAGGTCAGGATTAAAGGGAGGGCAGGGACAGTTGACATTATAGTGGTGGTCTGCTATAGGCCACCCAACCAAGAAGACTGAGTGGATGAGGCCCTGTATAGACAGATAGGAGGAGCCTCACCTTCACAAGCCCTGGTCCTCATGGGGAACCTCAATCACCCCAGTTATCTGTTGGAGGGACAACACAGCCGGGAATAAGCAATCCAGAAGGTTCCTGGAATGTGTTGATGATAACTTCCTTCTCCAAGGGATAGAGGAGCTAAGGAGGAGAGGTGCTATGCTGGACCTTGTTCTCACCAACAAGGAGGGGCCAGTGGGGAATGTGAAGCTCAAGGACAGCCTTGGCTGCAGTGACCATGAGATGGTGGAGTTCAAGATCCTTAGGGCAGTGACAACGGTGCATAGTAAACTCACAACCCTGGACTTCAGGAGAGCAGACTTTTACCCCCTCAGGGATCTGCTTGGCAGAGCACCATGGGATAAAACCCTGGAGGGAAGAGGGTCCCAAGAAAGCTAGTTAAGATTCAAGGATCACCTCATCCAAGCTAAGGAGTGATGCATCCCAAGAAAGAGGAAGTCAGGCAAAAACATCAGTAGGCCTGCATGGATGAACAAGGAGCTCCTGGACAATCTAAAACAGAAGAAGGAAACCTACAGAGGGCGGAAGCAAGGACAGGTAGCCTGGGAGGAATACAGAGAAATTGTCCAAGCAGCCAGGCATCAGGTTAGGAAAGCTAAAGCCCTGATAGAATTAAATCTGGCCAGGGACGTCAAAGGCAACAAGAAAAGTTTCTATAGGTATGTCAGTGATAAAAGGAAGACTAGGAAAAATGTGGGCCCTCTCCAAAAGGAAACAGAAGACCTGGTTACCTGGTATACGAAGAAGGCTGAGGTACTCAACAACTTTTTTACCTCAGTTTTCACTGACAAGTGCTCTAGCCACACCACCCATTGCAGAAGGCAAAGGCAGGGACTGGGAGAATGAGGAACTGCCTGCTGTAGGAGAAGATCAGTTTCAAGACCGTCTAAGGAACCTGAAGGTGCACATGTCCATGAGATGTATCCATGGGTCCTGAGTGAACTGGTGGATTAAGTTGCTAAGCCACTATCCATCATATTTGAGAAGTCGTGGCAGTCCAGTGAAGTTTCCACTGACTAGAAAAGGGAAAATATAACCCCCATTTTTAAAAAGGGAAAAAAGGAGGACCCAGGGAACTACAGGCTGGTCAGTCTCATGTCTGTGCCCGATCATGGAGCAGATCCTCCTGGAAACTCTGCTAAGGCATACGGAAAATAAGGAGGTGATTTGTGAGAGCCAACATGGCTTCACTAAGGGCAAATTGTGCCTAACAAATTTGGTGGCCTTCTATGACAGCGTTACGGTGTTGGTGGATAAGGGAAGAACTGATGTCATGACACTGTCCTGCATGACATCCTTTTCTATGAACCAGAGACACATGGATTTGACAGATGGACCACTCTGTGGATAAGGAATTGGCTGGATGGCTGCGCTCAAAGAGTTGTGGTCAATGGCTCCATGTCCAAGTGGCAACCAGTGATGAGTGGTATTCCTCAGGGGTCAGTACTGGGACAAGTGCTGTTTAACATCTTTGTCAGCAACATGGACAGTGGGATGGAATGCACCCTCAGCAAGTTTGCTGATCACACCAAGCTGTGTGGTGTGATTGATACGATGAAGGGAAGGGATGCTATCCAGAGGGACAAGGACAGGCTTGAGAGGTGGGCCTGTGCAAACCTCATGAAGTTCAACAAAGCCAAGTTCAACAAGGCCAAGTTCAAGGCCCTGCACATAGGTTGGGGCAATCCCAAACATGAATACAGCCTGGGCAGAGAATGGATTGAGAGCAGGACTTGAGGGTGTTGGTTGATGAGAAGCTCAACATGAGCCAGCAATGTACGCTCGCAGCCTGGAAAGCCAACCATATCCTGGGCTGCATCAAAAGAAGCATGGCCAGCAGCTTAAGGGAAGTGATTCTGTCCCTCTATTCCACTTTGGTGAGATCCCACCTGGAGTACTGCATCCAGCTCTGGGGCCCGCAACATAAGAAGGACATGGACCTGTTGGAGTGGGTCCAGAGGAGGGCCACGAAGATGCTCAGAGGACTCAGAGCATTTCTCCTATGAAGACAGGCTGAGAGAGTTGGGGTTGTACCTAAAGGGGGCCTACAAGAAAGCTGGAGAGGGACTTTTTACAAGAGCCTGTAGTGATAGGACAAGGGGTAATGGCTTTAAACTGAAAGAGGGTAGATTCAGATTAGATATAAGGAAGAAGTTCTTTACTATGAGGGTGGAGAGACAGTGGAACAGGTTGCCCAGAGAAGCTGTGGATGCCCCACCCCTGGAGATGTTCAAGGCCAGGTTGGATGGGGCTTTGAGCAACCTGGTCTAGTGGGAGGTGTCCCTACCCATGGCAGGGGGGGTTGGAACTAGATGATGTTTAATGTCCCTTCCAACACAAACCGTTCTACCATTCTATGAAAATCAGATCCTCCTCCCAAACATGACAGTCAACTGTCTGCAATACAAGACAGCACAAATTTCAGAACCATGTCAAATCATAGTATTGTGTGATTTCATACAGATCAGTGGTTCCCAAAGTTTCTGGATGAAGAATCAGGATTCCTCCAAGGTCACGAGACATTTTTATCACTACACTGCAAGAGCTGTGGTTCTGTGGACCAGCTGGAGACTACTTGTGTTAACCCTACAGCATGTAAAAATGTTTGTCTCAACTTCCATAATTTAATAAGTGTCAATATTTATCTGTTGTGCTTATCTTGTATTTTAAAGATTCATTCATTCTCACATTGTGCAGCACTTTTGAAATTATGTGCTATGTCCACATACGAACCACTTGAGTACTATCATTATTTTTTACACAAGACAGATTTGGACAATATTTTTAATGGTAGCACTTGATACATAATACAATGCAGAAGGTGAGTTGAGGTTCATGGAAAACTGTGCTGCTTCCTCTACGGGTTCAGGACATGAGAGTGGGAACTGTAGAAAAACAGGGCGAGGGAGTACAAATGGAGCTAGTACAGATCAAGTGTAATCTTTCTTTACAGACACTGTCTGCTGAGGAATACAGTAGGTATTGATTCCCCACCATTATTTCGAGCAGCACAGTTTATACTATTTTTTGAAACATTACTTAGATTATAGAACACTTGGAGCAGCAAAGACCTTGTGCTGTACCCAAGAGCAGTGTGGAGCCCAGCAGGGTGCCTTCTCCTTGTTTTGACTCCCTAAGGACCACTGCAAGTCAAACACATCAAATTATAATAATCATAATAGGATATGGCAGAAGTAGAAAATCTTGTAAAATTCTATTCAGGTTATTTTACTGGAATTCATTTTCTAAATCTACTGTTTAGAACTGAAGGTCATGAAATATCAATTTCTTTCCTTTAATTTGAAGATTTCAAAGGAAAAGTTATTGCAGTGATGCCAAGGTTGTAAATATCCGAGCATGAACTCTCCTAGAGAGGTTAAAACATGTAGGGCAGGCTTCATTCCAGAAAGTAACATGGCATTTCTTTATTCCAGATTTGACACAGGGAAGGGATGGATAATTGCTCTCCTAAGGGTTGTAATCACAGTGAGACTGGGACCTAAGGATTTACGTCGTGCTTGCTGTTTTCCATCAATCAGCTAATCCTGTAGGGTCAGGATTGATTAACTTTTGTGTGTGTGCAAGGGAAAGTGAACATGGGAAGAATTTTGTCCTTGCACTTATATCTATAGGGTTCACCACAGCTGAAGCTTTGGTATCCCCAAGGCCTGAATACTGCTGGCCCTTGGTATGCTCTAAACACAAAAATGCATGCCATACCCTTGAATTTTTTGCATCGGCTGTAGGATGTGGTTAGTGGAAAAGGCAGGATATAAAAGATAGTTCAGAAGCTCATTCAATTCTGCGTTAGTAATGTCATTGCTCAGTCCTGTGGGAGTGCTACAGATCCTGTGCAAGCTTCTATTTCTATGTAGGGACACACCTTTAAGGGACAACACCAGTTTTTCACCAAAAGTTTCCATACTTGGCTATAGTTATTCTGCTGAAGCCAGTATAAATAAGGTTCCAACCATTAAGTATTATTACTAATGTACCTGGAAATTTTCACTTTAAATTGCCATCCTAAATTCTTATATGGGTGTCTAAGTAACCAGCCTGGGAAACTGCTGACCAACCAGCAGCTCACATGGGATAACAGCAGATCACATGGGGTGTGATCTGATCTGTGCTGTGAAATCAATTGCACCGTTACAGCTGCAGTATCATCTGGAAAAAGCACAAGGATAAACTGCTAGTGGCTCTTCCATTTTGCATCAGTATTTGGAGAAGTTCAGAAAGGTCATCTTCCTTGTGGTGCTGGAATTGACGGTATTTCCATCTGGGGTCAGGGGATAGGGTCATGAGAAGCAATGGCTCCTAAACTGCAGTGACATTTCCCTATTGCCAAAGTCAGGTGACTGATACTATTTAAAAGTCAATTTACAGGTCAGCAATGCCATGGTAATGCTTTAGGTACATGGAGAAGTGAGACATGGGTGTGTTTTCCTTTGTTCTATTAATAAACACTGAATAACTTTGAATTAAACATTTCCTCATACTGTGAGCAACGCCATGAAGAAGCTATGCTGCTGGCCAACCTTAAACATCAAAGTGAAGCTGTCTTACCTTAATTAGCAGGTAAACCAGACAGCAGGTGACGAGATGCTGCCTGCTTTGAAGGCAATGATTAAAAATCATAGCTCTTCGTGTCAAGCCAACACCCTTCGCTTTACCTCCTCATGACTCTGGTTGAGATGACAAAAGGGAAGGGTAGGAGCCTTCTGCTCTGACAGCCACATCTGAAGATCATCCCATCATCCTGCCTCTGGAAGACGAGGACAACGCTGTGTGGTTAGTATTGGAACTACACTAAAGCAAGTTCATCTCTCCTGCCTTGGGTTCTGGGTTGCTCTAAAGGCATACGCTGTTTGTTTCCCCAAGGAAGAGAAACGCAGAGTACTTTTATGACAGGAGGATATTCTGTACTTTCTTATGAACATAGAGCTTAACCAAGAGGCAACTTTGATCAATTAATCCCAGAGGGAGAGATTTTAAAAGACGCTGAACAAAGCTGACCCTCTGCATGTAATTTTCTGAAGAATTAACTATTGATAATGAGTTATGAACAACTTGTTGTTACTGTTTATGAACATCACTGGCAGGATTAACCATTGATTACAAGAGAAATAACTACTGATACAAAGTGAGTTAACTGTGGAAAGCCTGTGCCCCTTATTTACTTTGGATTTAATTTATCTCACCTCCAAAAATGCAATCAAAATTCTGCCTACTCTTTGGGTATTTGATTTCAGATTTTTGCAAGACTGTTAAAACTAGCAGGTAAATACTGCAGCATCGAAGCAGGCTCACACACATTGGAACTGTCATCGTCCCTAAGGTGGACACATTTCAAAGATTAAGAGAAGTTATCTTCAAAGGGTAAACAAGGAAAAGGACTGTCTTGAGGCACTGAATGGCACTTTCACTGGAGTAGGATTTTACTGCTTAAGATTGCTTTAAAAACCAACCCTTTACTTTTTAAATTCTATCTATACTTTACAGAATAACTCAAAATTAAGTTCTTACATTCATGTTTTCAGACATAGTTTGTTTCATAGGATGCACTTTTGCTGCAGAATCATGAGCATCAATTATTTTACAGAAATTCAAGCGAACTGTATTATACTTAGTTCTTATACTATCACCATAAGAACTAGGTAAATATGTGAGAAGATACTCTGGCACCTTGTTACATGGAGTTTAACAGGAGAGAGGTACCTATGTCTATTTTAAAAACGGATCCTGCAGGCAACATATGGGGTACTTCTGAAAATATTCTCTGATCTTCACTTGTGCAGGCTGTCAGATCCCACATGCAGGCTTTTCATGTTAATGCCTTCCACAAGCTCTGGTGTAGAGGTCAGGTTATAAATGCATGTCGTTAATTTACTTGCAGAGTCTTTGCAGTGCAGCTAAATCCACATCAGAGCCTGAGATGAGTGATCTAAGTGATCACACTGTATCAAACTATGCTGGGAAATTTAAACAAAAGTTTTCTAAAATGAAAAATGTATATTTATTTTGCTTGTTACTTTCCATTACAAATTTGTAACGATTTGTTAATGCTGTTTATTTTAACTCCTGACTGAGTCCTTGAGACTGAAATACTCTTTGCAAGCCTGGAATAGTGCGAGCAGCAGCACGAACCTAAATCCTGTCAATGTCCAGTAGTTTATTTGATTTATACAAGCTATGTGGCATTTACGGCGCATGTAAGAAGATGAGGCTTGCTCTGTAGTAACCTAAACCTGCCTTTGACTTACAATGGATCTATATGATCAGACCAAATATTCTTGTATAAAAAGTTACAGTGTAGCTCATATTGAAACAAGCCAGAGATTAATGCTTCAAACACAGGAGGAAAACACATAGCTGATTAAGAAATTTAAAGTCCGTGTAATTATGGTTCTTGCCAGACTGAGATACCTTAAAAGAGTATCTCCAGCGACACTTCTTCTCTGCTCACTTGATGGATTAACACAACTAAAAGGAAAGAAAAGGAAAATAATAATAGAAAAGACTCCTTTTTATAAACTAGGACTGCACAAGAGCTTGTTTTATCTGGTAACACCAACCTACCTGAAAGTGAGAATGTGTGGCTGTCACCCTCACTGGGTGACCAAACCACTGGTTTGGTTTTCAGTTTCAGTGAAATGCGTCTTATGGTTTCTCATACAGAGTTGACCCCAGGAGAATAGCATATGACTGCTGTACCTGATGGCAGTCCTCCGGGCACTCTTTTACAATTAGATAGGTTTTCAAATGAACTCAAACAAAGAAACAAGGCAATTTGCTGATATTCTGTGATGCCTTTCTTGAAATAAATAGAACAGATGCCACCTTAGGGTCTGAGTTTTATTAATTGCTTTATAAAGAATGCTTTTCTTTAAAAAATACACTCTCTGCATTGGCCTGCTGACCCTGGGAATTCAAACCTTATTATTCCAGTTTAAACACTTGCCAGTGCTCAGACAGTTAACAAAGCTAAAGCCTCTCCCAGCTGAACACCAGATTCCCTGGGGAATCCAATCAGGCTACTTTATTCTGGTCTTTTAAAAAGTCAGGTCAAATAGCTATTTGAATTGTAATGATCTCCATGTGAATTCTGGTTTTGATAGCAATTGCTGATATTCTCAGCTTCCAGACAGGCGTACTAATTGCATATCTTCTGTCATATGCAGTACAATGCTGCTGCTGCTGCCAATGATGATTTTTTACTCAAATCCAAACTTTTAATTGGGTAAAAATAGAAAAAAAAGATAACCATGAACTGTGCTACTTCGGTGAAACCAATACCTAGGCTCCTGCTCCACTTATTAGAAATTTTAAGACTTGTGACTGGATAGGTGGTTAAAAAGTGCTGTCTATATCCAGAAAGCTGCAGTTTGGAAAGACACTGAGTCATTTCAGCTGCAATTTCCCTAGGCTTGGTGTGAAAAGCAATATCATGGAAGGATCCCAATATGGCTATAGCAATCCTTAAGACCTTCTCAACAGACTGTAGGGGTGAGAAAGCTTTTCATCTTTCTTTTTTTTTAGTATTTATTATTTGATTATTTTTTACATCACTCCATCCTACCCTCTGAGCCAGCCAGCAAGTAAAGGAAGATGAGCAGCAAGGCTCAGAGTCTGGCAGTTTTCACTCATTAGGTAAGCCTTACAGCTTTGAAACAGGAGTATTCTATTTAAGTCAGTATGGTGATGCCTGCTCCCAGCAAGGTTAAATTTTTGTTCACTTTTTAAAAATTATCTAGCTGTCTCTTGCAATATTTCCTTTAGCAGTTGTCACCATAGTAACCTGCTGCTAGATGGGAGTCTAATCTTGTGCAAACAATGAGAATAGCTGCCTTTCTTTACTCAAAAATTCTGCAAATTAACTATAATTCCAGAAATATAATACTATAATTCCTTTTCGAAAGGTAAAAATAGATGTACTTTTCTCTTTTTGCTCTCTCTTTCTTTGTCTAAATTTTTTCTGGAATAACTGTTCTGTTACCTCTTCAAAGGAGTATTTTCGCTAGGCCTGTTTGGCTGACTTTTACCTCAAATCTTTAAAAAAAATGGTGATACATGTCTGCTTTAAATTAAAGTTGTATATACACTTTACTGAACCAGGTCCTAAATAAGATTGATCGTGGTTAAAGACCTACTGGAGGAAAAGGACAGGTGTGAAATTCTCCTCAGATAGATTTTGTAGGAGTATAGCACAGTAAGCCGGAGGATAGTATCACAAGGAGACCACTCCTCGCCAGAAACCAGCACCTAAAGAGTTAGGTATTGGCCCTTACTGTACTGGGGACATTTATGCTACTGGGGTGTTTGCTGTATCCATCTGCTTGGAAGGAAGGATCCAGAGCATTCAATGATTACTTTAAACAGCTGTACCCAGTTGCATATCAAGATTTGAAAGGCACTAACTTCACGGGTAATGAAATGCCTCATTTGAGGAACTTTGTTACCATTTTCCTTGATGTTCCAGAGAAGACGTTTAGCCGATGACACAGAGACTTACACTGAGACCATTGAGAGTGTTGATAATAAATTTATCTAGGAATGCACATGCTGAGTGTTTTCCTAACTCATGGTGCTGCTATACCTTACTTGGAGTGAATTTAGTGTAATTCAAGAAATGTGGAGACAGAGGGCAAAATATATTGTAATGCTCCGTTGTTTCATTTACAGTGACCTCATAGATGTTTAATGTGCTGAAGGGCCACAAAAGCAAAAGTCCCATGCAGAAGCATATCTGGAAGGGCTTTCTAAGACCGAGTCAGTGTCTGTTAAATGTCATTTCTGCTGTCAGGGTACATCAGCATTGGCACTGGAAGGCCCCAAATGCTACAGTCCCACCTCCCAGTGCAGAGCCACCGTACCCTACATCTGCTGCGATGGTCAGCAGGCAGCGGCTGATGCCTGGCCATTCCTTCAGCTGACATATATACATGCTACACCTCCCCTTTCAGCCCTGGTTCTGGCAGACCATACTGTTCAGAAAACTCAGAGGTCCCTGATTCACTGTAATATGTGACCTAAATATAGACAGGGTCATAATCTCAGCTTTTCAGATGGGGCCATTGCATACTCTGTGTGCCCCTGTTTCCACCTACCAAAGGTCTGTAACTCAGGATTCAGGGGTAGGAGGAGTGCAATGCATCCTGCCAGCCATCTGTGGTACAAGCTGTGCCTTGTCTCTTCTAGGGTTTTACAGAAGTGTTTTACTTGTGCCACTGTTAAAAAAGAAAAAGAAAAAAAGAAAGACAGAAAAACAAAAAGAAAAAACCAGAGAATTAAAATTCCCCTGTCTTATAACCAGCGGACAAATTAATTTTGTCTTCCCAGTTAGCCAGGTTGGGAGCAGCAGAATAATCTGGACATTCATTTTAGCAGTCATGAATTTCTGCCCTTAAGATTTTGTTCAAATTAAAGCAACTTACTTCTCACCCAACCGTCTGTGCTGAATAATAGTGGCAGATGGGGAGAGGAAAATCTGGATTTTTCTGCTTTCAAGGAACCACAAAAGCTAATGAGGTAATGTTAATTGTTCTGCGGCTGTAACTGAAAGAGGTCTCTGCACAGCAAGTACATTGCTTCCTCTTTCTCTTGAGGGTGGAGAGAATAGCATATGAAAGAAATGCAGCTCAGTCATTATGTTAGGGTGTGATAAATCAGATATTCTTGTGCAAAATTATATACTGGGGAAGGAGGTAAGGAGCAATTTTATTTTTATTTGTTCCTATTAGAATAGCTTGTAGCACTCTAAGTGCTGCTTGAGTTACAAAAATGGCTCACATTCCAAGAAAAAAGTTTTTCAGATGATGTTAGTGCATTTATGTCTCTCAAAAAATAATTAAGACATCTTCTTAGAGTATTGGTGACATAAAATCCAGTTCTCCGCTCACTTTTCACTTGGAGCTATTTATCTGTGCAGTGCAGTATTTATTCAAGCCAAACACAGCAGTGAATGTTATTTCATGACAAAAATCCTCATTTCAATAACCGTGTCCCTACTTTTTACCATGCGTCTGTGAGATGCAGGCCTTTGACCTTCTCTAAGGATCAGACAAAATTCATGATATGGTAAATAATTAAGACTGATGGGTATGGGCAAAGTAACATTTCCTTCTACATTTCATCATTTTCTAATCTCTTTGGAAGCATAGTGTTTTATAATGGATGAAGCTTTCACCATTAATAAGCATTTTCTCTGCTGTTTCCTAAAGAGCCATTCACTAGATTAACAAAACAACAGTTACAAGCTAATAAAGGTCCTCTCAGCTCGACTTGAGAGAAGGACATGTTAATGCCCCCGGGCAAAATGCCATTGAAACCATCATGTCAGGACTGGTCACAAAGACTTTGACCTGTAATTGTGTCCAGAGAGTTCAAAAGCGTGAGAGTTTCCAGGGGAGGAGAGGGGAGCAGATTTGCCAGAGCATTCACCGCCTGCAATTAGGGACGGGTTTTCAACAGAGCGAGTAGGCACCCACCAGCTCCCGATTGCTCTCAGTGCGAGTTTCTGAAAAGCCTCCCTCCAAATGCCTTGACGAGCAGGCACTGAAGGTGAATTTTGGAGATCTAAGGCTTGACTGCCATTCTCACGTGTGCCTATGGTGGCCCCCCACAGCTCCCCAGGGAATCCCGGGAAACCAAATTAAGGATGAGAAAAGAGTAATTCCTTCCTCTCTGTGTGCAACCACAAAGAATAATGGCCCAGTGTGTTTCAGTTTCCTCAGTGCTAACGGTTATATGGCTTTTCTTATCACCTGGGGATTTAAATGCTGAGGGTTAAGACCAACGGTTCCCATGGAATAAGTGCTGACTGGAATTTGCATCCAAAATTCAAATCAAATTGAACGTTAGTAATATTTTAGCATACATTAGGCTAAGGATCCTGCAGTCCTTTACTATATACAATAATTTCCATCATGAAAATGCAGCCAATTCCAGCATAAAATATGGCACTACAGCAATATTACAGCTGATTTTAGAAAAAAACAGGCTTAAGCACAAGGGCAGAAGGAAGGTTGAGAGAAACTGGTACTCAGTTATAGTTTAGTCTGAACACTTCCACTTGCACTGCAGGTACCACACGAAATGACCACAAGTAAATAGAACTTTTGTGCTCCTTTTTGTGAAAGCTGACATCCAAAAGCTGTCTTCACTAGCCTCATGCAGAGATAATGATCCAATATAAGCCTCAAGAAGGGACACCTATTAAACTACTGCCTGCAGTAAGAAACCTAATCCAGATGGGTCCCTATTTTGTCACTGTTCCTCATAACTGCTACTTATTTTTCTAAGACTCTGGCCTTTTATCCATCCCCTAAAATTGTAGTTGGTACAGCCACATTAAACTTCAATTCTCCTATTTGCACTTTCTTCACCTTGCTAGCTGGACTCAGGTTTCTTTTGTTGAAGGAGAAGTGAGTTGTTAAAACTCCAGATTTTCTTCTTGTGTAATATGCTTCATTGAAGAAAGATCTGTTGAGTGGTTTCTCTCATTGTGCTGCGTGCCCTTTTTGAGCTCGTCATGGATAAATCTGGCTTCCCAGCAGCCAGCTCTGGTTGGGATATGTTTTTGTCCCATTGCTGTGTATTTTTTGTGGCGTGCAAGGCTGGAGAAATTGCAGTTCATCTCAACAGCAGACTATTAGAGGAAGAGGCATTAAAAATACAAATCATAGTTTGTGGGGTTCCCCATCTGTAATGTTTCCAAGGCATGCCTTGGAAAATGTCATTGGTCTCTCTCAGACTGGCAGATATTGCAGGCAAGCACATACAACCACCTTCTGGTAGGCTTTCAAGATTTTGGACAGTGTGGTGCCTGTTCTTCATTTACAAATTTGTTAATCAGAGTTGTGTGTCAGTAGCTACAGTTGGATATTTAGAATTATGACCTACAGCTTAGCAGTCTACTAAGAAGACTGATAGAAAGGGAAGATGGTGTATTAATATGAAAAAATTACAGACATTTCTGAGTGCAGGATATTACAAAAATGCAGCAGAGCCAGATCAAGGATTTGCATTTCACCAGACGTGCTCTAGCTTGTAACAAAATCCTTTGTGTGGCTGTGAATTTTGAGGAAACAAAATGTTGAATCTTGGTGACGATGTGCACTGAAAAGCAAAGCCATAAATAAGAAGTCTCATATTTTCCAATTCTGTCTTGGGAAGTGGTAAATGTGGTTATGCTCCAGCATGCTGCAGCACAGTCCATATGCAGAAGTCCTGACAATGAAAATGTTTGCACAAAACTTTATATTCATAAATATTCTAAGTGCAAACCCAAGCTTGGATGCAGGTTTCATTTTCCCTTTAGATTCTTTCCACTCTGAAATGCTCTGAAAGTTTTTACGCCCTTCCTCTGTCCCTCCAGTCCCTGCCTCTAACGCACACAAATGACTTTCCTAGGATTTGCAAGTAATGAAAATGGAGCGTATTTTCTGTGGTGTGCCAGATGGTGCTTGTGAAGACCAGACACGCAGGAGGTTCCTAATTAAAGCTTTAAACCTGGGGATGAGAAACGGCAGGCGCAGTCTGGTGGGTGCCCAGATAGTGGACACACAGGCAGGCTGCCTAACGATCTTTTTGAGGGCACCCTCACACCCATCCTCAGGGAACTCATAATGACAAGAGGCAGTTAATTTAAAGCTAATTGAGAAATCTCTTTCCAGTCCTCACACAATAAAACAAGGTGCCAGAGCTCAGCTGGCGTTTGCACCCTGACAAGAAGAAAATGGCCAGAATGGGGCTGCAAAAGCTGCCACCTCGTTCTCACCCCAGGCAAACAAATGAACCCTTGAATGTTTATGGTTTCAGCAGCACTTCAGCCCATAAGTAAGTACCGCTGATGGGGAGTGCCTGTGGCTAGGAATAGAAATGAAGCCTGTAGCTCCGTAAAGGGTGTTTGTTCAGCAGTAAGACCTCACAAAGCAAATGTGTGCCCAGCAGGACAGGCTGATGCCACCCCCCCCTGTAGGTAGGAGGGACCCCTGGAGCCACTGTCTAGGGCACTACATTTCCGTCATCTGCTGAAGGTGTTGGGTTTTATCCTGGCCTTGCTGCCCTCTGACACCTTTCCTCACTTTCCTATGACAAACAGTGCTTCATCAAGGACTTTTGCTCCCACTGCTTGATGCTTGATGAGCAGAGAAGGAGAGATACTTGCACTATCTTATAACACACAATTACCATTAAATCCTGCTAAATAAGTGTCAGCCTCTCCACTGTAAATCCAGTCCCTACACTGAGTGTTACCACAAGTGGACAGAAGGGAGGAGATGACAGCAGAAATCAGTGTCTATATAGCCATGAGCACTTAGCTGGTTGCAGCTGTCCAGGTGTTCCTCACGACTGCTGCTTTGCTTTGACTGCTGTTGACTGCAGGTCTTGACCTGCATCATTGACATCTGAAGCAGCCCTTAGGACACTGAATAAGTTGGTCCTGCTCTTCTACAGTGCTGCACTCCCAAGCTCCAGGAGGGCGCTCAGTCCTCAGCCTCCCACTGTGGACCAGTTTATCTCTTCAGTTTGTACCAGTGCAGCCTCTGGAAATCCAAGTTCTCCATGAAATCCTAGCTGGGACAGGTGGTGGGAATCAAAGGGAAAATAGCTCAGGCACCTGTGCTGAATCCATACCCTCAGAAGATGAGATTATGAGCTCCAGGGGAACTCACTGAGGAGATTATTTAGAGGCATGTAGATCTTTGCTCATATCACAGTGTAGTTTAGGATCTTATTAGACACACTATGTCCTTCCCAGGTCTTTAGTCTACCAGTGAATTTCTTTCGTTGCTGACCTTTTCTTGGTTCTCCCCGAAGTCATCAGCCCTCACCACTATTTTGAACAAACTTTCACACTTGTTAGAATAAAGTATTCTTAACAGATAGTAAACATACTAGAAGAGTATCTGTATCCTGATGAACTGCTAGTTTCTCAGTTCAAACAGCAATTTGTGCAAAGACCTCAGCTTTCAGGGAGAGATTGCCCACTGACTCCCAAACACACAGGCAAAATGTGAGGCAAAAGGGATTTTTTGTCACAATTTTTGGAAGGGATGGCAAAATCTGGGCTATATCCCTGCCTCGTGCTATGGAGAAGTCACAACTGCTGGGCCCTGGGTGTAGCTGAGCTAAATCACCAGTGCTTGCTAGAGCAGAGAAATTGCTCCATATAAGCTTTCCCTGGCCTGACTAAGGGTGTAGCTCCTTATTAAATTAAAGTTGGTTTAAGAGATCCCCACCTTTTCCTGCCTCTGGCCACTCATTCCAATCCCTAAATAAGACTTAGCCTCACTCCCTGCCAGGCCAGTGATACCCTGGGACTACACTCAACGCCAGGTCAGGGATTCAGGCTGAACCTCACAGCCCTCTTTTTGTTTATTTGTTTTGGAAAACACAACATGGAGCAGGATTTCTCTCTTTCTGAGGAAGCGAAATGTTTCTGACTTGTGAGTGAGTCCCAGCTACTGCGCGCAGATAAAAGGGCTGGAATTGTTCAAGCTCCATCTGCTTTCATTGGCTGCAGAGCTGACCCTCTGCTCTGACTGAAGTTATGGTCTGGACACCAAGTGTTTTATAAACTGTGAGGAGTAATCCAAGAAGTAGGTGAGTGTACTCCCATCCTTATTTTCCCCAGACTCATTCTTTGGCTAGTGCTGCAGTATTATAGAATTATGGGTGTCCTATAAATACATATTACCACAGATACTCCTGCATAAGCGCACCGTAAAATATGCTATAGCAAATTGTAACATTTATGAAATTGAGCAAGTGAGAGGAACAGTTTCATTTCTTGGAAGTTTGGAAATCCTTAAGAATATGATGGAGAGGATTTGCAATGCGAGTAGATTCATAAAATTCCTATTCTAACAGAGGAAAGTAAATTAGCCATGAAAGCAATATCACAGACCTGAAAAAGAGCCTGTCTCATCAGAGAGCTGTGGAAATGAACAGCAAACTGATCTGCAGGGTGCACAAAGTGTGAGATTAGTTCGTCAGAACAGGAAGATTTAATTAAAGACATATATAAACCTAATTGCGAAGCATGTATTATTCCGCTTTTGAAGAACTTGGGGAAGACAGCCATTAGCAGAAGATGGGAAAGAAGGCATGAGAGCTGAGGAATAGCATGGACTGCCAGTCAGTGGCAATGCTGAGGGCTGATTGCTCCTCCAGGGAAGGCTGAGACAGGGTGGAGGCAATCTAGGGTGGAAAAGAGCAACTGAAGTAAAGGAGCCTGTTCTTGCCTCAATTTTACATTTATCACTGTCCCTGTAGGGCCAACCCAGCTTTCTCAAGGCTGAAGAAAAGAACCCACAGGGGCAAGTAGCAGAAGGCAGCAAAATAGTGTTTGGCTCCAAGAAGAGACAAAGGTCAAGGATTGTATTTCTTAGTTACAGAAATGCAAGCTTATTGGTTTCAGCCCAGTCAGGAGCAGTATTTGCTCCCTACAATACAAGGAACTGATTTGTGCCTTCAGAAAACACAAAAATTAGCTGTTAATTTTTCCTGGTCTGCTAGGGTTTGGTTGTGCAGTGATTTGCAATCATGATATTCTGGACACTAATGTTATGACTGCTGTGACAGCATTTCAGTGAAGTCCATACATGGAATGTGCAGAGGGATCAATGCCTTATTTTGTGCAGTTTTACTAGTAATATTTTAAAATGCTAAATTCAGCAGACCTCCTTCGTTACTAGAAGCTCAGCTGTTTCTTAAAAGGAATGGCACCTTCAACCCCTCCAGCTAGAAGATGCAAAGCAAGCACCCTGCCATTGAATCTTCCTCCAAATTTCCTATGAGTAAAGGGGTAGCAGGTGCCAGCTGAGCTACATTTCAGGGTGCAGTTCTTCTTGCCCCCTGCCAGCTTTACATGCTCCTTAGCAGCAGGAATGGCCCATAGGTTGTCACAATTATGTCCCTTGCAGACAGCTGATGGGAGCTCGGTGAAGGACACTGCTGCCAGTTCTTGCGTCGGAAGCAGTGTGTGGGGAGCCTGATTGTGCAAAGCCTTCCTCACTTTGCAGTGAGTCACTAGATAAGATTACTAATTCAGCTGTAATAGTCCTTCAGATGTCATTCTCTTTCAGGAAGAAAAGAACTATGCAGTTGCTTTATTAGTGAGGAAAGAAAATGCTTGGCAGCCAATACAGAAATCCTTTTGGAGTGAAAAGAGATTTCTTGTTTTAGAAACAAAAACTCACGGATATTTGTTTGAGCTGTGAAGAACAACCCACCCAGAACAGAGAGCAAAGCATGTAAACGCAATATCAAGAACACAATGGCTGTAGAAAATGAAATGTTGTACACCTGAGTCAAATTACTGAATGTGAGTGAAGGACTGAATAGCTTACTGATGGAGAAGTTAGCTGTTTTTTGTGGTTTGTTGTTGGCTGGTTTTTGGTTTTTTCCCTTCCACTCAGGAAGGCAAATTGTTTTTCTGCACATTTTCATTTTCCAAGTGTGTTGGTCCCCAATAATCTTAGCTTACCCAATATGTAAAAGGTTTTGTTCCCAATCTGTTATGTTATCTTTCTGTCACTGCTTTCAGTTCAATAGATTCTACTAATTTAAGCCTGGCAGATCAAAATGGGCTGTTTTGTCTGGCTGCCAGAGTTCACCTTAAGCTGATGCTAATAGTGGTTGTAAAATTGATGTGTCTGTGTGTATGTGCATGAATGCAAATGAGATCAGGAAGAATAAATATACAGCTAGATCAAAAAAATACAGGATCTTTTTGAAAACAGCTCAGAGGAAGCCAGAGGGAATTTGTACCGATGATTAACAATTTGAAGAGATGGTGCACCATGTGTCAAGCAGAGGAAACGTGGAAAGGGAGTGAAATTACAGTGTCAGTCTCTCTAAGTAGCTGGCACATATTGGAAAGGAGAATTGATGCCAGCCCCGTGGGCATGCTCTGCCCCAAAGGGCATCAGGAAATGCTGATTTGTGGGCAAGTCCCAGCTACTCCATTTAGGGCTGGCATCACGCCCAAGGGCAAACGGCTTCTGCAGGGGTGCAAGCTGGGCATGGAAATACCCACCAAACACTCACAGAAAAAGCATGTTTTGGTGCCCTATTCATCCTCACCCTCCTCCTCCTGCTCCTTCTCTTTCATTCGTTTGACACAGTCACCTCCAGCCTCAGGCTCATCTCACACACATCAAAACAAAGTCCTGCTCCGAATGAGTTCGGTTTCAGCAGCTTCGTGTTCTTTATGCGCTTGAAGACGTTTGAATTTCCTGCCAGTGTGGGCGCTGCCAGAAATTTTCTTTGGCTTTTTTTCTAAACTTGTAATTAAGACGGCACAGTGGTTCTTTGTGAAAAAGGCTGCTTTCAAGATTTTCAGCAGATGAACAATAGAAATGGTACAGATGGTGCCCTGCAGATTTCGGTTCTTGCAGTATTCTAGGAATTCAAGACTATGCCCTGTCTATGGACTAAGGACTATGGGCCCTTTCTATTTCCAGACACTCTTGCGAAAAGTTACACACAAGCAACAAATTATAATCCTAATAAATATAGATATAGGCTTATTTTTTTGTAAAACATTTTTCTAACACTGCAAAATGTTTTTTCAGTTCTTCTGATGTTTCCTTTTTTTTTTTTTTTTTTTTTTGGTGTTGCAGGTCAGAACTGAGTCCTTTCTGATCATAAGACCTCAATTGAAGTATCATACCTTGTCCTATTTTTTGTCCACTGTCAGGTAAGAAGATTACTGAGAAGGCTAACACAACACAAAAACATCATTAATAAAATCTGCCACTTCGCATCATCAATAAGGTTTAAAAAGATCCATTATGCTGTCATTACAACGAGAAAAAAAAACCTGTGTGAAGTTTCACAGCAAAACAGGTTCAGAAGGTATTCTGAAACGGCTGAAATAGATGGTTGGAGAGAGAAATTACAACATTAATGAATATCATGGTAAAAGTCTAGGAGATAGGATGGAGTGATGTCCTAAAATAGGACTGGAAAACATTTCTGTTCCTCTTCAACATTAAGCAGCTTTTGAATGAGACTTTGTGCGAGGTTGGTGTAGTTTAGAGCTCAGATCTGAATTGAGACTAGGGCCTAATTTGTCAAAATTTCAAAATCTGTGTTGTCAGATTTCATCCCAAAATAAGAACGCCAGGGAAATTGTTGAATTTGTGAGAACTCTGCCATCTCAAGAAGCAGAAAGCCTCTTACATTTCCTTCCATTTTGGTCTGTATCTAAATGAGAGACGTACGAAAAGATTAAACTGAAGCCATAAATTCAGGAATTTCTGACTCTGGTCCAGGCATATTGTTGTGGTGGGAAACTGTATAGAAAAAGCATTTAAAACCTGGTATTTTGGATTTGCCTGCTGAAGAAAACTGTGACAGCTGTGAAGTTCAGAGCCACATCTGGATTTTGTCCAAATTAAACTTTTTCTAGCTGGTGTGGATCAGAACATTTTTTGAGGTTAAAAGAGTTGTCCCTTTCACAAAATACTATATGGGTACAAAAGTGCATGTGTTTATGCATGTTTATGCATATAAAGAAATCATAATAACCGACATTAATGGCATTTCATATAGGATATTCATTTCAGCCATAATTACTAGGTAAATTAAGCCTATATCTTACACTTTTAAAATACCATCCTTCTTTATACAGCAATTTTAAAAAATGTAACTCCTAGCTCAAGACAGCTTGTAACAGTGAACGAAACAAGAGTGCTGCTGAGTGCCGCGGAGAAGTGATTATGGAGGATGGTCTCAAAAAATTAACAACAAGCTTCACATGGCTACACAAATATATGCATCGAGCTACATGCACAGCCTATATTGTTGCTTATAAAGAAACTCTGGTGTTTCACACTTTATTTCCCTTGACTCTTGATGTAGGCAGAACAATAACTTCCACACAGCTAGGTAATTGCTTTCACCAAAAGCTCTGAGGGCAATGTCATCCCTTAATGACACCCAACTATTAGTTCATAGATGTTATCATAAAATTAATTACGTTCCCTACGAGATGCCCTTAACGTTAATTTCCATGGCTGTCTTATTGATTGTCTATTGAACTCCTCATTGTGCTGGTTCACCAAGGTCTCAGCCTGACTCTATGTGGAGCGCTTTTGCCCTGGGCTAGCTGCCAATCTCCACGACAAGGCACCTTGAAAAGGTCAGGGCTACCAAAGGCTGGCAGAGGGTGTACTGCCTTTAACTCAACTGAAAGAGGACTTCATTAGGACAGAAATAATACGTTTGCTGAATTTCTTTTTATGAGGCAGTCATTCAGCTGATGATGACTAAATTCAGGAGACAGGCTGTCTGTTCTTACCCCTCGTAGGGATTAACACTGAAATTTCATGACTTGACAAAAAAAAAAAAACAGCGAGCAAGGGAGCAAGAGGAACACTGGCAAGAGGAGGTGAAGGCATAAAGTGTGTTTCCAGCCTCTGGGTCCCATAACCAGACTTCTCCAAGGAGCAAAGTGTTTGCAGCTCCCATTTTCTTCAATCACAAGTGGCTCTGAGATGGAAAGGAAAGCACATGAACGTGTTTTTCAACGTGTCAGGCATAGGGTACAACTACACTGTGAAACGGAAGATGGTAGGACCAGCACTGGGGCAGGGAAAGCATTGGGGGAGCACAGGGCAGCACAGCACGGTGCAAGCTCAGCTGTGCAGGGCTGGTGCTCACTAGCTTTGTCAGTCTGGAGTTCAGATAATGAGCCCTAATTTTTCTGTGGCCTCCTCACCTGAGCTGGTGTTGAAGCAAGAACTCCTGCATCTCTGCTTCTGATGCAGGTATGATGTGGCAGGCAGTGCCTTGGTATTGCCTCCCCACGGGGGTACTTTCACGTCCTCTACACTGAACATCAATACTCAAGGGGAAATAGCAGAGCATTACGTCCAAATTTTTTTTTTGGCGTCAGGACCATCCATTAATGAGATTAAGCTGTCAGTTAAAAGCTATCCTATGCTTTATATCTCAGCTTTGTATAGTATCTGGGGTGTATTCCACATTACAGTTTCAAGCAGCATCTTCACACAAAGTTCCAATTCTAGCCATGGCACATCCTATCATCAAGTTGCTTCACAGGAAACTCCTTCTGACCCTCCGACTGTTAAAAACAGCGAAAATGTTTATTTCTTTGTATATAGTCCCTCAGTGCTCTGATTTTCCATTACCACTATGGGTTGGCTTTCACGGTCTGCTGGAAGTTCCTGAACGGGCAGAAGACCACAGCCAACCTGAAAACCAAACAGAGGCAGATGCCTACTTGATTATACATGCAGATGGTTGTCAGTAGCTGTTTGTCCATGGTTTTAGCTATTCAACTGAGGTGCCTTGCAGGGTTGTTTGGGCCCTATGTGGTGCAGAAGGCACTGAGTGAGAGGCTGCAAGGCGAGGGGGTGCAGGGGGGGTGCTGGGGGCTGCCACAGCAGGGGAAGGTGTACCACTCCAGACAGAGGGGATGTGGCAGAAGAGGATTTGCTCAGTGCCAAGAAGGAGACAAGGGCTGTGTGTGCGCATGTGGGTGGGTGCAGGGGTGGAAGGGAACATGTCACACGTATCCTGTGCCAGGAAGTAATTTCATCCTTTTCTTGGAGCAGCAAAATTCAATTTTTTCTGTGGTTCAGAGACACTCAAGCCCTCCCTGCTAGTGTAATATAACTCAGACAGCAGGCTGAGAGTGAGGTCTAGCTATGACAGCAGGACAACCAAGTGTCATCTTTCCTTTGTCGGTGCTACTGGCATGTTGAAGAAGTTTATGACAGTTATTGGTCTCGTTTGCAGCAAGGCATGATGAGAAAGAGCTGGGAAGTTATTTTTGTAGTTATCCAAGCAAAAGGGAAAAGGACATCTCCTGCTTGGTTGCTGTTCCCTAGTATGCAGTGGTCATAATGAACAGCATGGGGTTTCTCTTCATCCCTGCATTTCTGAACTTTGACCTGAACTCATTTTGTTCTGTATGGAGAGTCCCCACAGCTCATTTTTCTCTTTACTATTGTGGCTTTTTTTTTCCTAAAATTAGAATATTAATTGAAATCTGAATTAGAATCTGATTGCAATCTAAATTGAATAGGGAGCTGTGACTTTCCAGTTTTCCGCAATCATAAAATGACATGGCTGAGAGCGCTAAATCTAATTGCGTGAGGATTTTTTTTTAAATGTCTTCCTGCTTCTGCACTTGGTTTTGTATTCTAATAAGCCCAAACTCAGGAGGCATCTCTAATCAAATAGCTAGAATTTCATGTCTGATTATGGATGCATATTTGTAAGAAGAAATAATCTGGGAACCAACTGTGGTTGGAGAAGCATTTCTAAATGATATGTATCTAATTTCTCCCAGCTGATAGCATTTTCAGCATTTCTTGGGTCTATTAGTTTTGTATTCAGTGCACAGCTTCAAACTCCAGTGGCCCGAGAGAATGCATTACTGTTCCTACAGCACAGCAGTAAAAATGTCAGCAGCAGGTTTGATATTCAGTACTATAAACGGTGCTCCGTGAGGAAGCCCCAGTGATACTGGGCTGGTTCCAGCCACCAATTTGCTGAATCCTGCCTGTTTTTAAACATGCATGTAGTACTATTAATTTTATGGAGAAAAATGTGCTGGAAAAAATCCATAGGAAGGTCCTCAGTAGTGTGGGCATGACGACTCATTTTTAAGCAGCTGCTGCACTTTGTAAGGTGTGAAAGACAGCCACTTTACAAAGAGTCCCTTGTGTGTGCTTTTGGTTTTGTAGCCTGATCTGGACAGTGTGGTGTTGGTGACAACGCTCCTCTTGAATTCATTGGTAGCAGATGACAGTTTAGGTCCTCATCTGAAGTTGGAAAAAGCTTTTGTTGGCTTTAACGGGTAGAGCAAGACTGATCACCCTTTGCTTTGGTCATTTAACTGAGGTGCCTATTTTGGGAGTTTGATGACTCTCGATTCTCTTTGAGCAATAGCGAACGTGAGATGGGCACCTCTGGAGGCTGTCTGAACCTTCAGCTGAGGGAAATACCCTTTCTTCAATGCCGGTTTCTCTTGCCTGGAATGGCCAGGCCACCTGTGTGCCTTACTCAGGTGCCTTGGTGTGCAAGTAGGGCTAGAGGCTGAGTGTGGATCTCACACGGGCATCACCAGCCTCAATCGCTATTGGGTCAGTGGGACCCCAGAGACTTCACCAATTTAGGAGAGATGTACAGAGTCCTCCTGGAAGAAGCTGTGCATGGTTTCTGAAGGGTACAATGAGGATTACTCAGACAGGTTCTTCATTAATTTTTGAGCTATAAGCTCGGGGAAAAATATTGCCATTGCCTAATGGCGCATACAATACGCTGGTATCAAGGAAAAACATCAGTTCCTTGTCATTTTTATGCAGATTTGCTGTACTCCTGTTTTGCCATGAAAAAGAACAAAATTAAAAAGAGGTCGGTATAAAAATATTTTTGGGGTGCTGTCTGCATTAGGTGAGAGTCTCACTTGATGCAGACTACAAAGCCACAGAGCTACCTGCCAGTGGAGGCGGAGAGTACTGTCAGAGTCATTTCTTTGCCGAGCAAGCCTGCTGGTGGTCACAGACTCCATCCTGCCCCAGTTGCGGTTCCATAAGGCTCTAAATTGGCTGCTTTAGGCAAAGGTCACATTGTGGTATCAATTACTGGCTACTACCTGGAAAATTTAATTTCATGCCCTGCAGTGGGTCTGCTTTCTTCTCTACTATGATTGGCAACTGTTTCCCTGTTGGTAACTAGAATAGCTCATTTACTGAAGTGATTAAAACCCAAAAGCTCACTGATTTGGAAGGGCAGCTTCGGGTTGCTAGTGTAACCCAGAGAGCTGTTGCACAAATGCATTCAGACGAATAGAACAAAGGCTACTTCTTGCCCTTTACAAGGCCTCTTAAGAAATAGCATTGTTTGTGATTTGTGTCACATCAGTCCGTTCCTTGTCATGTAGTTGGTGTTTAGCTAACACACTGGGTATGTTTCCTGCACATTAATTGTACGAAATGAAAACCAGAGGAAATTAGTGAGCTAAGAAGTGCCTAATTTTAGATAATAAGACATCAAAGTCCTGTTAATGTTACTTATTTTTTAACCTAAATGCTTTTGCTTGAAGATCAATTGTCAAATCTTTTCTGTCTTTTAGAAGCCTCTGAGGAGCTTCTTAAACAGCTGGTTTGCATTTTAACAGATCTTAGTGCTATTTCCAAGATCCAGAAAGCTGGGCCTTCATTTATTCTCAGAAATTGTTTCCTTCCCAATGGATATATTATGTCACTGATTTTAAAGTGGAACTACTAATCAAAGAAGAGGGTTATTTCTGCTTGGAAACTGTTTATGTAATATAGGCAGTGACAGGGATTAAAAATAGGTGCACAGGAGTGAACCTGATCCTTCTTCATGTGTCTAAAAGATCTTGGTTTATATTTTTCCTTATGTGTTCGCTTGAGATATGAGCAGCTCTTCCAGCTTCATGAGGAGCGAGGATTTGGAAGAAAATATCTGTGAAGAATATAAGGAATTATTAACTATTATTTAGGTGAAGAGAGGCTTATTTTAAAATAATTCATGGTTACGATGGCAATGGAGTTTTGCTAGTCCAAGTACTCCAACCCTCTCACAGTTTAGATTAGAGATATTTCAAACAACCGTAGAATGGTGACTGGAGTGGCAGTTGGCAATCTGCAGGTGCCCTTCAGAGGCCTTCCTCAGAGGACATGCATTTTGGTATAACACAAAACAACTAAACATTATTTGAAAAGTATTTATGCCAGGTACAAACACTCCAGTGGTGGCAGCAGGATCAGAAGCTTTTGATACGGCAGCAAGTTAGAGTTTGGCTAACTAAAGGATACAGGACACTGAGTTGTGGGACCCATTGTTTCTTTACTAGCAGCCAAGAGGTTCTGCTTGTCTTTGAATTTAGATCAAATTGTCTAATCAATGCCCATGCACTTTTTAGTCCTACTTGCCTGCAGTGCTGCTGGAGTCATCAGTGTTGTACTACAGGTAAAGTTTACTAGGTCGGGGATATATCCCTACCCCAGGAACTTTACAAGACAGAGACCTGAACACCACTGAAACTCTTTAAGAAGACCTGGGAGATCCAAACTAAAATTTCTTTAAAAAACATTTTCAGTACAAAGTACCACAGAGAAAGGAACAAAGAAAGAATCCAACTCTACAAGTTACCTCTTTTCTTAGAAACGTACTGCTCCGAGGGATAACCCAGTTGCTAGCAACAGGTTCTGAAGGTCTCCAGTGGCATGTTGGAAGTTAGTGATGATCACCTTCCATTTCATAAGCCTGCACACTTCTCCACGGTAAGTCTCCAGAGGAAGCAGTGACACCTATGTCTGCACAGTCCTTTGGATATTTGTTTTGGTGCCTACCCATGTTGGGCTTAACTTTGGGATTTAGTTTTGTAAGCCTGGACCAGAACCGCCACCCTCAGTAGAAGCCATGAAGCAGCTCTAAGGTGAGGAATAGTCAGAGTAGATCAAGCTTTACATTTCCTCCTCCGCCTGTAGGTTACACTGAGAAGGTAGGCTCTGTACTGGCCATGTCCTAGCAAGGCTGTGCTCTGCCTGTGGCCCTCTCCAGCTCTGTTTCCAGAAGCAGGGGATGCAGGCATGCATAGAGTCAGTCTTCACAGGGCAAAAGGTACGGAGCTTACTGTCTCTGTGCAGGATCTCTCCAAGACAGAAGATATTAGGACACACAATCAAGCATTTTTACAACACTGGAGATAAAAAAACAACAGCTGTAAGTCAAGTGGTAATCTAAATGCTAATATGAAGGACATATGTTTGTCCTTCAAAAGCAATGAGGTTTTTCACATTTGAAAGTATATATGCACGTATGTGCTTTGTTGGATGGCAGCTGAAATCTACCTTTTGCCTTATTTTTTTTTTAAATTCCTAATGAGATCGGAAATGTGTCTGGCACACACCTGTAACAAATAGTTTTGCTTAGGATAATAAGTTAATATTGGCTGCTAAAAGCACTGAGTTGCCAGACCAGGCTTTACTGGTAGGAATGTAATGAGTTGCTAGTGGTTTGGCATTGCACTGTCATAGACAGCCTGGAAGAAATTTGCAGATCTCAGAGAAATACTGTAGATCTGGCCCCAAGAAGGTGAGGCAATTCTCCCTGCACGTTGCTTTTGTGGAGGCCACCCTTCTGTCACTTCCATGAGTTATTCTCACCCAGTAGTGCTTGCCATTTCGTGTTGCTTTGCAGTTAGTGTACAGCTGGAAGGTATCTGCTCTGGCTTTGCCAGAGCACTACTGCTCACAAAGCAATTTGGCGATTTCACCACTGATGCTTCCTCACTTCCAAACTGTGAAGCAGTCCTAGAGCTACCTGAACTGCACACTGCTAGTATGCAGGGACTGAGGTACACTACCTCAAAAAATAACAGGATGAATAACAATATAATTTAAGTACAATGCATTAAACGGCATTTATTTACTATAGATGGTCAAAGAACAGAGGTATAAAGCAGGTCCCAAAGTGTATTTAGCTTTTAAATCCTTGGTGCAGCATGTGCCACGTCTCATTAAAGATTTAAAGAAACAGACACTTTTTGTTTTCTCTATAGGATGAAATGACTTAGACTTCCTGCAAAGTGTGGGCTGATACTTTGGGAACACTCAACTTCTCTAACATTTCATAAATGTCACCAAAGCAAATGCTTGCAAACATGTGGGCACCTGCCAATCACTCCTTGATGTTTCTCCTCATCTTAACTTTTATATTTATTAATTGGGAAACCTCTAACAAAATTGTAGCAAGTGAGCCTTTTTGAAAGAATCCAAACATGAACTATAAATTCAGTACTTTGCCGCTGCTGAGAATTTCTAGTATCATAAATCCAGCTTCACATCTGGAAATGGGTTCTTCAGAGTTCATTGGTTATTCGTCTAGCGAGACGTCTCCAGTGGCACAGAGGGGATTTAGGCACTAGGTAGGAAGTAAGTACCCAATTCCCTTTTGTGTCTTTGAAAAGTTTTCCCACCAATGCCTCTGATGAAAAGAGTTGGAATAGCAGGTCTTACCACATGCACTCTGTTAGGATACTTTAGGCACTCCCCATATTTTTAAGATCCTAAGAAGAATTTCAAGTGGAAAACGAATTCTTGAATTGTGCATCCTAAATATTTAGAGAAGAACAAGGATTGTGCTCATTTCCAGGGGGAGGCAGTACAATACTTTAATAATTTCCTTCAATTCTAGTCCTGTTCAGTCTCCTAACTCAAGAGTAGGTATTGACAGGAATCCTGCAGTTTTATTTTTTCCAGTCCTTCTTTCACCCTGTCTTTCTGCCCCCTCTTTCCAGCTGAAAGTCAAAGACCCACAGCTGGAGGAAATAAAATGGCTATATTGCAGTGCTTTAAAATTAGCATGGTTCAATTTCAGCTCAGAACTAATAGAGCTCTCTGCAGAAAACATTGAAGCTCTTGCTCTGTGCGTCTGTCTCTGGTATAATGGAAAGAACACAAGCAGCTTCCCTATTGAAAAGAAATCAGAAAAATCCACCACCTAACTCTTCCCTGCACTCAGCAGCTAGTGTTTGTCCTAGCTCAGTAATGAAAGGCGATTCCATCCCCTCAGTATCACATTATCAAGTAGCTTCGGGTTGTCCTTAATCACCTTATTATTTTTCTCTTTCAAAGTTTAGATTAAATTATTTAACAATACCCATGTGATTTGCCCATAAAGACTGTGGAATTGGTGTCCATATGCTGTAAGTTAGGACACACCAGAATGGGAAAGTTGAACGTACTTGTTCCACTGCAGCAGTAACAACAACCTCCCTTCCCTCCCCCCTTTCCCCTGCCCTTTGCCAAACGCTCTTCTCCAAAACCACATAACCATATGGCCAGGGTTATAAAACATCAAGGCCTCAGTCACAATAGCAATCCCAATAAAAAAAGCCAAGGTAGAAGACTTCACAAGGCTTAACCTTCGTTTACAGCTGATCCCTGGAGTGTCTAGCTCTGCAGCTTTTAAACACTGCTCATATCCCCCATAAAAGATGTTTCCTATTTAAATAATAAAAGATTTACTACACGAACACCCTTCTCCCACACCCCTGGGTTACACCTCTCCAGGGACAAAACACCAATTGGGCTGGGTAAAACACCTGACTTATTAATACTCTTCATCAAGAAACAATGCTGAAGACCCTGACAGGATTCAAAAACCTGGTTCCTCTTTGTAGCTGAAAGAGTACCTGCTGAGCCACGCAGACTTCAGCCAGGAGGAACAGGTGCCTTTCTCCCCAAATGATGGTCTTCTGCCTTATGATAGCACGAGAAGCCAGGGGAGCTGCGCTGCTCAGAGGGACGGTATTCCCCCTCATGCCATCCTGGTGCCAGCAGTGCCAGCAGAAAGCATTGCCAGCTCCAAGGAGGTCCCGAGAGCTCTGTCTGATGGAGCAATATGGGCTCATCCTCCCAGTCCAGACGATATGGATTAAGGAGGCTCATTAGCATCCCGTAACTGCACTGCCCTCTCCCCCAAGCAGGGCAGCAGCCTTCCTCGGGCAGGCCAGAGCGGCACTGCTGACTTACTCTGTTATGGCCAGACCATATGTCTGGTCTGCACTAAGCCTGGCTAAGCACGTGCTGTGTCTGCGTTAGAGGGTGTTTCAGGCCAGCCAGCATTTTCCTCTGCCACAGGGTCCCAGTACGCTGATGGAGTTAAATATTACAGTGCTTAAGATGCCCAGATGGTTTATATGGTACAAATCCTTGTTCCAGACTGCCTGCAGAGAAAGGTGGACAATTATATTTTCAAGGTGTGCTTTGCATCAGCTTGGGCTAGAAACGGATATTATATCCTAAACACTAATGAAAGCGAAAATTAGACCCTTGTGCATCTGAAGGAGCTGGGGTCCTGTGAAGAGCATTTACAGCACCTTTACTTTAATCCAGGTCTAAGCACAAAGAGGGACCTCCAAAAGTATCAGGAGGACTGTAGAAAATCTGTGGGTTTAGATGTCGGCATGAAACTATGTCTCTACTGAGGCTTACTCACTACTGCTTTAAAAGAGTAGTTGTCCATTAAAAATACATTTTAATGATCTGGTGCCTTTTTTCATTGTGTCAACGATTATATTGTTCAGTCTACAAAATCCTCTGGAAATCTGTGACACGATTCAGTAAAAATCTAGCTGTAGTTGCAGACTTATTTTGAAAACTTCCAGCAATGAAGCTCACCAATACAGCTATAATCTTCCCCCTCATTCCCTTTACTGTAGGCAGCTTCTGCTATTTCTGCACTGCAGTAGCATTTGCTGACATTTCCATGGGGATGTCATATATTAGGTAGCACTCCAGGCTTTGGTTAGCAATACATGATACATCTTGAAACAGTTAAATTCCTCCTGCCATTTTGGAGTTAAAACCCTGTTTCATTTAAAAGCTGGACTCCTGGCTGGTAACTTGTCTGGAATAGTGGGTGGCAGGTCAGTGCAATTTGAAATGGCCAGGACAGAGTAGGAAACCATGAAAAATGGAGCAATTACACTGCAGGTCAAGGTTTGTTACAGGGTGGCATGGTTTCAATTTGGCACTGAAGCATGGCAACAAGGCTACTAGGCATGTTCATGCATTTTTTGTTATCTGCCATTTGCAAGCAATATTTGGGGAGGGGGAAGGGCAAAAATGGAGGAGGCCAATACAGCTCTTCTGAAAAGCTAGCTCCTTACAAGGCTTGCCTCTTTTCTTTTTTTTTTAAGGAAACCATTGTTAACCTAAAGTTTGGAATAAAAACTTCCATATGAAACTTTGAGAATTGTGAGATGTTTGCCAAACTCTAGATCAAAGGTGCTTGAGTGGATTGATACAATTTTTTGGAAAATAAAAAATGCACATCTGGCCTGAGAATTGGTCTGCCAAGTTTTAGCCTAATGAACTTTGAAATCAGCCTCCTACTAGCAATCCTCTAGACCCAGTTTTCTAGTAGATTTGCTGGATAGTTGTTTATAGCCAAAAGGCACTTGTATAATGACAATGTTCTGTGCTAGCACCTAATTGACAGACTCCTGATACAGTGTTGTTTCGTGCTAACAAAACTGGTTTTAATTTGTCCCCCATCATTTATCAGCTGGCACATGGAGCCTGGATGTTAAAATTTTATCGCATCAGAATAAGTTAATGTAGCTGTAAGTCCAGCTGTGGAACACACATCAACAGCAATCTGTTTACACAGCGCAGCTCTTCACATATTGTACCATTCCTTTTGCTTTATGATGCAGACCCAAAATTGGTTGAAAACTTAAAAAAAAAAAAGCGCTTTTGCTGAAGCTGGTATTTGTTGGAAACACCCTTTTGTTCTGCACTTTCCTGATTGCCAGATGGGAGGAACTCTGACAGTCTGAAAGAAATAAAAGATTCTTGCTATGCTCAGCCCAGAGAGTTGAAGCCCACAGAGCCAGACGCTCATGAAGAAAGAAGTATTTCCTGCCATGACTAAAGTGCAAAGCATATTAAATAAACCCGTTTAAAAAATCCTTCACTATCTGAGTCTCCTCTTGAAACCAGATTTCATCATGAGATGTAGTGGCAGTCATCACAAAAGGAGTTTGGAGAAAACCGTTGACACTATCTGACACTTGCAAAATCCAACCAGAAAGGGAGCATTTATGTGCTCAAAGTTTCTTTGCCACCAAGCAGGTGAGTATGTGCTGGTCCAATAATCTTTTTGGCCAATGCCCCTTGTGTGGAACATTAAAGCTTCTTTGGAAATGTAGTTATCTCAAAACCACTTATCTGAACTCTGGCTAACTGAGTGAGAAGGTAATTAAGCCTCACTGCCATTTGGTTTTGACCCAGACCGGTAGGAGCACAGACAGAATGTCTATTATTAAATGATTTCTCTTATTGCTTCTCCACCATTGTTAAGGCTGGAAATGTCTTCCTCCTGGCTCATTTGATACTAAAACTTTATATTGTCCTAGCTAATCATATTCCTGAATTTACAGAAGTTAAAATTATCCGGATTCAGTTTAGGCACCTGGTTAAAGACAAGATGACAAGCATTTGAGACTCCATCAATTGTACTTTCCAGATTTTCACTGATTCTAAAGACCAGATCCCCTCAGCCAGATTCCCTAATGGATCCCAGCACACGTACAGATCTCTGTATCTGGGCACATCGGTTATGAATGAATTGCATCCAGGGCATTCCCACCCACTTTCACTGGTATAGGATCCCCACAGTGCATGGTCCTTGTGTTGACAGGTAGGGTACGCCTCTGATAAACAGACTCCTTGAGAACATCCACCCTTCTCAGAGCTCCAGCACCATACTAATTATCTCCCTCAGAGATTCTCACCTTGTCCTCTCGATAGACCCTATGTGTTAGGATATAAGCACTCACAAACAGAATGATTGTGGAACGGGATAATCCTGTGTTCTCCTGGAAGCACTGCGCACTGAAATCTTTGTTTCTTCAAACTAGATCTTGTTGATAGCATAACATGGTGCTGAGTCTGTGCAAGAGAGAAGCCAGGAGGTGGGTACTATAAAGGAAGCTGAAGTACTGCATCTTGGTACGTGAAATGCAGGCACACTGTTCATGTTTCACAGCCACAGCCTTTGCGAAGCACTGGGCGTCTAAATGGGTCACAGACCTTTACCCAGGTGCTACAGTATATTCTGGCTAGTGGCCTGCTGGCCAGATCCTGTTCAGGTGGTGCTTTCATCCAGCGTGCTACCTTTTCATAAGCAAATACAGAAAACAAATATCCAGAGAGCAAATGCATATGGGCGGAAAAGGTGGGGGGAGGCATCCCTCTTTCTCAGGGTAGATAACACAGGAGAGAATGGCTCAGAGGTGCTGTTTCTACTTATTAACCCAAACGGAGAAAGGAAGAGAAAAGGAGTGTTAGGGAAGGGGTCCAATACCTGTTTTGGTTATACTGTCCTGGCTACAGTAGAGAATTTTGGTAGTGATTACCAGATTTTAAAAGATTTCAGAATAACTGACTCAATTAAACAGATACTGTAACTTAAGACAATGGCATTCTTGTAAAAACCCCTTTTGTTATTTGATTTTTTTCTTTTCTGAAATGCTGTTGTCCTGATTCAGAGTTTGCGCACCCCAGTGCTGACATCCACGTTTTTAAATTTATGCTCTTGCCTTTGAATAAATTTTAAAACCAGCAACACAACTGAGCTCCCTGAGCAGAGGTCTATGGGAATACATTTTCCAAATCTCTGTATGGGAGGTAGGTGCACAAATCTTGTTTACAGGTAATGGGATTTGTGCCCTCTCTTTTACACACAGAGAACTATGACTGGCAAACTATGCTTTTGTTGAGGCAAAATAATTGAGTTTCATGATCTGTTGAAGTGACAGTGATGGGACAACAGGCTGTGGTCAGAATAATTCAAGCCCTTTACTTCTCTATCCAGAGACTTATATTAAAAATAAAAACATTTGGATCCTTTTATCAAAATTATAATGTTGTGTGGGCACCAGATGACCAAATATATGTGAAAGGGGAAAAAAAAAAAAAAAAAGTTGTCCTAAAGAGAGGAGGAATACAGTCCTGCTGCAGGCATGTCTGGCTTAGAATAGCTAACGTGTTAGTGTCGTACAGCAGCATTTCCTCCTCTATATGCTGGTGATCACTATGCTGAATGGTAACCTCTGTGCTTTGTTACCGCTTTGAGTATTGCTAAATGCAAGATACTCCTGGGCAAGACAGTGGGTGCAAACGGAAAACATCCTGCTCACATCAGGTATAAAATCTTCCTTGTCCTATACAGATCTACAAGAATGGGCTCCTTACAGCATCAGTCACTCAATAGATTTTACATTTAGATTACAGAGATATACCTATAAATATTGCAATAGAAATCACAGAAATCTGAATGGCCATATCTTGCTATATATTGCAGAGTATAACCCACAGTGTCAATTGAGTCTGCACGCCACTGTGCTCCCAGGTGTACCAAAAATCTGTGGAACTCTCTCAAACAACTTACTGTTGCCCAACAGATGACAGAGGCATATTGTCTGTAGGTGCAGACTAGAGGGAAATGGAGCAATGATAATCTGAAAATCTGCCTATACAATTTTTCTAAGCATTATAAAAGAGAATGATAGCAAAATGAGGGCTGGCAAGAATGGTTATCATTTTTGGAAACACTTAGGAACAGCTGTAGTGAGCAGCAATAACATATTCTTCAAGGGAAAACTGTTCCTATCTTTCAACAAATCTGAATGCATTGAAATCAAGCATCTGCAACAATTGCGACCATTATTTTCCAACTAGTGCTGAACTAGTTCATGTCCACAGAGCACTGACCTGCTTAAAATCATCTGCATTTAAACTTCCAGTCAAAACGTCCACTGAGAATGGAGACAACCGGTGTATGCAAGAAAGATCTTGACTGATCTCTCACTCTTCCAGTCCTCATGTTCTCCAGCCCTCACTTGCAACTGGGTCATTCCCATCCCTTGCTGTGTTGTGTCCAGTCTAGACTGAAAGCCATCTATGGTCCGTATCTGCCCTTTTTTAGTTATCTGTAAAGCAACATGCACACCTCTGGCTTTTTATCAAGAACAATTAGACAGTTGCATAAACTGACCGTCTGGCATTTTAAAGAGTAGCAAGAGATTTAGAGTTGGAAGTATACCATTTGCTTTTAGGCAGTCTCCTGCCTGCACTGCTGCTGATATCAACCTTAAAATTTACAGTGACACTGTTTCACAGCAGAAGGCCGTTATCAATGCCTTCCAGAGCTTTAGGAAGAATTGCGCCAGCCTGCCTTGGAGACACAGACCTCCCTTAATGAATATGTTGAGGCTCTGGGCTCCCCTGCCTCAGGGTTGACTCTACAGAGGTGTTGTCCATCCCTTGCTAGCAAGGACACCCCGAGTTTCCTGGTGTAGACAGGAAGAAACTACACTTCCACCTCCTTCTGGCATCATTCTGGAAACCTGTCTAGTACTAGATGTATGTGTGAATGGTGGCTGGGGACCCAGCATGGATGGGGACAAAAGGCACGTCTCAGCTTTCGCCTCTCACGTACAGAGCATGGTGTCATTCCTTCATGTTTCGAGTGTCTTTGAAAAACCTGGTGAGATCGAAGTGTTTGCTATTCTTCAAGGATGCACATGGCACTGGGAATACCTGCTTCAGGAAATTCCGCCTTGTGTCTATAAAATGAGCATCTCCCAAGATGAACTCCCCATAAATATCTGGAAAATGTCACCATCAACTTACAGTTAAGTCAAGACGTGAACCTTGGCTGACCTGCTTGTGTAGTTCCCCGTAATCCCTCACTTCCTCACAAAGCTGGGTGAATGGTCTGAGAAACCCATGGACCTCTCAGTAAATCATAAATCCACTGGGTTGTTAGTCTGGGGGATTTGAGGAACAGATTTCAGGAAGTAGTGAGGAATAATGATGCTCTGGGATGTTTCATTATTTTCTATCCACAAAAGAGTTTACACATGTTGTCTGTGACTTCCCCAGCAGATTTGAATTTCCTCCTTGGAAGGAACTGAGCTATCTTAATGTTTAATTTTTAAGTGATACTAATCAAAATTGTGCTTTAAATGATAGTGCTTTGTAATATGAGAATTGCCATATCTCCAATAAAGAAACAGGCAGTCCATACAAATAAAAGTCTGACCTGCTTAAGAAATAGTCCAGTAGATATATATTCTTGTCTGCAGCATTATTGTACCCTTTCATTTTGTCTTCTGACGGATCCTTTTCCATACTTCCAACCTGCAAGTGGCTGACCTGATTTAAAGGATGTGTGAAATCCAGAAAGATATACAAGGATGGGCGTGCTGTGATGATCTGCACACATTATTGTCAGAAATGTTCACACATTTAGCCTATGGTTACCTGCTGTTTGCAACCATCCCAGGGCTCCCAGGTACCTGGGAGCCTCTTTAACCAGGGCTGTTAAAGAACACAGCTAAACAGCTTTGAAGGTTTGTTAATATGTGGTGGCACTTTCAGGCACGTTTGATCCAAACCCCGGCAGGGAGAGTGTGAGAGTGTGTCTTTTCAAAAGATATCTAGACAGGAAGACAGGGACAGTGAAGAGAGTCTGAGGTAGCTTTAAGTTAACTAGTTTGAAGCTGATGATAGCCTTGTCATGGGAGCTTGGAGTTCAGCACAGGCTAGTTTATCCTGCTAAAGAGCAATCAAGATGCATAATAATAATCTGAAATTGTATTCACCTTCCAAAAGGCTGTCTTGAACTATTTGCATCTGATTCAGTATAATTTTGGTCAACGCACATTTTCTCACCATCTTCCAGCAAGCAGGGTCTTGGCAGCGCAAAGGCAGCACTGGGGAAGGACTTCTCTTTTCCACATTCACAGCTAATTAGAAAGGATCTGCTGCAGCATTTCATCCCTGCGCCGAGGCAGGATTATTTCTGAGGACCAGCAACTGAGCAGTTCTGCCAAAATCACACATCTGCGGTGCTAGAATTGTCTGGGGCTTCCTCTAGAGCTCAGGAGAGGGTAACACATACAATAAATGATGTGGAGAATAACAGATAGATGACAACTGACTACAGAAACACAAAGGGATGTGCTAAAGGAGTATCTATCATGCTTCTCACTTAATGAGGTTATAACAAGAAGCAATGGATTTAAGATGCATCTGGGAAAATCTGTCATTATTATTGACCAGCATTTACAAAGCTCGATGGCTAATGCTAAGCTCCTAAATCTACTTTCAGGTATTTAGAGAAAAATTGTTCAGGTTTTCAGAGGTGGTGAAAAGTTGCCTTTCCAGCCCTCCTTTTCTACTGCACCAAGCACAAATCAGCCTAATCAGAAAACTTTCAAAACCATCAAAACCTTCATCTCCTACAGACGTTTGTCTCCTTTACACTGGTAATAAGCTCCTTGTTCTGTCATCGTAGTCTCATTAAAGGAACTTGGGTCTTTTTTAAACACCTGGGCCAAATCTTTTCTTGGACAGCTCTTGCTTGCTTCCACAGTGCTCTCCTAAGCAAGAGCATCAGCATGTAGTGACACAACCAGCTCTTCTCTATTGTTAAATTGCGCTATGAGACACACTAAAACCAAGGGCTGTAAAACTCTCTCCTTTATAAAGGCATATCGTATAACCATGTGTGTACAATTAGTCTGTGCTGCCAGGTTGTTGGGAACACTATGCAAATGCAGCACAGCAAAGTTGGACCCAGCTGGGAGGTGAATAAGATCCATGGGTCTATAAATTAAAGTGACATTCTGAGGTAAAAAACCCCTACACAAACGTAGGTTCGGGGGGTTTTGTCTCATGTAACCACTGCTGGGCAGCCTTGGCTCCAAATCACATTGGGCAGGGAGGCCTGTAAATAAAAAGTTGCTTTTTTTTTTTGGCAAAAGTTGGATGAATCTTCTCCTCAGGCTGCATCCTGTGGAGGTGACATGGCAGCCAGGTGAGTACATGCTTGAATGTGAGGTAAAACCCGTTCTTGACTGAAAGACTCCTCTTGTCCCGTCAATACATGGCCTGAATCTAGATTATAACATGTGTGAAGAGGTTGGTACCGCCATCAGGTAAACGTGATGAGATTTATTCATAGCACAAGCTAGAAGGGGGAGTTATTTGCAGAACTGGTAAACAAGAGGGCACACACAGCTTTCATCTGCTGGGGTGGACAGTCCCACCCCTGGTATCACAAATGGCTCTTCTGCCTTTGTGACCTCTGCTAACCCCAAGAAAGGCACCCTCTGATGCTTTATGGCCTCTGGGTGGAGAGGCCAAGGACCTGTGCCCTTGCGCTGCTCCCTTCAGCTGGTTTGCTTTTGTCTGCCTCTACCTGAGAGGCCATAACCCTCATTCAAATCTTAGGCGATGCTTAGGAAATGGCAAAGGCCGTTTCCCTTTCCTACCCGCAGACCGAAACCCAAACCTGATGGGTCACTGCCGCCTGGGATGAGGGTTGCCCCAGGGCGGGAAGGGAGCAGCCCTTGAGAAGACCCCGCAGCATGGGAGATGGCCGTGGGCTGGGGTCTCAGGCAATAACCCATGGTGGGAGCCGGCTTGTGCAGCTCCAGTGCTCACTGGGGAACCAGGCTAAAAAAGACCCAAACCAACAACTCTCTCCTCTCCCTTCCAGTGTAAGTAACTCCAATTGCTTTTAGTTTTTTCAGATGCCTGTGCCCCGAGCCCGTCCTTCCTTCCTGCTGTTTGAAACAGTGTCTGTTGTTCTCCAAGCCGCGGGGCTGCTGGGGTCAGAGAGGAAGCAGAATCATCCAGGTGCTGCAGGAGCTGGAGGTCCTGGGGAGGTGACATGTCCTCTCCTGATCCCCCTGCAGAGATAGTCCCACCGTTAGCACTCGTGATTCCTCCCAACAGTGTGTGCATCCCCCCCACTGCCTCTGCTCTCCCTTTTGGAGAGGAGCTGCAAGGGAGGACACCTGTGCCCGGAGTCGTATCTCACTGGCAGAGTGTTGTGTATGTGGAGAAAATACTGGATAGCAGGAGCTCACAAGATATGGTTAAATTCCTCTTTCTGCTTCTCATGAGACTCTGGGCCAGATAGCAATGGTCTGAAGGCTTTTATGGGCTTGAAGATACTCATCTATGCTGAGAAAAATGCCTGGCTAGGGACTTCTGGATAATCTCACCAGGAAACTCAGCCACATTAGGGGCTGAAATGCCTTTTTAAATGCCAGTCTTTAAGTCTCTGTGCTTCAGCTCCTTTTACGAGGATGATTGCAGCAATGGTTGTAAAACCCTCAGATGCTCTGTAATGAGAGCCTCATAAATGGAGAAGCCGAGCTTTGTTCTCTTACATCACCCACCGTAAGGAAGGTAGGAGGCTTTTTTTTTAAAAAAAAAATTGGACAAGCTGAGTTTCCTTGCTGTAAAAGGGCTGATTTGTATGAAGGGCTGTGGGGTTATACCAAACAGAGCCAAAGCAAGGTCCCAGATCCTGAACCTGCAGTGCTTCTGCAGATCCCATGCCCAAACAAGTGAAACAAACAATGTGCAAGGTGTGTTGTCTCCACCCATCTGACCATCCGTCACCTCTTCCAGAGACAGGCACAGGAGCCAGGTGCTCCTGTGCTGGGAATTTCCCACCTCACTGATTGGGAATTACTCCTATTGGGAATAATCTGCTGACAAAAAGAACATCATCTTCCTCCCTCTGTCCATGCAGAGCATAACAAACTGCCTCTGCTGACAGCTGCTGGCAGAAGCCAACGCTGATGATCAAGGCAATCAGTGTGAGCTCAAACACTACATACCTATCCGTGAGAAATCTGTGTGTACTGGCCGGGTGCCTTGAGTGGTTCCTGACTTTTAGGTAATTTGCTTTGTGGTCCTAATGTTTAGCACCTACTAGATGGGTACAAGAAAAATCTTTGTGATAATTGTGAAGCGCTGCAATGACTTGATATAACAAAACAAATGTAAAAGGAATTTTGTTCATAGAATTAAACCATATTCTTTTATTCATAATCACATTTTTATTAAAGGAACAAGTACCTGGTTTTAATATACTGGTCATTCTAGCCTTTCATTTTACCAGCCTCATTAATTCATTTTAATAAGGGTGTTACGAAAAAGGAAAATTCTGTTTATAGAGATGAATATAGACACAGAAAAAAGTTAGGAAAACATATAACTCCTCTGGTCTTGAAGTACGAAAATGTACTATCTCAAGCAACATATTTACTACAAGCAGAAGAAGGATAAGCAAATGTTTATTTCTTCTATCAGCACTAATGCAGAGTCCCTTTGGTTATTTCTTTAATCCAAACAGCTTCCTGGTAGATCCAAGATGTGAGGCCTTTCTGTAACGACTTGGCAAGAGAAAGGGTCCAGAACTTCTCTGCAAACACAATTAAGTTGTCAAAGACAAGTCCCGTATTTGAATTAAAACTATAAATCTTTCATCTGCACCTACTCTACATCAAATAGCAGGAAAAGAGGCCCTCCCATCTAACAGTCTTAATTACCAGAGCACTGCAGCCTTTGAGCATGACAGAGCCAATGATAGCTGACCTTGTGCTCCAGCCCCAGAGTGGGATCAACGTGATGAATGGGAATCCTTGCCTGAAATATCACAGCAAAAGGAACAGCCTCAGATGGCAAATTAAGTGCCTAACACACTGTTGGGGCTACACAAATATATAATAATACCCTTTGCTTTGATCTGCTTATACTGGAATGAGCAGCATGTTGAAGGCTTCAGTGTAAACACGTCAAGCTTTGCTTAGTAATGACCAGCCTTTGCCACCTCCTTTCCCACACAAATGCACAGCAAGGCGGTGGCTTTTCCCCTCTCTGATGCCACTGCTAGTTCTGTTGCAATTGGACTAGGAGAGATAGGTGCTGTGCATTTGATAGGGTTTTCAATAATATTCCCACATAATTCCCCATGGCCCAGAGTAGGCAAGATAACTGTGGATCTCCAGGGAGAAGAAGGGTTATGAAGTTTCATTTTCCTTTTCACAGCACTCATGTAGCAGATGAGTCAAATGTTGTGGCAGCTGAGCATTCTGTTACCTTAGAGCAGCAGTTCCCATGCTGTGTAGTGTGGTTGGTGAGCATCCCTTGAGGTCCACGTTGGGGTTTTGTCTTCAATTCTTAATGTTTTCAGCTCAAAGTTTGTGAAGAAGAACCATGCAGTGCATGAGAAATGCTTACAGTAGTTTGTTGGCCGAAAACTTGTCAAATGTCGTTTCCTGTGGTCATCTCTGAAACCACTACGTTTTAGAATGGGGCTGTCACATCTTCTGGTGTACCGATGCAACCTCTTTGTCTTTCTGAGACATTTCTGAAACTCTTTGTCTCTAATCGCTATATTGACTGCTACTGAACATTTCCTTCCTGATGTTACTTTTATTTTATCTTAAAGATTCACAGTATATTCCCTCCACTAATGGATCTTGCTAGCTCGGTTATTAACTCTGGCATGCAGAAGATATCTTGCTGTTTGATTAGTAGTATCAGTTATGAAGAAGGAGCTGCATATACCCTGTATAAGAACCCATCTCAAGTATGGCATACCAAATATAGAGCATAAAATGCTTTAATTGAAAATACATAGAAATGCCCCTTCCTTTTTTTCCCATTTTTTTTCTGCAAAACCCTCCACAGGAAAGATATCATGATTTTGCACATTTGTTATCATAAAGCTACAAAATGAGCTTTATGATAGTATGACAAAGCATGTGAAAAAGTTCTATAGCAAATGTTTTACCCTGGTAGTGAATTCTTCAAACAGTATTTTCCAGAGCAAAGTCCAGACTGTGAATGCAAAAATTTCTTAGCACAGAATATATTTATGCAGGTAAACCAGCTGAACTCAAATATTACATTCTTATTGTATTAGGTTTCTATGGTAAATAGAATACACTATCCTGTATTATACAAAAACATATCTATACATATATATGTGCTTGTGTTTCTATATTTATATTTGTTACATTGCACAAAGAAATAAGTCTGCATTTAGTCTAATGCATGGTAGTGACTATGCTTGCCACAAAAGCATTTGAAATTCCCATCAAAAGCACATTATAGCAATAAGGAAAATAAAGAATATTAACCCTGGAGAAAAACTATTTGAGGCATATTTTGAATCTGCAAGGCTGCCAGATTACACCCGCAGGCGCTACCCCCATGTCAAAAGGGAGCTATTCAGCATAAGAGCAGATGGGAACAGAAAAAAAAAAAGGTGATGTTGAAGTCTCTGCTGTCAGATCTGTGTCCTTCACATACTCCTCAGGAGGTGCTCTGTTCACCTGCTATGTGTTTAGGCAGCAGTGTGTTAGGGCATTGTTGGTTGCTCCAGAGCTCTCCTGGAGGGAAGCAGCTCCTGATGGATGCTGCACATCCATAGTCAGAGGTTAAAAGGGCAAGAGAGACTGTGAGATTCAAAGGATACAGCCAGACCTACTTGCTTTGAGGAAAAATGATGTGACTGTGTTTTAGGGTTATAGACAGACCAGGCTTTCCCCTCCAGTGCAATTAGTGGAGATGCTTCATTAGCTTGACAAGCTGAAGGGTGTGGTGGGAATGCAAAAACCCTGATGGGAACTTAGCCTTCCTGAATGCCTGGGAGGCCTGCCACTGACTTTATCACAGGCTGAATTTCACCCCGTAAGCTTGTATTCTCTCAATGTAGAATGTGAATAATAAGGATGGGAATGGAGTACACATAACCACATATTGCCAAAAAGGGACACAATCCTATTTAAAGCAATCCACTTCTGGCAGGAGAATAGTTACTATGGAATTTAAAACAGGAACTTGTGTAATTAACTGCACATTTCAGAGCAATAATGTGCTAAATACAATAAAAATACAGCATGAAATAAGTGGCCCAGATCCTCAGGATATAAATGAGTAGAAACCCAGTTTACTCTAATGCCCCAGTGGAACAAAGTACGTTTATATTAACTCAAGTGATTGGTGTGTGCCCTACTTGTGCAGCATTTGCAGGGTACAAAATTTGCCCTGCTAGTCACAGCTTCACTCTCATCCGTATTGTGAAGGATATTTTGTATTTTGTCTTTCAGTAGGCTTTCCCCAGTGGTTAAGGTTTAAGGACTGAGACAGGAGAAGAGTAACTCTACTTTGAAAGCAACTAACAAAGAAATCCTTAGAGAGAATGAACGTGATTCTCAAACTGTAGAGCATAAACAGTCCTTTAGCATCCCTCAGACTCTGTGCATGGACATGTTCCTGCTTGCAATTCTTGTCCACACTACCTGTGTACACAGGTTAGCAGGGTCTACCTGTTGTGCATGGCTGTGATCAACATTCAATTTGTATATGTTAAATGATACCGCTTGCGTACACAAACAGTTACTAAATGGAAACTGAACTGCCTGGGGAGAACATCCCCAAATCTGTGTGTGCTTAATTATGAAGAGGGTTGAGCTATCGCAGTCAGCCCCAGTGGAGCTTTTGTGCAACATATTTACCCCAGAGTGCTTTGACAACAGGTGCATTAGGAATATTTCTAGGGTTATGAATATGCATGTGTCTGTATTTGCAAATATTTGGAGCTGTCATGTATATAAATTGTCTCACATCATGTACATTCCATGAGGATGAAAGTGTTGTCCAACATAAAGGAAATTTCTCTCCCAACTGTACCTCTGACCTGTCTAATGCATTTTGCACAGTATACAGAATTCTTTCACACAGATTGCTGGTGAGCTGCCATCCTTGTTTTCTGTTCGCCTTAGGGAAAAATACTCAAGTAGCTGTGATTATTAAAGGTTATAATTGCTCCATAGGGTACGAAAAATGGTAGTGGTGAGGCTGGACACTGGAAAACTTACAGAGATGGTGTGAGACAAGGAGATCTGAGAGGACCGCAAAAAGAGGGGCTGGCATTCATAAAAGGGCAGGCTTCACTGCTATTTGACTATAGTCTGTACTCCTCTTTAGTTTCCACATGAAAGAATATTATTAAGAAAGAAACTGGAGAAGGGTTAATTTGTTTGTTATTTAAACCCTCCCCTCCCCTATGCAAGCCCACACATGTTAAGTGTTTGAACAGGGGCCAAGATGCTAATCCAGACACCCCTCCCTGGGCAGCATGGGACAAGCAGGAGGCCATGCTCATGGGGCAGCAGACCTTAGGTCCTCCCTTCTCCTTCCCTCTTTGCAGCAGCCTACCAGGCTGCAGGCATCAGCGCTGCCTCCAGTCACACCGAAGTGCATGGCGCAAGTAGCAGGCTTGTGCTAATCCAGCTCACATGGGCTGAAACGATGAGGGACGACCTAAGGCTATCAGCTTGTTGGATGGGTACGAGTGAGCCGCGAGTAACTTCCAGCTGCTGTGGGGAGCAGCAGCCAGCAGGCAGAAATGGGAGCCGGGGTCAAGTCACAGAAAGAGGGAGGATGTGTGACCATAGATGGGATGAACAGCCGTGAGGAATTTAAAGCCCTTTACCAGCGTATTGAAAGAATATTTGCTAAAATAATGTATCATAACGCCAAGATGTAGCATGACTTCAGTTCAGGCTGTCTAAAAAGCCTTCAAAGGCAGGAAGAGGGTACTCTGGCTTGTGTCAACTGCCAACACACAGCATGGAGACCCATTGGCAGTCATGGCAGACAGAGCATGAACTCCAGCAAGAACGGGGTCTGGCCTGTGCTAAAGCATCCTATTCCCTGGGAGAGAAATGACTGGAACAAACGTAAAAGCCATGATGATTTTCACAAAGCTCCCATCAAAATCTTCAGAGGTATAGAGTGGGAGGGAGAGGGGTTAAAAATTAAACCAGTCTTAGTTATCTTTTTCTTAAAACTGGCTACGACTGAAATTGGAAACCCAGACACAGCATCACAAGGATATTACTGTGATGTTTCCATTTGCAACAGAAGGTAGAAGCCTTATAGAAGTAGGCTTGTGTGCACGCAAGTTCCAGCCTATTCTGTATGCTCAAGAGATACTTACAGTTTGGCTGCACATCAGAAAAGCAGTCAAGCTGTACAAGAAAACCTTTTAAGTTTCACTCAGTGCTGCATGCTGTTGCATTCAGTGCCCTGGGTAGAGGTTTTATTAGAGCTACATACTTAGTGAAGCAAAGTTTGTCTCACTTCTTGTCTTTCACTGTGATTGTAGTGGAAAAGGCAATGGGCAGCCAGCAGAAGCTCTGCCCTCTTGTGCTTCTGGGAACATGCCCTTCTCCTGGCTCCCCAAATTGCAGCTGGTAAGGACCGAGTCTGAGCAGGAAATAGGGAATTCAGCACTGAAAGCCCTTTCACTGCAAGCATTTCTTGGGCTTTGCTTTGACTCCTGATGGAGTTCACATGTTCAAAAGGATACTGTCTGTAAATTAGAAAATGGGTAAGGCTCACTCAGTTACTCTTAGTCACTCCAACTTCTAAAGCCACACCAACCAACTGCAGAAACCATGCTGGCCGACAGAAAACTTAGTGAGTGAAGGGAAAATGAAAAGTTACCTGGCTCTGTATTAAAAAAGATGAGTTACACTGGCAGCCTGCTTTGGCTCAGTTCTTAGTGAGACCCATCTGTTCTGAGGAAGCTGAGAACATTTCAAGTAAAAGCATTTGTAGTCTCAAAAACTCCTTTACACTTTTAGGGCAAAATGTCAGATCTTACTTCAACAGATCTCTGTCCCCAGAGTCAGAACTTGAGTCTACCTAAAGGACATTAGTCATCTCATACCAAATGCCCATAACTCAGCAATTTCCACCAAGACCAATTGATTAGATGCAATTGGATCCAGGTGGAATGGGCAGATCACCTGTGATTTCCCTTTTCCATTACTTTTTGCTTATCGAATCTCTTTTAGAAAATAAAACATTGTTTGATACCTAAACAAACCTTCATCTACACCTGGTAGTTAGATTTGGGAATAGATGATAAAAATGTGATATGGTCCCTGTTTCAGTTGAAAGTGCCTGAAAACTATTCAAAAAGATATGGGTTTGTATTCTGATGTTAATACAATTTACAGTGTTATATTTCTAACAGCAATTGGACCTTGGATGCCACCTAAGCAATTAGATACTATCTAATCAGGGCACGGTAGTCTCAATACTTATGGCAGTATGATAAGGAGTCTTGTCTGGTCTGCAAGAATAAGTACAGTAGATGGTTGCTCGTAGGTTTTCCATCAGAACATGAACAGTAAGGATTCTTCTTTTTCTTCCATAAACAAAGAAGGAAGAAATCAAGAGGGGAAACTTGTAAAAGAGGAAAAGAAAATATTGTATAAAAAGTGAAAGATGAGAAAATTGGAAATTACTAAACCTGTCTACTGGCCATTGCCACCAAGGTCTCAGAATGACGTCTGCTGGTCTTGCTGGAGCTGGCTAACACTGCTAACCAAGCTAACGCTGCTGAGGGCCACAGTAGGGAAGCTCTACAGCAGCTGAGCCTTTAACACGGGAAACAGCCTTTAACACTAACAGGTACTGAAACAGAGGAGCTAAAGCAAGCTGAAGAGCTTTTGGTAAAAACACAAGGTGTAGGCACATGAATGAGTCATTGCAGGGTGAATTGGAAGGTGAACTTACAGCATATCTGCTGACCCACTGTAATTGCTTGTGTACTGGCTCTTACTACTCAAACACGAGGGAGGCATGCTTCTCTTTGACTGAAAGATAAGCAACCTGCAATTATCTGTTTTTCACCATGGGATAAAAGCCCCCACACACCGGCAGTTAATGGGGGTTGTTCTGATGCTCTGTTCACGCAGTCTCTTTTTACTCCTACAACCTGTTCATGTGTCTGTACTCACAACCTAGCCATGTAGTCTTGTATACCGCAAAGTTACAGTTCCCAGTCTGGTCTGCCCCCTCAGGTTGTTCTGAATTAACTAATCCATTAACTGGGCATTAATGGAGCAGGGAAATCCTGGGGGTGCTCATTAAAGTAGCCACTTTATAAACAGTATTCCACTAGGCACTGCAAGGCACTGACCATTTCCCAGGCAAATTTATTTCAGCTCCCCAGAGGACAGAAGCTAGAGCCCCTTTAACAGAGAAACCTTCTTTCTCAACAGGCCAAGAGCTTCCATGGCCTGGGAGAGGGGATGAGGTGGGATCTGTGCTTTTGGCAGGCCCTCTCAGGCTTCGTTCCCTAGCTTTCTCCTAAGCAATGCTGGCTGGCAGGGAAGCAGGGTGAGAGCAAGGAGCGCGCTCTGCTCCTGCCACAAGCCAATCTACATGCAGTTTCTGTGAGTATGTCCCCAGCCCTTGCTCCCCAGATGCTCTCTTAACTGTCCTTTTGTTTTTTCCCCTCCTCTGGCTGCAAAACAGAGAGGAAATAAGCTATAAGAGCAACTATTTCCCTGCAAGTGAACGCTGTATATTGAAACACAGACCCTTCCTCCCTTGCCGGGCAGCAGCTAAATTCACAGCTGGTAAAAATACATCCCAAAAGAGGCTTTTACTTTTTCACTTGGAGCAAAGTATATCTTAGGTTAAACCAAAGTGACATAATCCAAACACGGAAAGGTTGATTTCCAACAAGCCTCAAGTCTCAGGAACTTGTTTGTATCATGCCATCAAATGCAGGACACAAGGTGAGCTCAATACCTCAGCAAAGGACACTTGAAATGGACTGATGTGAAATTAAAAAATTGGTGGTGAGTGACTTTTACCCAGAAATATCTAATGTGTTTAGATCCCCTCTTCAATGTGTGTCACATGCCCTACAAAAGCTCAGCAGGTCCTAAAAACAACATTCAGTCATAAGACAGAAAATTTATTCTTCTTTAAAACAGGAACATGGATTAGAGTGACCAAGCAGCTTGCTAAAAGACAAAACATCGCTCTTGCCCAAACAACTTGTTCCTCTATGCACTGTGAGCCAAATCATGAGATCTTTATCTGGACCCTGCACAAGTCCCTCCTGAAAATCCATCTCAGGATTCATTCAATCACTTGCACAATTAATACTGTGGAATCCTAAAGAAAATTAATATAAACTTTCCAAAATGCAGCCACTCTGCTTTTCAGAGAGTGACAGGATCTGTATTCCTACAGAAGACTTGATTTTCTCAGTGACTGCATAAGAAGTCAGGGTTTGGCAGTTTTGGAGTGTTAAAGGGCTTAATTGCTCACTGTTGTCCTGAACTTAAATGCTATAGTAGGGACATAAATCTGTTTGAAGCATCACACTAGTCTGAGTGTCTTCACACCCTGACCTCTTTGTCACCCAGCTACCTCAACCAAGATAGATAACAGAATATCCAGACTGACTTCTACTCAGCTTAGAAAAGTTTCCCTTTTCCTTCTGAGCAAAAGCCTGTTCTTATTTGACAGCGTTGCACTGCTGACAATGCATTTTCTGGGAAGTGTTTTCTATTTTGAGTGAAGATGGCAGGCTCATTTCCAACAGATTTTTTTTTTTCCTGCTCTCTCCCTCTGACTCTTCTAATTCTGTGAATCTGTCTGGTTTAGTCATACCTTTTGGTGAGAAGACCTCTGAGCAGCTGAGCCTCTGGCTTAGGAGCTCCCCAGCTTGTTATCCCACCAAAACTCTATGAAGATTGTGCTGTATCCTGTTCACTGCAGGAGAACTGAGCTCGTTGTTTAATTACTGCTTTCAGGTAAAAGCATTTCAGCACTATCTAATTACAATAGCGTTTCTGTGACAGAGGTCCTACAATCATGGAATATACAACACGAACTAAAGGATAATAAAAACCAAGCACTAAATTCCCACCTGAAATGCAAAGTGACTTCAGCATCACACTGAGATTTATGTCTACCACAAAAAGCTGGAAAATGGAGACCATAGTCTCTGGCTCTCCTGCTGTGATGCTGTTATGTCAGGACTGCCTGATAGAATAAAATACAGAACTGAAAATTCATGTTTCATATCAAACTGTGCCATTACTTACCATTCTGCATTTCAGCATATTGTCTTGCCTGAGTGGGAGGGAACAGGTATACAGTGCGGGAAAGGGTTATATATGTGTGTATCCTCACAGGCCTATGGAAAGATAGGATTATCCAGATGTACAGGCACGGATAAATGATTTGCCAAAAAGCAAAGTCACTTAAATGTGATGTACATAGTAGGACTCAAAATAGGCACACACATGGATTAGAGTGCTAGATTTTTTCCACATGAACAGTAAGAGAATATTGTTTATTTTTCATCTTTTGAAAGAGATGGACTTTCACTGGAGACTGAAGCTGAGATTTGGGAACTTGTCATTAAAAGTCTCATGGTGATCTATCATACGCAGAGCATGGCTGAGCCAAAACCCTGCTATCTGTTTGAGTAATTCATTTTGGACTAACTAAAATTCCGAATGCAACCATCAGTATGAATGCTCATAATATTAGGCAAGAATGAAGAGATTATGTTTTTTTATTCTAGGTATGACTCGCTACATGAGGTGAAGAGTCCTGATTTTAGTTTTGTTTCTCAGTAAAATCAGACCTCAATGCAGGGAAACTTCATATCTGGATTTCACTATGGACAATGAATAAAAGTCAGAGTTGCTCATATACAAGGTTTTAGCTTTATTACATAGTGCGCAAACCAGTGTGGTAGTTTTGGAAAAGTTTGTGCCTTAACAATCTTGGAATTGGAAGTAATTTGGATCTTGATCCTTTTTAACCCAAATCGTCAAAGCATGAGTCAATAAATGGGAGATATTAAAGAACAGCAAGGACTTTGGACATGGTAAACTTGTAAATGACATGATTAAAGACAATAAGATTAGAGTCCAACACAGGGAAGAAAAAGTTACCCGAAATTCAGAAATGTCTCTTCAGATTCAGACGCAGCGCCACAAACCTAAAATATGCTCTCTCCTTATGTCCGGTAAATCAAGAAATAAGGATAGACCATTTCATACCACAGCTACATCTGGTCATGACTAACAAGTGCCAAGATACACAACAACAACAAAAAAGTGGTAAAAATTTTCAGAGACCTGTTTCAGCTCTTCAGGCAACTTCAGTCTCTTTTTGAGATAGAGACTAAAAAGTGAGAAACAGTCTTATTTGAACTTCATCCCAGCATACTGGCCTCATTTAAAGAGCACTCTGCTGCGAAATGGCTGCCCACCATGATTTATTATTTGGGCTCAAATAGAAAATCTGAAACATAATAATAATAACTAGGGCCTGAGATGGTGGGTCCCCTGATGAGTCTAAAAACGCCAGGGATCACAGAGCCATAGTCTGTTTGGTCAAAACTGAAAGCTGCGGTATTTCCACAGCTCTTTCCAGATGCCCATCTCCTTCACGGCAAGCTCGTATGCCTTTGACAGCAGTCTGTTTCCAAAGAAGTTGTAACTAACACCTTTTGAGGGACACTGTATCTGAAGAAGAAACGGACATCAATTTGCCATGCATAAATATGAAGTTCAAAATAATTAGTAATCTGAAGCTTCCAGTCAAGTATTTAAGTTACTGTGGTCACCTGAGCAACTGTTTCCTCTTTTTAAGAGAATGTAGCGTTAAAACAGAGAAGTAATCTGAAAGTGAGAGTCTTTGTTAATGATGTAGAAACTTAGACTTTGGAAGGTCAAATTATTTTTCTTTTTGAAAGAAGGCTAACAGGTTTTTGTTCACCTAAAGCATTTAATGTCAGGGGCACTGCACTTTCCATGCCCTTACAGGGTAATATCTCTCTTGTTTGATAGGGTCGAATTACTTAAAATGTATGTTTTGGAACTGAAGACTCTAGTAACACAATACTGCGATGCTATGTTGATCTGTATATCCAGCATATAAGGTGATTTTACCTAATCTGATATTTTTAATATAAAATTCAGGAAGTTTGAGTACACATACCCAGATTTAACTAGATTCAAAGTAAACTGTGCCATACGTTACACATTGGAGTCAAATTCATGAGAACACGGTGAGAGTGGAAAACCCTTTTTGTTGAACTGTTCTTTGAACATCTGTGCTGAAAAGAGCACACACTATCAATGATCCAGCAGCCAGGGCACTCAACAGAATTAAGTCAATTTTTCCATGAGGAAATACCTCTTTATACAGAGCAGAACAATTGCAATAGAAAAGGTGATGGGTTTTTCCCCTCCTGTCCCCTGCAGCCCAAGTCACAGCCTTCTGACTGACAGGAGACCTGGACCCTGGTCCTGAGCGGGTTTTTTGACTCAGAGATCTCTTACACTCCAGCTGGAGAACAGAAGATGAAGCTTGAAGCTGGTGTGTCAAAAAAAATATGGGTCAAATCTAATCAAAGAGGCCCTTCCTCTGTCTTAGAGTTTTCTACTATACAGTGTCTAATTCATGCTTATACCAGTTATGCTAATTTACTACTTCCATCCTTTTTCTAACCAATTTGTATGATAAACTAATCCAATACAGATTTTATACACGGGAAATCCCTTTAATTTTATAGGATTAGCCAGAACGTAAGACAACCTAAAATGTGGCCCAGTGTCTTTTGTAGCACATCTTACAAGGCTTCTTGAATTTTCATGAAATCCTAGCAGGCCGTGCATTTACTTATGTAGATGGCATGGAGGATATCAAAGGAATGTATTAGTCACACTGACTCTGGCATAAACAGGAACGAAAATACAGGATAAAACCAAAAAAGCAACCAGTGGGACACGGAAGCGATTGCTAACTCAGCCAAGGTCCTCATTTTTCCAAGTTCGCTTTCCTTCTTCTATCTTTTAAACTCAGAAACCTTATGAGTTAAACTATTTACAAGCATTACTTCTAATCTTGTACACTTAAAAGTTTGCAAGACATTGAATATCACTTAAGTTTATGTACAGGTGTAAAACGTTTGCTTGTTGCTTCCACTTGAATCCCTCAGTTCAAAGAAACCACAAAATGCGTGTACCTAGTTTATTTGCATACTATTTCACTCACAGTAATGTCAGGATCTGGACCCAGTTTTCACAGAAACTGCTTATATGCTTTTGTCAGGCAATCACTTATCCAAACAACTCATAGTGCAAATATGCAACAGCATATTTGTCGTATTCTTGATACCTTATTTTCTCTTTTGCAGTGGAATATTCATACAAAGTTTGCATAGAAAAAAAAAATTGCCAAAAGTAGGGTGAACAATTTAAAAAAAAAGGCTGAATTTGATATGGCTTACAAATAGTTTGTGGACAGAAAGGAAGGTGAAATACACTTTTGTGGAATCATTTTTTCATTCATCTCCTCTTCATACACGCTTGCGTGGCTACTGTCAGAGATTCAGCACTAAATGTTAATTTCTAACTACCGTAAATTACTTTGAAGGTGTTTTTCTAAAAGATTGTATACTATCACACTTACTGTATTTCCTATTTCTCACTAGGCTGACTTAATTTTACTTGTAGTGACCTTTAAGCTGTGACGTGTGTTACCATCACATTCAGGAACAAATTACCTCAAACTGAATTATCTAAAAAAAACCCAACCAAAACTGTTGTAAATTCCAAGTGAACATTTGCAATTGTTTTCTTTTTATTAGCTGTGCAAAACTATTATTCCCCTGGCACGCAAATCATTTGTAATGGGCTGCTAAATGTATTTGTTAATCCATTCACTCTCAGCTTAAGCAATGTTCTTCAGGAAATCCAATAGATGAAGCATTAAAAATAAACAGAAAAGGCCTTCGATAGCATTGACTTGGGCCTCATATAAAAACAATTTGGGTACTTCAGGCTGGAAACAAGCATTTTGTTACAGAAGCTGATCACTCCCTGCTGTAACTCATGCTAGCAATTTCTTTCAGATGTGTCCTCACTTGAACGTTCTCCTCAATCATATGCAGCTCCGTGGAGCCCATATTTCCTCCTGAAAGGCGTCTCTCTTTGACATGCTGTCAGGCATTACGTATCAGGAAAGTAGTCAAAATCATGTGGTTTACACATGCTCATAATGATATGCCCCAAGTGTGTCAGCTGGTACCATCTGCGGTGCCTGGAGCAGTGTCTGGGAGACTGACAACTCAATTGCAGGCTGGAGGTTTCGAAAAGCAGTGGATAATTACTATTCCCTCTTAGGCAAGAGGACTCCTATGTGCAGCATTAGGGAGGCCACATCTGTTACAACTATTACTGAGTCTCTGCTGATCATCAATATTACAATAAAAATAGTCATCAATCTGGATGAAAATCACCATTTCTCTTCAGTTCCAGCCCACTGATCTGATCAAGTTGTAACTAATAAATTGATGCTATGTCACCCATTCCTTTTGTGTGCTTTTCTTTGCACTCTGATTGTTTTTGCAAGCCATGCAGGATCCTGCCCCAAAGAAATACCTGGCAGCAAAATAAGAGGGCAAGAAAGAGAGCTGTAGTTATTCTTGCAGAGAGGAGTTGGAGAGTTGAGAAGAATATTGAATTCTGAAATCCTAGTTAAAAATTTTTCTGTAAAGCCACTGCCTTCAACTAAGCCTGGTTTTTACTTTTCTTACAAGCTTTTGGTTCTTAATCATCAGGCCGATAATGGCTAGTTTGCATTTTTAGAACAAGTATAGGTTGTCATCTAACTTAAAATTGAGAAAACTATTGCAGGAGCTTCAGCTCAGAGTTGCCTGTGTTTTGACTGTGAATTCAAGGCTGATTTTAATTAGCTTAATTTTATCCTAACCTAAGAGTTTACTTGCCATTCACAGCTCTGTCTGGGATCTTTCTTAGTGCTAAGCAGGACATTTGACAAACCATGCCATTCTTTACACTTTTTGTCCAGTACTGTGGAGACTTGATACTGTGAGCACTAGAAGACAAACCCCAAATATTTTTACTGTCAAAATTTAAATATCGGATGTGGTACGGATTTCTTCCCAGCTGGTTCAGTTGGTCCTGTACTTTATGATAAACCTACCAGAAATAACATAACAAAGCTGTTTCCAACCAGCAGAAATGAAATCTGAGCTCTCGGGACCATGAAAGAAGGTGTATCTTGAAATGGCCAGTGATGGAAAACATGCAAGGGAACTTACATGATATGATTCTGCATTGCCTCAAAACTGGTAATTCCTGAATGAAAGTCTTCAGTGCCATATCAGATATCTTGAAACAATGGTTGCTGCAGTGTTCCAAGTTTTGTTTTCTTCATGCAGTCTAACAACAGACATAACAACAGATAAATATCAAGACAAATTTGTTAATATTGCGTTATTGGCAGACAAAAAAAGATCACTTTACATTGGAATGCTGAGTTCCTGCCAACCACCAACAAGTGGATAGCTCTGTTTTAGAACTTATTGCTAATGGGAAAAAATATATGTGCTGTACAAAAATAGAAATAATCTGAAGGCATTTGAAAAGGTTTAGGTTCCATTCCGAGAGCCCCTTGAAAATCAGCCCTGATGACAGAATTTGAAGAATAAAGCTTGTGTAAAGGCAGTGGCATTTTATTTTTCCATAGTCCTTTACATCTCTGTGAAAAGGAACCACAGTGAAGCTGGTAAATATTATCTGTCTAACTTAGAGATGCAGAAGCAAATTCATACAAAGAAGAAGTGGCTTACCCAAGGCCACCCAGAAGATGGTCAGATACCAAAAATGATGGGTTGGGAAGAGACAACATAAAGTAGCAGAGCTGGTTTGAGAAGCATGAGGATCTGAGATGGAAAATTAGTTTCAATGTATATAATTAAAGGCTGAAAACTATTTAATTATGCCTTTACAGATGAAAAATGTTATAGCAATATTATTTTTATGTTGCTGCAAATATTTTTGGGGCAGTGAATAGGACGCCTTAAATGCAGAGAAACTCTTAATAGTGTGTGGACCAGATAAGGGCTGAGATTTGTGCTCACAATGTTTCCAAGAATCCCTATCAGGATGCTGACGGTGGTCCTGCAGGCAACAGACCTGGGCTTTGTGGCACTTTATTTAACCGAGGATCTGGGAGGTTTGCTGAGTTCAAGACTGATGTTGGAAAGGGAAGAAGGACTCTGGAAAGGCTGTGTTATTGCCCCCTCCCCACAGGGGTCCATTCCCCTGTTTAGGGGGGGAGACTGTACACCTTCCAGCTCACAACACCCTTTTTACAGTATGTCCACTGAATTTCAGTCCCTGTGTGATGATGGCCTTCATGGAAGCAGTGCCATGACTAAAACACATGACTTCATGTGCTTCTTGCTCTCGGGTTCTCTTAATTTTCTTAAGTTGCTTTTCTATATCAAGTTATAGACAGGCCTGTGGATTAGGCACACTAACCATAAAGATGATGAGACAGATCACACACGTAATGCAGGTGCTTGCGTGTACAAGCTAATTTCCCTGCCTCTGTGAGGTCACTGGTAAGACTGTGACAGGGGTACCGTGTGAATGCTTTGCTGTATGAGCCTTTTCCATGGCACGCACACACACGGCACACACACACACACACGGCACACACACACACACACACACAGAGAAAACTGGTGAAACAGATGCATTTTACAGCAACAAATGTATGAACTGAATCATGAAGAGCCTAAGACCACCTCTTCCTTCGGATCTTCAGCTAGGAGATTGGAACATCTCACTCAGAGTGATTTCATCATTTGAAGTGAATGAGAATACATCTTATAAATTATTAGATTTTGGCTGCTTTTTTGTTTTGTTTTCTTCAAGCCACCGAGGGGGAAAAAAGGAAACAAAAGGCAGATTTTGATTGATCTGGTAAATATGGATGTGGCTGGAGCCAGGAAGAATATTTAGAGCAGTGATTGATGGCCTTGATTATGGTCAGCATAGTGAGAACACTGGCTTTCACTGTAGCTGCAGACTGCAGCTCACTATTCCCTCGCTTTCTGTCTGGCACAGCTTGTGCTTTTTTCTAAACAGGGCTGCAGAGACAAATAACAATAGAATTGTGATCATACTGATTTTGCTAATGGTCATTTGGCATTTGTACTGTCAAAGTCTTCTATCAAAGACCCGTCTTTACTGGAGTTCAACAAACTTATATGGTGGATCCTGATGGCAATATCTGGTTGACCGTATTTGGTTTTTCAAATTGCTCCAGAGAAAAAAACCCAAGATTAATTTCTATGGATTCAAAGAAAGATATTTTCTGATCCATTCTTATTAGAAAACATTGATTTGCTATAGATTTGCCTGCTTTACAATTTTCTTTGAGTTTTCAGCTAATATGACTCAAATATAATGGTCTAAAAGAACCTCCTGCATATATCTGGTCATGTCTCACCATAACCAAAATGCTTGTCTAATGCTGGAGCTCTTTACTGCAGGAGAATATTGCTGTATGACGGGAATGCTCCTGTGGGAGTCTTTGGCCAGTAAACGCAGCAGGCTGGAGAATATTGTCTATTTCCTCAGACAAATGAATATGAGTAGCATATATGCAGCAAGGAAAGGTCACAGGCAGGCAGACTAGATGGGTAAGAGAAAGCACAAAGATGACAATAACAAGAATAGCAATAGCAAGGCATATGGATGGCTCTTTTCATTGTTTTTCTTCACTCCCTTGAATGCCAAAAGTGGCAGAAGGAGGTGGCTGTAGGAGCAGCTTTGGTGAGGACAGGGAAAGAGGGGATGGAGGCTTTTGTGGAACAAGGGAGGTAGCCAGCATGACTGAGTGGAAATAGCAGGGTAAATTAGCAAGAGGAGCTGCACAGAAGAAGATCTTTAAGACTAGGACATTAGACCTCTTTAGAGAGCACTGAGGAAACAGGCCAACATTCAGAGAGGCAGATGCCACAGCCAGAATAAGAAAGATGGCTTTGGCAGCAACGTCCTGACAGCCCAGCAAAGGGAGAAAGCAGTCCTGTGAGGAAGACTGTAGTAGTTGAAGAGGAAAGTGATTAGGTGTGTGTGAGTGGTTTGGCTGCAGGGATGGAAAGGGAAGGCTAGATGGCTAAAATGCTGTAGCAGGTGGGGCTCATTTACTCCATCCTCTCACAGGAGGTGGGTTGGGAATCCACAGGAAAGGATTGAAGCTCAGTGAGGTAAGGACAGTCAAACATGCTGCAGGAGGTTTGCACCAGATACTGTGTTGTGCTGTTGTTTTTGCTGCCTGTGATGGCCATCCACAGAGAAGGAGCCATTTGGAATATTTATCAGGCTGAGACTACTCTGTCAAAGACTTTGTAGAGGCTCAGCTCATTCACTAGGCTTGTCCACCTCCTTCGTCCTGTTGATGCAATGTCACATTCACTACTTTGTTGTGCAGAATAAGCTCCTCATTATTTGTGCAGAACATGTACAAGTTAACCCCGCAGTGGCATAGTAGGTATCTGACATTTCCACGTAATTGCTGTGACCTGATACTTGTGTAACTAGAGGATGAAAATGCTTTGCTTTATCTGAAGTGGATTTTCCATGTAATGACCATATAACTAAATTAGAGATGGATAAACTTGCTGAGATTTAATATGAGCTCATAGCAAAAAAATGTGTTTAAATAAACTTTACGTTCAGATAGGTCTTGACAACCGGCAAAAATGCTATTTCTCATTCTTTGCTAAGATATGATCTCATTACACATGAACAATCACTGCAACACATGCAGTGAATGGCATAAGAAAACCCCCTTTCTGATATTATCTCTGGTTGTCAAGTGTTAGATGCAAGGCTAATGAGCTTTGATCCAAGTGCCAACCAATTTAATTCTCCCCATTATCTTGGCTGAATGGGGATACTTATTAGGTTTCCCCACACGTGCTCACAGTGGCACAAAGGCAATGAATCATTCTTATGTCAAAATAACAAAGCTGGGCTTGACTCTGTCCACCAAGGACCAAAGCTCTGATTCTTCCTCTGCAGGAAAAACTCAGAACATAATATTGTTCCCAGAAGCAGGTGTCCAGGGAGAGCCACACCTGAGGGGATCTTGTGCAGGTGGCGTTCTGGTTCATGGAGGGAAAGGAACTTGACTTACTGAAGCTACCAGTGTTGCTGTCACCAGCCTGGTAGAGAGGAAGATATAATGAAACCCAACCTTATCTTTGGATAAAAGGGTGGGCTTTTTTTCTAGGAGTGGAACCAACACCTTAGGCATGGCTGTCCTGTCATCCATGCTGCAGATTCATTAGCTGTAGCAGCAGTTTCTGCTGCTCTGTGCTGATGATGTGCACAAACCTGTCACTGATGGGAAATCAAAGCAGGTGGTGCAATCCAAGTCCACATGGAGGGAAAAAGAGGAGAGGAGCTTGTTACGCATGGCCACCAAGAAAGAAAAGCCAGAAATGGCTTCTGTGCCCCAAGACCTTCTTCTGAGAGACTGGAGAGGACCTCAGATCAGGAGGTTAGGAACCATCCTAATTAGTACAGAGTATCAAGCTCAGCTGATTTGTCATGGGCCTCTCAAAATACTTGTGCCTGCTGAAAAGAGTCTCAGAATACAGTCCTTAGTAACTGGTGCAGTTGCTAACTTTTACTCAGCTGGCTTATAATTTTGGTTTTATAAAAGGAAGTGTGGTGAGACTGAGAGTCCAGGACATAAAAAATAAAGAAACTGACATTCCCTTACTCAAACCTCTGCATTTTTGTTATTCCTTACAGAGCAATGTGATGTCTTGGGGATGGAATGCCAACCCCAACCTTGAATGTCTCTTCTTTTCTCAGATTCTGTCAACTGTGTTTCCTTAACATTATTTCAAGATCATTTAGGTATTTAATTCATTAGACTGCAAAATCCTGCTATAGACTAGCAGGGCATTTCCCAAGCCATTATACATGTCTGTGTGTAAGTTCACACCCATTTGATGTGCCAGCTACAATTCACAATGAAAAAGGTTTATTGGAGGCTTTTCAAATATACTCCATTAATCAGATTCAAGGCAAAATCTTTCTTAGCCTGTCTCAAATGGACTTTACAAACAGCACGTACCATGCAGCATTGCTCTCCCCCAGGTAGGAAACTTCTGATATAAAAAGCAGCTCACCGGCAAACCATGCTGTTACAAATGTTCCTCCTCTATACTGAAGAGATAAAAAGCAGACTCTTGGGATTTTCATGACCAGCCCATCCCAGGTTACAATCTCTAGCCTCCACATTTTCATAGTATTTCATGAAGTTTTATCAGTATACTATGACTTAATCAATCTGACCTTTAGTAAGAGGCATAAAGCTACAAGCCTGTGTAATTCTTCAACAATTAATCAGACAGAATCAAAGGATAGGACTTTTCAAAAAGAGACAGATTAACAAATTGTAACAGGCCAAATATAGAAGAATCAGACAATTTTTCACCAGGGAAATTCCCCTGGAGGAGGCAAGTTAAAGAATTACCCAGCCATTGAGGAAAAGGCACCATATCTTTCCACATACCTAAGATCTTTCTAAGACCACAGACTAGACACCTTTTTAATATCCTAAGCTTGACAGCAGGTCTAATGTCTTCAATACTGGGCTATTATTTTTAAAAACAAAAACAGAAATGGCAACAACAAAAAACAAAAGCAGAGGATTCTGCATCTTGCTCATTAATTTCATGAGATTTGTCACTTTCCAATTGCTTAGGGTTTTGTATGGAGACAGGGAGGAGACTCAGTCGTCTCTCATCCATCCTTATCAGACTGTAGGCAAACCTGCCAAGTTTTGGTCACTGAAAGGAGTCAGATTTGAAAAATGCACTCTCTGAGTGATGGTTCAAATTTTCCATTTAAATGTACTGTGAATCTTCAGAGTTTTATGTGAGACTGCTTCAGATTGCAGGAAACTCAAGCCAAAAATGGGGAGACACACTGAAACTCAGTGAGACTTGGCAGTGCATTGACTCTGTTGGGGCAGGAACAAAGGCTCGGCTAACAGCATATGCTATCTATTAAAATTTGTTCTTTGTGTGTGTAGACAGAGAGAGGGAGAGAGTGACAGAGGTAAGAACTCCAGCTCTCTCGTCTTGATTTCAGACAAAGCTTTTGCCCAGATTATCTGATAGCTAAAGGAGTCTGGAGAGAGCTAGACATTTTGGAGAATCATTTCACAAAGCAAAGTTTTAATTTGGTGCTCTCTCTGCTTTGCAGGAAACTGATTCATTCACCACAATCTAAACAAACTCATTAAAGCATACGTGAAAGCAGGCACTATTGCAGCAATTGTCTGCCTTGTTATTGATGAAGGAATCTTTTTTTTTCAAGCCAGGAAATTTTTTGTTTTTAGGAGACAGAAGATGTTTCCAATTAAGCAGTTCACCTGCATCCTAGAAATGTGTAGGTAACCTAAATGGGAATTACAATAATTCCTCAGATCCTCCATGAAAATTATAATGGGTAGGCAAAGCCCTGGGAGAAAGACATTGAGCTCAACAGTACTACAACCAAGGACACCCAGTCACGAAGAGGATTTGATCCAGTGTCCTTTTCTCAGGGATTAAAGTCCTCCCTCCAACAGTCAAACAAAAAGAGTTTAAGATATGTGTGACAAAAGCAAACGGCAAGCATGGTTTTGAAAAGAAAACCTGAAATCCTGTCCTAGTAGGAGGCACTAGTAAAACCACCTCTGATTTTAGCACTGCCAAGATTTCACCCTTAGTTTCAGATGGTTAGGGCTTGGACAGTGGGGTAGTGAGGCTGGTCTTGGCCTCTCTGATCACCCCCTGAAAAGCCTCCTTTCCTCACTTTTGTCCCCTGGCCTTTTGAGAAGCACTACGGACACCAGTACAGCTACAAGAAAACTGATACACCAGAGGGTTGTGCTACCATTCAGAGGGACCTTGACAGGCTGGAGAAATGGGCTGACAGGAACCTCATGAAGTTCAAAAAAGGGAAGTCCAAAGTCCTGCACCTAAGGAAGAATAATTCCCCGCATCAGTACATGTTGGGGGCTCACCAGCTGGAAAGCAGCTGTGCAGAAAAGGCCCTGGGGATTCTGGTGGACAGTAAGTTGCCCACTAGCCACCAATGCACCCTTGCAGCAAAGACCAAGAGCATCCTGGGCTGCATTAGGAGAAGGATTGCCACCAGGTCGAGGGAGGTGATCCTTCCCTTCTACTCAGCACTAATGAGACATATCTGGAGTATGGTGTTGGGTGCTGGGCTCCTCGGGATGAGAGAGACATGGAGCTACTGGAGCAAGTCCAGCAAAGGGCCACTAAGATGGCTAAGGGACTGGAGCCTCTGATATACAAAGGGAGGCTGGGAGAGCTAGGAATGTTCAGTCGGGAGAAGAAAAGGCTGACGAGGTATCAATAAACATCTGATGAGGGTAGTAGAGAAGATGGAGCCAGAATCTTCTCAGTGGCACCCAGTGACAAGACAAGAGGCAGGAAATTCTGTTTTAACAGAAGAAAAAATATTACTCTAAGGTGATCAAACACTGGAACAGGTTTCTCAGAGAGGCTGTGTGTTCAAAACTGGACTTAGAATCATAGAATAGTTTGGGTTGGAAAGGACCTTTAAAGGTCATCTAGTCCAAACACCCCTGCAATGAGCAGGAACATCTTCCACTAGATCAGGTTACTCCGAGTCCCATCCAACCTGACCTTGAATGTTTCCAAGGATGGGGCACCTACAACCTCTCTTGGCAACCTGTTCCAGTGTCTTTCCACCCTCATTGTAAAATATTTATTCCTTATATCTAGCCTGAATCTACCCTACTTTAGTTTAAAACCATTACCCCTTGTCCTATCAGTACCGGCCCTGCTAAAAATTCTTGACATTGTCCTGGGCAACCTGCTCTCAGTGGCCCTGCTTTAGCAGGTGCTTGGACTAAATGATCTCTGAAGGTCCCTTCCAACCTCAACAATTTTATGAACCCTTGCAAATTCAGTAGCTGCATCACCACTACCACAAGCAGGCATCTCTGGGCTTGCTTGTCCAAGAGGCTGAGCAACTGACTCATGAATTTCTCTTGTAAAAGGTTGACTTTTGGGGAAAGAGTTCTGCCAGGTGGCAAATTGAGTAGACCAGACAGGAAGAAGTTCAGTTCAGCTATTGAGCCATGTAGTAAATTGTGACAGGTAGTCTAGAGTACCCATAGAAAGTCTAGAGTACCCATAGAACTATTGTTCCATTTCTTTGGCAAAATTTGTGATTTTTGAAATATGATTTCCATACTGAAGTGAAAATGAAACTGCCGACTATAGGCACAGGCATTCTGTTGCACCATGGGCTACTGAGGACACAGGAGATACCCCTTGATTTGGGTTGGAATTAGAATGAAATGCTGCATCTCATCGAGTTGTTGGAACTCGATGATCTTCAAGGTCCCTTCCAACCTAAACCATTCTATGATTCTATGATCTCAGGCAGATCAAGGACTTGGATTTGTTCTCCTGTAGACCACAGCAATACTCTGGAGAACCCAGGTAGAAAGCATTTAATTTGGCATTTTATAAATATTCCAGACAGAAATTTTATGGAAACATTTCCCAAAATATCATTTTGTTGGGGTAAAAAAGTTCCAGTTAACATGTAACTGCACCTCAGAAAAGGAGATGATAAGATTGACAAGCAACTGTTTAACTTCCTGTCTGGAGTAAGACAAAAGATAGACATCATCTCCACTTATTGAACAAAATTACTCCACCAGCACGTCATCAATAAATACTTCTAGGTTTTTAATATAAATAAGTGTGTGTAGTTTATACAAGGACGTCAGACATGGTAAAGTGATCTTGAACAATTACTTGCTGCACTACATCTGCTAGAAATTTTTGTCCTTGCTCACTCAGAAAATTCTGAGGATGCATCTCCACAGATGTCTGCTCTCAGAAGAGTACTTTAGCCCACACAACTCTCTATGCAGCCAAGTCTAGATAAGGCTACCATGCATGTAGCTTTTCCAGATGTGTCTCCCTTTTCCATTCAAAAATGATGTTTTTCTCTAGGTTTTTGGATGACTGGTTGGATCACAAGCTGACAGAGCTGAAAATCTTGGAGACTGAACCTACTATCTATTCTGCGTGGATAGTGTATCAGTTACCACCCCAAGAGGGACCCTCTAGAGAGCACTGGACTCACCATGCACATCCATAGGTGTTTCAGCCGTGGGAATCCCAGATATGGCACCTTGGTACCTCAGATTCTTCCAGTGCATTATTTATATTGCTTATATATGGTGCAGGTCTTGATATTCCCCATCACAGCATGCAGTGGGAACACAGATGCCTCCAATGTGGGAACTAATGTGGCCTATTCATTCTATACCCTACTTCAAAGTGTACCTAAATTCTTCTTAGAAAAATTGTTCACAAAGGATAATAGGAGTATAACCTGCCCATAGGGGTAAATTGCTTCTTAAGACTGTCATTTTGTTTATGCCTCAAATCACACAGTTGTTAGCCTTTTTCTATTTCTTATCTTGTCCAACAAAATCTTTCCATTCCCACTGCTCATGTAGATGTCTAACTCACCCATTATACATTATATAAATGAGGTTGTTTTATTGGTTGTAAATGTCTTGTTATTCAGTTTTGTGTCCCCATGCTTTTGTTTTGTGGGAAAGGCAATCTTCCTTACAGCATTAATTATTTTGTACACTTCTGTCATGCTGTCACTTCTTTTTCATCTCTAATCTAAGCATCTCTACACTTTCCACGCTTTCCTTACATAAAAAACCCATTTCTATTCTTCCAACCATTTTTTTCATGTATTTCCCTGGACCTTTAGTGTTTCTGCAGTATTATTTTCAAGCTGGGTGACCAGGAAGGAACAAAGAGGACATGTCACTGGTTTATATAATTATATTATATTATTTTCAATATTGTTTTCTATCCTTTTCCTGCTACATTCTATCAGTTTGCCAACACTTTTGTTGCACACAGAGCAGATGGTTTGGCTAAGATGTCTGCTGTGACACTTTTTTTTCTGTATGGTTGTGATTAATTTAGAGCCAAGAAATATGTCATTCTGATTTTTCCTTCCAACTTGTATTAATTTGCCTTTGTCTGCAAGGAATTTAATCTGCCATCAAGCCACTTAGCTTTCTCTACTCCACCAGAAGTTCCTCACAGATTTGTCTCACTTGGACTATCTTATCTATGTCCATGTAATTTCCAAATCTTACGTCTTTACTGTGTGGCTTTTTTTCTAAGATCATTCCTAGTGAGGCTCTCTTCTTTCTTGAAAAGCAGAAATTTTGTCCCTATTTCATAGTTTATTTGAAACTGTCTGAATTAGCAGAACTACTCCATGCAGTGCCACAGACACCCTAAATTAGTGCAACAGCCTTTTTCCTGAAGGTAGAGTGAAAGAGAAACAACAATCAGCACAAACTAAGCAATTGTGATACATTGACAAACCTTATCTAGCTTCAGCCTGTGGAGTTTTAGACTGTGGTGCTGGTTTTCTCACAAGGATGAGAATTTTCCCACCCTGTTCCTCAAAACAGGGGGGAATATCTTTGTTCCACAGCAGGAGAGAGATTGTGGAGTCTGGAAACAACCTCACACAGGATTGCCAGGAAGGATGTCGCTCTCAGAGCTACAAAGTCCACAGGGCTATTGGGAATGTGGCAGTATTAAATATAAAGAGGCTAATGTTTTATACTGCGCAGGGGAATTGTGGGCACACAGAAACTTAGAGACCAATGGTGGAGATGCAGAAACAAGAGGCAAAGCCGCGTGTGGTGTTAAGTACAGGGCAGAGTGGTGAGAGAGGAAGGAAAGCTGCCCAGCACTTGCATTTTACAGGTCCAGCGGGGGTCGCTCCCTTCTGACACGTGCAACTGGAGTTTCTCTGTATTTCCTTGATTTTCATTTGCCTAAATCAGAAGAGATACAATAGCTTTGTCCCTCCCAGTGCGAGCAGTCTAACCTACAGCTCACTTGCTCAGTCTATAAAGCGAGAGAGGGGGCAATCCCAAAGTAAACTCCAGCTCCCAGCACTGCTTCACTACACTGAGCTCCTCTGTATGCTCTCTGACTGTTCGCACTCGCACTCTGTCTCTCAAGAGTTCAGGTACTGCTCCAGGTGGGTATTCCCAAACAGGACTGGCCACAAACTTAATCTTTTTATTTCATGTGACAAATAAAATATACATTGCCATTCAGGTCTGCAGGATAATCGCTGATTTCAGTGAAGTCTTGGTTAGGATTTTTCAAATTACATGCCATAACGTATTTCTGTCATGGGAGTAAATTCTGAAAATCTTTTAGACTTCAGCAGAGCAAAGTTGCTTATCACTGTTCTTGTAATCTACCCATTGCAAATGTTATTGCTAGAAGTTCAGTCACATTATTCCTTAATTCCTTTAAATCTCTGGATGTCTCCAGTCCCGCCCTGGAGACATTACGGCTATTTCACATTTCTTCCATTTTACATTTTGACCTCTCAGACTCTGGCAAATATTGTAACTTTGTTACTTGGAAAATAGTAGGTATTTCCCTGGTATACCAGTGATTGACTTCAGCAAATGTTTTATCAGAGTTAGCATGAGAACAGAAAAATTGCAGTATCCAAATCCTGTGATCAGTTGCCTCTGCCCAAACCTTTTTAGCATCTGGGAGTAAAATATGTCTCTGTGTAATCTGTTTCCCATTGTGGTTTTAAAGGTCTGCAACATTTTTATAGGCTGAAGGACCAAAGTAACTCAAGACTAAACTGTGTTGGCTCACCCTGGGGTAACCCCTATAAATGACAAACAAATCAGCATTTCACAGTTAAAAAACAACACCAAGTGTTCTACAAAATCCCCCAGAAGTTTACTGCAGTGATGCTAACAATGCTAGACATTAAGGCAAGGAATTTCCTTTTTGCATTTCAAGAGAAAAAACACCACAGCTGTTTCTCAGTGGATTCCCAGCCAAGTTGAAAAGGTCACTGACCCAGCTGTGATGTAACACCAAATACTGTGAATGGTGACTTCCCCAACCACCACTTCTCCAGAGCACTGTCCAGTAATAAATTTCACCCCACAAAGAAAGTACTTATCCAGTGCACCTCTTGCACTAAAGGCTCACCTAAAAAGGGTGGCAAGAGTCTTTGCTTTTCTGCTGGTTGAACGATCTGCAGCAAATATTTGTTAACAAACTGGTAGGAATAGGGAAAAATCTGCTCCTGAAAATGATGCACATTACCTTTAAGTACTGGGAAGTGTGAATGATTAAGAGAAAATACTATCTTAGCCTCAACACTTATTGTATAATCAATGGTTTGCTTAATTAGAAACTGTAAGTGTAGTAATTTCACATTCCCGGCAAAACATCAGAGTTACTACATAGCCTAAACAGGAAAGGCACGAGCCAGGGGCCAGAGGAGCTTTGATGCTGTGACCTGTGTGACGGGGCAGTAATGGAGGCCCTGTAAGTGAATGCAGGGGCAAAAACTTGTGTGCAGGTCACTGTCTCCCCTCCAGTGGGGCAGGAGCTGCACCAGGTGGCCCGGGGGGCATTTGCATTTCCAAGATGCTGGGGAGAACTGGAAGTCAGGGAGGGTCCAAGGAGCAGGGGAAATGTTACTGGGACAGCCAATAGCATTTTCACAGTCATCCCCCATCTGCACTGGACTGGCATCAGTGGGAAGCCATGGACAAGTGGCTTACTGGGAAGGGAAGCACCCGGTAAGCAGTGCTGAGAGCTGACATGAGGGGACAGCCAGATGAACACCTCCTTCAACAGGACAGCGAAGAAAAGCAGTCATCTGCAGTTATTTCTCCTTGTTTACTAAGTGGTGAGAAAATACGACTCCGTTGTTCACAGAATGAATCTTTCCCAACAGATTTTCTCTTTTTAGCATGTATTTGTACATATAGCCTGCACTTTGAAGGGTTAAATTATTGCATCCCTGAGTGGGCATCTACAGCCATGGGTAAGATTGCCTGCGACCTGCTCTTAACTGTATGGCTAGATTCAAGCTTTTCAAGCCATTTGACCTTAGCTTGTGCTTGACCTTAACTATTGCTTGTGACAGTTTCTACTTCTGCAGCACTGGTCCTCCACACATCCAGGCACAGGGATTTTTGGGATACAGCAGCAGGAGGGTAAGCAGGCATGTTTCAGACCTCACTGCAATATTCTAGTGTGCATAGAAGAGGGAGAAAACAGCTGCCTTCATAAAAAACAGCTTGTTCTGGAAAGGTGTCGTGGTTTGGGCTGGTAGAACATGGGACTCTCAATCCCAGGGTTGTGGGTTCAGCCCCATGTTGGGTGCCAATAAATCTGTCATGGCGTGGGCCGGACTGGCCACTGAAACAAACAACAGATGCTCTCCATCCTCTGTCCCTTCACAGAAGGGACAGCACCTTCCTTCAGGGAGAGGAGCAAGAGAGAGGAGACTTATGAGTTTAGAAAAGAAACTAAACTACTTTAATAAAAATACTAATAAAATAATAAAAAGGAAATAATGAAATATATACAATATATACAAAACTGTATCAAGCTCCCGGGATGACGATAATGTCACTGGCAGGCACTGGGAAAGTCCCAGACTGGACTCAGTAGCAGGCAGGAACGGGATTCAGATCTGGATTCAGGAACACATGGGTTGGGACCAAAGGCAGACAAAACAGACAGAGTCCTCCTTGGACACTGGCCATTGAAGGAAGAGGCTGACCCTTTGATGCCTCAGCTTTAATACTGAGCATGAGGCAGATGGGATGGAATACCCTGTTGGTCAGTTTTGTGTCACCTGTCCTGTCCGTTCCTCCCTGCAGGTGGGACCCCATTATGCTTTTCCGCTTCCGACCCTCCAATGGGGCAAATAACCAAGTTATCTGGCTGTGGGTGTTACAGCAATAAGTATAAGCAAGAGCCTCTCTGCATACTGTTCCTTGGCATAAATTAGAAATAATCAGGTCTTACTAGTCTCTAGAACTGGACAGTGTCTGAAAAATATGCTGTTAATTTCAGAGAGTTCAGTTAGAAGAGGCTTAGCTGCAAAGTAAAATTACTGAACAGAAATTTGTTTCTGTTTTACCTCAAACCAGGACAAAAGGATAGTGTCCAACTGACCATGTTGTCATTGATAATAGCAAAGCAAAAGAGCCATTATAATGTCCACGTTTGCACTTTGGGAGGGAAGCAAAATGTAAATCAAACCATATTTGCTGTCTTGAAGGGTTTTTTCCAAATGTTTCCTCTCTGCTGCAAGCTAAACAAACCTTGTGTACCTTTGCACTTACTTCAGGTGTTCAATGAGAAGCTTTTATTTCAAGCACGTTCACATTGATTCTCCTTCCTGACTTAAATGACAAAAGATTTTGAGGAGGAAGTGTGTGTTGGTAAACAGAATATCAAAAGCAAAAAGAAAAGAAATACTTCTGTCTCATTACCTCTGCCCTTCCTCTGCGTCCAAAGCACCTAGCTTGCCTGAACACAGCTTTACAGAGTAGATGGCAATTTTTATTGTCTTTCTCATTTATGATGAATGAAGAAAGCCAGAAAGGAGTTTACCTGCAAAATTTTCGGATTAGAAACCCGCGTTCTTTTCCTGTGTAAACTCTATAGAGGTGGAAAGTCAGTGAGGGCACACTATAAAGACAGGATTGAAAAAAAGATCTGAAGAGATGTTTAAAGGGAAAAATGTCTTTAAGGTTTAGCTGGCTATGAATCTGAATCTCATTTTTGACAGGTCTTGGGAATTCATAACCTGTTTACGCTGCCCACCTCAGCGCTGAGCTGAGACGCCAAAATAGGTATCAGCAGCCTGTCTGGGTACCAGCTGCGACAAAGCTCTGCTGACACAACACCAACACAGATGTGTGGATCTTCTCACACCAATGCAGAGTAGAGGCAGAAGACTTTGTGCCTGTGCATGCCTGCTTGTACGAAGACAACCCTAGTCACTCAAGGGCTTCGGACACGATATCCTTCATTTCTGGAAAGCACTATGTATAGTTATATGCATATACACAGGAAATGCCCAGTAACTCACAAAGCTCTGAAGAAAGAGCATCATTGTTAATATTTAGGTCATTCACTTGGTAACTCAGGTAGGAAACTATGGAATAAAAACCATACACATGAAAAAAAAATGACTTAAAACCAAACCCAAATACACTTGCAGGCCCTTATTATGTATGTCAGAAAAAACAACGCACAATTCCAGTTGGGAAAAAAATCAATTTTATGTCATTTAAGTGACTAACTTGTGACCTCATTGTGAAATTGGATTTTTTTCTGTTTGCTAGCTGCCTTCCTTTCTCAGGTACTTAACTTTTCTAAAGTTTACCTTTCCCACAGTTTGTCTATTAATAAACTTTGCTTAGCGACTGATTAGGAGCTGCTGTGTTGTCATCATGTTTCTGGATTTGAAGCTGGGAATCTAAAGGGAACCTACATAGATAATCCCCATCACGTTTTACTCCATTCCAGTAACCAATTAAAGAAGGAAACACAACTAGAATACCTTTTCCTTTTTTTTTTTTATTTTGTGTGCTATGGAGAATAACAATGGAATAGAAATAAGTCACATTCTGAGAAATAACAAGATCAGTCGCTTTTTCTTTCAGATGGAACAAAATTTTGGAATAAATACAGTCACTTTTCAAAAATATCCTTGCTTCAGACCAAAAATAAGTTTTGTGATTAGCAGTGTTACTTCAAACACTTATATTCCTAATTCATGCATTTTTGTAAGCTGTAGGAATGCAGTTGTCCTTTTTCTACTTCCTGGGCTTAAACTGACTGAAAAAACGTTGAAGGAGCCCACCTCTGTTCTGATGTTCCTGGTGGAAGAGGAAAGCCAAACCCAGAGACTTCAATGGAGTTACCTAGGGCTTTAAGAGGAGCTGATTGACCTTGCTCTGGTAGTGCATATTGTCACTCAGGCCTGTGAAAGGGGAATTCAAAGAAAACTGGTGAGAATTTTTGACAAAGTAGGTTTTTGTGAGAAAAGGCAGCTCCAACAGGTTTCCAACAAGGTCCGAACAGATTTCAGCTTTCACCTCATGAAGCTTATGTCTGTGCAGGACGTGCGCTGCAGGGCAGCTCCACCATTATGGTCAAGTAAAAGTCAGTGATACCCAAGCTAGCTGGAAGGACAATGACTCTGATACTCGAAGCAGCCTGCCTGCAGCCGCATCCGGGTTATCAACTGTCCAGCTTGGAGCTCTGTGCTGCTATCCACCATGCGACCACTGCTCTAAAGATGCTAGTGAGCCTGAGCCTCTGTGCAGCAGGCAAAGGACATCCCAGGGCTTCCAGAGTCTGCAGCTCCAAAATAACCTTTCTATGGGAGCTATTGAAAGCTGGGCTCAACAGGACTCCTAACACTTCCATGTTTCTTGTTCGGAGCCATCAGATCAGAAATCTTCACATCTCTGGGAATCATGGCTGAGCTGGGGCATTTGAGCCTAGGGAATGCCAAGATAAGTCTCCTTTTCAAAAGAGGCTTTTGAGTGATATTTAAAATAATTTTTGTGGGAAATGTTCCTTCCTGCATTCACTTTTTAAGCTAACAGTGAACATTTTCCCACAAGAGTTTTCATAAAATGGAAACTTTCAGACAAAATTAGTGAAATGCTACCCAATCCATTTTTTGATACTATTTACTGTACTGTCAAAGGTGAAGGCTGAGGAATAGTCAGTCTTTCTTGCAAAAGGTTTTTCTTTGTTTCCAACACTTTGTATTTCAAACCCATTACCGGGAAAGAGCATTTGTGCTATTTTGGATGCATAATGCCTGCATGCTATGCAGAGTACTGAGTACCAAGAGGCTCCAGAACCTGCCCACCAGGAGCTGGGAACCAGAACAGTAGAGAGGTATGAGGAAGATTTGAGACCTTTTGTGCTTTTATTTGCTCATGTGCTTTTCAAGTCTCAACCTTTTCAACAACGGCAACAAAACCCACTTATGCCCACACGTCAACTTTTGCCCTGCATGAACCTGGAAAAACCCATCTCTCAATTGTCTCTGCTTCACCCCACTCCTGCTGGACAATGCCTGATGGAAAACCCTGCAGTAGATAAGCCTGCCCATGGCCCAGCACAGCTCCACGGGGTGCTTCTGCCCACGTGCAAAGCCAGCGTGGCGCCATCCAGCCCTGCTCAGGAGGCAGTGCAGCTGGGCATGGCTGCCACTGTCCTGACATCAGTACTTCTTACTGCATATTAGCATGGCAGCTGTTTCTAAATATCCCTAAAAATGAAACTTCCAGCTCAGACGAATGGCTGATTGTAGCTGGCCATATCATCACATCTTCTAAATTTTGCAGCCTCAGAGCCCCAAAGCAAAGATTTGACAACAACATGCTTTATATCTGCAGGGATTCCAGCAGGCTGAATCCTCCCTCGAGCTGTCAAAGCTTCGGGTACTGCGTGTGAGCAGATAGGGAGCCATCTCTGGATTGAAACATGGCAGCCATTTAAGGATACACAGCAGTAGCACAGCGTAATTTGGTGAAGGAGGGTGGAAGAAACACTGCATCCGATTGAAATGGCAGGAACATTCACAGGTAGGAAGAATGCAATTATCCAGGCTGGAAGCAGGCCAGGATGCCATTCATACTGCAGACTTGGCATTTCTCAAAATGAAATAACAGATGTTTTTGTGAACTTCTGTCAGGCGTGCTTTTTATTAATTAAATCTGTAAGAACTACTCTGCCTTTGGCTCTTTTCTTTTTGCAAATAAATGCAAGAAAACTGAAATGTCATTATATATAGATAGATATATGCATATATATGAATATATACATATATTTATACACACACATCTTTTGGTTCAGAACAGATTAATTTTCTGAAGTAGATGAAAGGGGAAAAAGTTGCTCTCTGGGGCCTCACGATCATCTCTACCCTCCAGTTGCAAGACAGACCCCAGACAGACAAAACATGAGAAGATATGCTGGAGGCAGCAATTTAGACTGACAGGGTGATAGACTAAGTGATCATATAGGTTTTGCTACTTTAACCTCTCTGAGGTAGCGAAATAGCTACAAGAAGGGGGACCTTGTAGGAAAGACGGGTAGAAATGTAACTAATACACTGAGCAGAAGCAGGTGTACAGCCCTGCAAAGAGACAAAACCTGTTTCCCCACTCTGCAGCTGATTTCTGCAAGATGTACCTGATGAATGGAGGTACACATCACTGTTGCTGGCTGGGGACTTTGTAATAGGTAACACACACGAAAACTTGCTCCCCATTCAAAATTCCTCTACCACCCACTTCTCTTAAAAGCCTTAACAAAGGAAAATAGGGGAAAACAGATTTTTGCACTGCCAGAAAAAAAAACCAAAAAACCAAAAAAAACCCAAAACCACACAACCCCCCCACCAAAAACAAAACCCAAACCCAAACAAACAAACAAAAGCCCAAAACCACCAAACAAATAAACACCCCACCCCAAAATCCTAAACAAAGCACAGGAAGTTTTTTTATGTGTTAATTTTATTTTTTTTTTTTTTTGGCAAGAAGTGAATAGAAACCACCTACATGGTAGAATATTGGCTTTTTTAGACACTAAGCAACAGAGCTGATCTGTTCCCTGTCCCCAGGAGAGGTATGTTTGTGTAAGATTAAAGTGCTGTGAGACACTATAGCAACAGAAAACCAAAGTAAAATATCTCAGTATAAGTCTCCCTCCAGGTCTCGGTGACTCAAATAACTACATTAATTGGTCTTCCTCCAGCGACAGGGGAAATTCAGGTGACTCTCTGCCACCCAACAGCTGAGTCCTTTCCACTGATCATAATGCACTTTCTCCCTTGCAGTGCTATGGTGTTTGCGATGAAAGCAAGCTCTGAAGGCAGTAATTCCTTCACTTGAAAAGAGAATTCTTCAAGCAGCACTAAAAGGGAAAGTCGCCACGGAAGATCCCATGTCTGTCCCTGACCTCGCCTCTCCAATTAAGATTTCTGGATTTGCAGAGCAAACTAAAACACTCATTTACATTTTTTTCTCAATAAAGAATGAGCTTTTTTTCAGCCAGAACAAATGAAGCCAGAATATTTATCTTTTTCTCAAGTCTTAGTTATACAGGTGTCTAGAAGTTGGACAAGTTCTTTGGTAAATAAAAATAAGTGAATTAAATGGCAGTAACAGTCTTATTCTTTCAGCCAGCATCATTAGTTTGATAGGCTGAACATAGGGAAAAAGCAGGTTTTTTTATCTCTGAGCCACTCAAGCTAGCCCAGTTATTGTTGTAACTTGACATGAACAAATGCACTAGTACGTCCAAATCTGGTGTTCCCACTTAAAATTGATGTTGAAAAATGGAGAATAGTTCAAAAGAGCTACATGACTCAGTGAATAAATGATCCATAAAACATGCCTGGTGGTAGGAAACTCAATACACTCAATCTATCTGCTTTATCTGAAAGCAAATCAAAAGGGAAAAGTCTGCTGATAGCAGAGGATTTTTAGTGAAGCAGAAGGCGGCAGAACATGATTTCAGGGTGGGAAGTTCGTTGTGGTTGCAAAAGATGACAAATAAACATTTTTGACAGTAAGGGTGATTAACACTGAAGCACCCCTCCAAGGACAGGCTTACCTGATTCAGTGCAGAGCCTGTCAGACATTCTTAGGAGACCTCTGTGCACACCACCTCAGTGCCAGGCCAGGATGTTCCCTCAGTTGCTGCAGTGCATTGACATGACACTGGACTAAGGCTCAGCAGCCTGGTTTCTCCTGGCTCTTGCAGTCTTTCTGCCCCCACTGCTGAGCCTGGCTGGTCCCCAGGGCTGGGAGCCTCTCCACTCAGCTCTGCTTTGCACTGCGCAGGTCTAGCCTGAAGTTGCAAACCAAGATGGACACTCTTTGAAATGGTACCAATACACAAGTCAGGCTGGGATTTGTGCTGAAGGAGTTTTCAGTTTTGGGTCAATTTGAAGAATGATGGTTCATATTAGTTCTTGGTTCAAAGTCAGTCAAGTTCTCCCGTGAACACAGAGGCTCTGACTCCCCATCTTTGCTGGATTTAACTGAGGATTCAACTGGAGATCTAACCCATCTGCAACTGCCAGTGTCTCTGTAGCAGGGGCAATATGGGGCAGGGGGAGGATGCATATCGTCACAGTGAGCCAGGGCCCTTGGACTACACAGTGAAGGCCAGTTCCTCCTCTCCCTCCTTCTCCCCCAGCCTTGTAACACAGGAAAATTAAGTAGGGCCCCCAGCACTGTGCTGATTTCTATTTGGTTCCCTCCCAAGGTGGTAAGAACTGTTTGTATCCAACATCAAAAATTAATGCAATCTCCAGCTGCTTGGCGGATGAAGGCCTTGTATCTAAACAGGAAGAAAATTTGTTTGGAAACTATTGAGAAACCTAGTTATTTACACCAGGAAGCCAGGAGGTAGCATGGTTGAGGGGACAGCACACGTTCCTACAGATGTGGGAGATTTGCAAGATTAACCACAGACTAAATTCTGTGTATACATCTTGGAGTATATAACTAGACTGAAATCATCATTCATGTTTGTTTTCATCTAAGCAAAGTCAACAGATTAAAATGCTCTTAATTGCTAAAGAGTCAGTGCTGGGTCCTAATTATCCTGACATCAGACATGGACCTGGTGGTTGTATGAAATGTCTCTCTCCCAAACGTGCAGTTTCCTTGGAAGCAGAACTGAAAACAAACTGCTTCTGATGCAACGCCATTAATAAGAAGAATTTGTTCAGTTAGGTAAGTGCCTAGGACAGATTATGAACCACAGAACTGTTGATGTTGGCAAGGACCTCTGGAGATCGTCTCATCCAATCCTCCTGCTCAAAGGAGGGTCAATTAGAGCAGGTTGCTCATGGCCATGTCCAGTTGAGTTTTGACTGTGTCTGGACAACCTGTTGCAGTGTTTGACCACTCTCACAGCTAGAAAAAGGGGTTTTTTTCTTACACTGAAATGGAATTTTCTGTATTTCTGTTAGTGCCTGTTGCCATTTTCCTTTCACTGGATTCCACTGAGAAGGGTCTGCTTCTGATCAAAGTCAGTAAGGAGACTACCACCTGGAGTATTATGTGGTTTAGAGCAGTACTAGAGCAGGCTGGAGAAAGCCACAGCACAGAAGGACTCTACACGCAGGAGATTTGCCTCTTCCCCTCACTGACTTCATAAAATCATAGAACCATAGAATACCAGGTTGGAAGGGACCTCAAGGATTGTCTGGTCCAACCTTTCTTGGCAAAAGCACTGGCCCAGCACCTGTCCAGCTGAATTTTAAAAGTGTCCAATGTTGAGGAGTCCACCAGTTCCATGGAGAGATTATTCCAATGGCTGATCTCATTGTGAAAATTTTTTTCTCTTGCGTCCAATTGGAATCTCTCCAGGAGTAACATGTAGCCATTATCCCCTGTCTTTTCCATGTGACTCCTTGTAAAAAGGGAGTCTCCATCTTCTTTGTAGCCACCATTTCAATACTGGAACATGGTGAAAAGGTCTCCCCTAAACCTTCTTTCCTCAAGGCTGAGCAAACCCAGTTCTCTCAGCCTTTCTTCATATGGCAGGCTTCCCAATCCTTTGATCATCTTTGTGGGCCTTCTCTGGACCCCATCTGGTGGACATCCACTCCACCCTCTCTTGCAAAGCACTGTGAAACCTGTCCAGTGCCTGCTATGTATTATTGTCAGGCAAAGCCCATGGGAAGAAATGATGATTTCTATCAAGCCAGCATATGTGGCTGAGAAAAAAAATAACAGGTTTTGAGCCACCAGCCCTTTTACGGGATTGTTCATTCTCATTGGAATTGGAAGTGAGTGGAAGATTTTGCCCCTACTACGCATTGCAACTGCTTAACTCATATCTGAGCCATTCACTGTTAAAAATCTACAGCTTCTTCTTTTCTAACATAAAATGAGCAAAATTGTTTATTGTATGAAAGCATGAAAGGTGTATTCACACTAGAATAAAGGCACCAACATGTTATTGATGGAAAAATAATATGTTTGATCAGAATTGCAAGAACTAGTTCTGGTTCAGTCCTGAAGGCAACCTGAGTTTTCCAGTGCAATGCCTGTCCTTGTGAATGCTGATAAATAACATTTTTGTCTCTGGCGGCTGAGTAAGACTCAGAGTGCTGGAGGGATGGTAAAACTAGTTCACTTTGACTGTTATGAAACGTAAGATGGAAATCAACACAGAACACTGACATAATTTGTAGTCTTATTTGACATTGACTATATACCCCTGTTGCAGTTATACAAAATTGTATCTTAGATCTGTGAGTTATGCTGGCCTAGTCCTATAGTTCTTGTTCAGGTAAATGGTATTCATTTCAATGGAAATTTTGTCTGAACTTTATCTTGAAGCAGAAAGGCTTTAATTCTGCGTACACGCAACATAACACAGAATCTCCCACAGTTGAGCAGATGTCAGGTTAAATTTCAGTCATGATACGTTCATTGGCATGATAACAGAGTTTCCTGTTGATATCAGCACAAATCGTCTTCAGATCTGAAGCACTGGTATTAAGGAGAGTTCAAGCTTAAGAAGAAACATATGTCTCTGAAAGAAGGTGATTCCAGAATCCTATTGTGACTAAGTTTATTCTTTCTTTCTTTACTTTAACCCTGTTTCTTCATACAACTCTTCTGGTCAGAGTTAAGCCCAGAAATACCAAGTGAGCCATGCCTGTCATGTAATCCCTCGCTAATTCAGATCTTCAATAAATGGACCCATCAGCAGAAAACTGTTCAGTCACGTTTATCATTGCTAATGAACAGATCTCAAGACATACCCTAAAAGCAATTTCAGTTCAGTTCAGTGAGATGAACTGAGTGTGGTGTTGACCCTGGCATATAGCCTGAAGACACACTGTGTGGATCTCAGAAGGTTTTGTCCAGCTTAGAGAAGCAGGCAAAGTACAAATTTCTATAGACTTTGTCAGAATGTACAGATTTGCAAATTGGACTAGAAATCTCTGGAGAGCAAATTTGCATGAATATGTTTTGGCAGCAGTCTTGAAGATATATAGGAAGACAACTGTCTACCACGGGGCAGTTCAGCATTTCCACTTCCCATCTCCAAAACAGTAAGGATGCCCAGAGATGCTAAAATGACACAGCTGACCTCCATTCTCCAATGTAGAAGAGGCATGCAAAATAAGCCTTGTCTGTCTTATTTTACAGAGCAAGACACCTCATTGAACTCAAGACATTGTTTACATAGAAGCTGTTTACAAGACTGAAGCATAAATGCCTGATTTTACCAATTCTTCCTCCAGGCCTGAGCATCTTAACTTCAGTCAGTCAGGAGCGGAGATTTGACTGCCAAGGTACAGGCTCGTGGCTTTAAACAGAATATAACCTGGCTCATCATCATGACCAGGGATTTCAGGCAGATGAGGAGAAGTTAACAAAATAGGGAGAAATTATTACAATAGGCCAAGCAAGATGTAGTGCTATACCTACAAAAAGAACCTGGCATCTGCAGATTGGTGTTTATTCCCAAGCCACTTGTCATTTGCAGACTTCTCAGCCTTCAATTAGAAGCTTGACCCTCCTATAAAGGAATGCACAAGGGGGCAGCTCCGGAGGTCGGGGAGCTCCTAAGCTAAGCAGGAAATAGCAAGGTGAGGAACAGAGTCTGACACTAATGCCTCAAAAGCAATTGGTACCCGACCCCTTCCGTTTGAATTCAGAGCTGGGAGCTGTGGCGGGAACCCAGACCAGCCTGGTCCTTTTCAGCAAACAAAACACGAGAAAAGTCTTGGCTGGAGTCCCACTCCTGCTGCTGGCTTTCCTGATGGCTTAACGCTCTGCTGTGGGGAACTTGGTTGAAATCCTACACTGCCTACGTGAAGTGGGACTATGCACCCTGGTTTCTCTTCCCCACTCTCAGCTGCATTTTCTGTTCACTGCATGAGCAGCACGGCCTGGTTATTTTGTGCAAGAGCCAGTTTAGTAAGCAAGTTTCAAAGACACTGACCAAGGCAGAAAGGATGTCTGGCAGGCAGGGCACGAGCAGGACACGTTGTGATCTACCTGGCAGGACTTACTGATTGCACACATACCCAGTGCATGGCAAACGAGTAAGCACCCTGGAGATTTCACTGGGAGAAATAAAAAAAGCAAAGGAAATTTGGCTGCTTCTCAGGCAGCAACTGAGCAGGAGGCTGAAGGATCAAAATTTTGGACACAGACAATTGAAGTCTCAGTCTCTGTGAATGTAGCTACTGGTGCCTAGAAAGAGATTAATGTAAATCTGCATATGAGACGTACACTAAAAGAAAGGTGATTTCAGTTCAGAGTAGGATTTAGCAACTGTGCATAGTCAAAGAAATGTTAACAGACTGCAAATATTTTTTGAATTATATTTTAATTATACTGGTGATGCTACTGTAGGTATTAATGCAAATGCAAAGCATATGGTTTAAAGCAACAATAAAAAAGGCATGTCTCGTGAGTGAGACAGCATCATATTCTATCAGTAAAAGTACAAATATGGGTATTTTTGAGAGTCAGAAAAAGCTTGGATACTTGACACTGAAAAAGAAATGAGCTTGTACTAAAATGTAGCTTGGGCAAAAGAGATAAAATTTTTTACATATTTTATACTCTTTCTGTGAGCAGATTACAACATAGTGAAACTCTTAATAGTTTTAAGATAAACTAATCATCAAGTTATTTTTACATTTTGCACATGATACTAATCATGTTTGTAGCTTTATGGTGCTGAGTACAATGACTTTTTTATTTCTAGAATTCAAGTAATGCTTTTATAAACTTGTCTCATGCTTATTTTTTATAAAGCTGCACAGAAAGGTCAAAGAAAGGGTTGTCTTTTATATTATGACAGCCCCCAGTGGGTTAAAGAATAAAAGTGGTTTATAAATAAAAGCCTCTTTCATCTGTTCTTTGATCCCTCCCATAACAAAACCTCCTTGCAAGTATTTTGCTTGACGTAGTCATCATTTCTTATTAGTTTCAAAATATCTGCAAGACAATGTCTTGATCTTCAGCTATGGGTAGACTCTGCTGGGAACAGAAAAAGGGGTTTATTGTGCAGGGAGGACAGAGGCCATACATTATTTCTGTCCACGATTTTTGGCTCCCTGACCTTTGATAAACTGGGCTGGTGATTAGACCCCAGACATTTCAGGGCAGATCCATAGCTGTACCCAGATGGAATTACCTGCAAAAGTTATGTATCTTAGTCACATCCTTCATCCCCGACTGAGCTTCCAATGTGTCTCTGTGCCAAGAGCCGTGAAAATAAAAGCTCGTCAGGGCAGCTCCGGACATTTGTGCCGGGTGATTCAAGAAGTTTGTTCCACCAGCTGTCCTCCCGGCCTCTCAGACAGAAGGAACGGGAGGTGCATCACATCCACACCTCCGCCTCCATACTCTCCTGTTCCATTTTTTATCTGGCCAGAAACATGTGGTGGGGTGTTACGCCCCATGGAGAATTGCAGCAGGTTGAGAAGGTGACCCACAGACCATTCCCAGACTCCAGCAGGGACATGGGGTGGGTGGCAAAAGACAGGAGCATCCCGCATCAAGCTTTGTGAGTTCCCAACACACAGGCAGAGTGAGGCTCCAAGGGTAGAGCCAGCAGCTTCAGCCTCTCATTTTTGTGGGCTGGGAATAAAAGGGCCTTTGAAATGAGGAAAACCCCTCTCTTTTAGAACTATAACTGGTCTATATGAAAGAGAAATAATTAATCTCACACACTGAAATAGATTAAAATAGAGACTCAATAGAGTCCTCTTAATAGATTATTTTTCATATTGTAACATTTGAAATTTTAGTCTGCTTGTAGCTTGTTGCTTACTCTCAAACTATGCGGCGTTTGTTTAGTCCCTTTTCTCTTATAAAATTAAAGTTTACAAATGTATCATTAATTCTCATTTATTAAAAACAGTTTTCCTGCATAAAAGTAATTCCAGCAGATCATTAAAAACATACTTTAAGAGTCAAAGAAAATATATTGATTGCATAGAATTTGAATGGCAAGAAATATGTTTTTAATTATTGTTATTTTATTAATGGACAAGCACTATCTTATTAAATCTAAATTGGATGTGCACTGAGGAACACTAATGCGAACCATGCCTTAGACAAAAAATTAAATACACATTGGTACATAATAAAGCCCTCATGTACAATCGAGGTGGTTTACAAAAAGATCTTTCAACTTTTGAACAGACCAACATGCAAGTATTTCGCCATATGAGTTCACGGTAAGGTCCCTAGCATAAAGTATATTGCTGAAAAAAGCCTGATCCTTTTTTCTGTTGGGATCATATGTTTCTGTAGCGCCATTAACTTCCAGGCTACTGCTTCCAATTTATAGCAGTTCAAAATAAGATTTCAGCTGGAAAAGCTGAAACCATCCAGCTAAATAGTAGTAGGGTAGACATAAACTATCAAACATTGACCCCGAAAATGCATTTCAATGCAATTAAATTCCTATGTACAGCAGAACGCCACTCATCTTGACGTCCCTTTCCTCCCCTCCCCAGGCAGCCATTCGGTCATCGTCAGGAGTGAGAGCAGCTGGAGATGGTTATGGTCAGCATCCTGGACCAAAGCTCATCCTCTCGACCCTCCTGGTGTTTGACTGCAACCTGGGTTTCCAGTACACAGAAAAGTCTTCTTCCACTTAAATTTGGTTTTGGTCCAAAAACATAATAGGCTGATTGGAAGCAGCCCAGGCCTATTCCAGCTGTTTCTTCTGATACTCTCACGCTGATAAGCAGACTGTCTAATCACGTCTGTCACCAAAATACCTAGCAAAGCTGCAATACCCACATATGTGTTGCAGGTTCCCTTGTTTTGAGCAGGGACAGTTGCTTGGGCTTTCAGTGTAATTCTGCTGTTGCTTCACTCATCTGGTTCCAGAAAAAAAAGGAGCATATTTGGTTATTCTTTAATGAAGGGATGTTATTAGATCACTGATCTGAGCATAAATACCTCAACCCACAGCAGCAGTGGGTTTGTCCAAGTCATATTGGAATACCAAAAAGGAATTTCCTGTATTTACTTGGAATAAACTGTTTTCTGCAACAAATCTTAAGAATATGAACACTGTTTAGAGTGAGAAGTTGAAGGCACATAGACACAACAAAACCAATTTTTTTGTTCAGAAGGGAAGTTAATAACTTCTAGATATTCAGTGTTTCGTAACCAGCTCCCTCAAAACTCTAGTTTAGAGGTTCAGCGTTTCTGATGCTAGGGATTAGATGTCAACATCAGGGCATTTGTGTGATCTAGTGGGAAGATCAGTTAAAATTCTCCTGGTGTCTTGTTGGCTATGGGGATATAGGTATTTCACTGGAAAGTAAAGTAATTGTATTTGGCTCATGGGTGAGAGGATCAAGGGGTGCATGCCCAGGTCCTACTGGCTTGTCATTGACATGACAACGTGCAGCGGCGAGGGCTGTTATGGCACGGAAAGGAAGGGGAGATGTTGGCAGCTCTTCACAACTTAGCAAACCTGCTCAGTCACTCCTTTGGCAACTTTTTCTCTTACTGCCCAGGAAGCTGAGGAGGAAGGTGGGGAGAAGGGAGTTACTGCTGTGGTAGACCTTTGCTATGGCAGACCTTTGCCATAGCACATTTTGACATGCTTGGGAAGGCAAGACAGATGACAATGTGTTCCCCCAGCTCCTTTGCCACAGTGCCAGATCAGATTCATGGGCTGGAAACTGGATGACACTGCATAATGTACCGGAAAATTCCCTAATTCTGATCCATAGGCTACATTTTCCAAGACATTTAGAGAATTGGGTTTTTTAATATCTTTTTTTTTAGGTATATTTGAGAAAAAACAATTGGTAATGCAAAATAAGCCAAATCATGACAATTTCATGCTGGAAAGCATACTGTGAAATCAGTAAGAGCTTTTCCCAAGTTAAGGCCTAGAGGATTTTGGCTTAAAATAGAAAAAGAGGAGTGTAAAGTAACAAATCTTCCAAAATGCCACTTAACTGACTAAGGCAGCACAATAAGCAAATTGTCTCCAGAGTTTCCCTATCTTCGAAATTAATTTAAGGACTCCAGCTGGTTAATAATTTAGAAAATGTCCGAGTAGCTTGTATGATACTTGCATACAATTGACTTTTCTGTCTGAAAAAAACACAGATCATTTGGTAATCGATGACCAACAAAAGCTCAGTTTAAGACAAGTATGCTAAAATGATCAACACTGAGGACACCAAGTCTTTTCATTGTTGCTGGCCTTCATACCATACTTGAACAATATGCCAAGCACAGATGACACACTATAACAAATCTAAATCTCCAATGACTATACCTTGAGATGTCAGACTGCCTGTCTGAATTGAAGGCACTGAACTGAAGTTCTTTGCAGAAGGTATTCTATCAGTAATTACAGAGCATAGTTTAGCTACCAATGTTAAAACTGATACAGTTTCTAGGATTTTGCCTAAAAAGGCTTATTATTAGTACAGAGTTAGACTCCTTTGCCATTAGGTAACAGAAACCCTCCCAGACCTACAATGTTCTGCTCTCATAGAACAAGCATTTTCCAGTAGCAAGAACATTTTTTTTTCAGCTAAAAGAAAACAGCTTTTCAAATTTTGTGTATATTTACTATATTGGGAGTGTGGTTCAGTCCAGAACGAATGTGCTCCGAAAACAAAAACAGAGACATAAGAGATAGGGTTTGCATGTAAGTAAATGTATGTCCATTTGAATTTCATGAAACCACAACCACAACAAGTCAACCACTACTGTGAACATTATTAGAGTCCTAAGATGGGTTTACAGTGGGATGAAGCAGGTACATGTAGCTAAACTTCTCTAGTATATGTATCCTTGAAATCTTCTTAGAAGAGCTCATTAAACAGATTACTGTTATGCAGAGGCCAGTGCCATGGTATTGCAATCTCATTTTGAATGAAGTATTCCTCTGTCAGGCTCCACATGAACAATGAATGAAGCATAGCCCCAGAGGCTGAGCTAGACAAAGATACCCAGGGAAGAAGATGGAGCTGGTGAAAGACCCACCAGAGTTCAAGATGCACACCCACAGAAGGCTCTTTCAAGCCATGGTCTCTTCATTCTGCGTGTTCAGTCACTTCATTAGCTTAACAAAACTTAACAAATCAGCACGCCACAGCTGAGCTGTGGTAACCAACAGCTCCTGGGGAGCACATGGGAAGTCTCCACCTTGGTGCATGTATCTGCAGATGATGGGTGGTGGCTGAGAGGAAGGCAGTCGACAAATATCTTTGTTGGTGATAACAGTGATGACCAGGGCACATGATGTTTTCCACATGGTTGGTTTCAGGCAGAAAAAGGGAATTATGAAACTGTAGTCCAGAAATCTCAGAAATACTGAAGTGAATTAGAGAAACACATTGTTTTTAAACAGAAGCACAGAAATTGCTTGAGGTCCAAATAGCACAAAAGAGTTTGAGGTCACAGAGCCAATCTTGCAAATCTGGGGCTGCATCCCTAGATACATGGCTAGATTTTAGGGCTAGATTTATCTAGATTTCAGGGCTGTGTCCCTGAAAAGGGAGAAGATGGTGATCAGGAATAGGACTGACAATTCAAACCAAAGCTCCCAGGAGACCCAGACTTAGCTTTTTACAACGCAACAGAAGACCATGATCACAGGCATTGGACAGCTTTGGAAAGATTTGGTGCTGTGAGGCTAAAACTAAACAAACGCAGATGATAAGAGGGTGTCATGCAAAGGGTGCATATGGGAGAGAAGGGAACCTAGCAAAGATCATAATAATGCTATGGCCATCACTGCATAATTGCTCGAACAAAGAAAGAAAGGGTGTGATGATTTCTTGGAACTGTGCTTTATGTAGAGAAATTTATGACTAACGTAGTTGTCTGAACCAGAAGCCTTAGAGCATGACTGCTCAAAAACATTCAAAGAACAACAGATGCAAACCTTAAGAGATCGCTTGAGAAACTGAAGGATTTAATTAAAGAGGCCCCAGTCCTGAAACACTGTGACAATAAGCACAAAAGTAACTTGTCCATGGATGCATCCCAGGAGAGTATTGGCACAATACTCTTTCAATAACACAGTTGAAGCTGGAGACAAGTGGCTAATGCATCACGGCCACTAACAAAAACTGAATGTAAATATGCCGAAAGAATGAAGGAGGCTTTGGCCTTAAGCCACAGCTGTAAAAAAAATTTCTTTATTTATGGGACACCACTGTTAGCTGAAACTGACCATAAACCACATACTGCTATTGCCAAGATAGGCCTGATAAATACCTCCTGGAGAATACAGAGATTGTTTTTTCAGCTACAAATGTATGTTTTACAAATTGAGTAAGCCTGGGTGAGATTTGGTGGTTGCAGGCAAACTCCTGATCATTTTACAAAACTTCCAGACATTGATCAAGGATGTGCCAAGCCTCCTAAAAGAAAAAAAAAAAGAAAACCCTCTCCACTTGCATGCAAAATGCAGACTCTGATTGCCAGTATCACTAATGAGTTTGAGATAACAGGAAAGGTAACTCAGGCTTTGGCACAAAGTTGCTGGTGCCATATTGTAGCCCCTTATTGTACCTTGGCAGTGAGGCCTGAATAGTACATGTGGATTTTTAAAGAAGCTTGAATGGAGAATCCTGAATGTATTAAAAAAAGGCACATAAAATTCATTAAGGGATGAGAATTCTAAGAGAAAGACTAGAGGCTGTTGAGAAATCAACAGTGACATTAAAGCAATTCAGTATTATTTAAAAACTTTGCTTACGCCAACAATACAGGACAACTCCCTCCGAAAGAACCCATGAAGATGGCAAACGAGAAAGAAGTATGTGTAAATCTTTTTGCAATTCGTATTTATTACATTAACAATAATTAAAATGTATTATTTTTGTTGTTGTTGTTGCTGTTTCTGTTGTTACTATTATTTCCCCAGCGTGGCCTTCCCAGGAGTTACTGCAGCCAAACAGACAACCATTTGTGCTATATTCATTTTAACTAAACCTGACATACCAAGCACAGTAACATCTGACAAAAGGCCACAATGCAGTCGGTATCGCTGAGTGTAATTTCACTGAAATACAGATTTAGGTTTACCACCACTAATTCCCAGAACTTTCAAACTTTCAAGGCTAATGGAAAAGTGCCAGAAGAACACAGTGCTGTCTCTAAAATAAAAGACTGGGGGAGTGAGACTGATCCACATTTAGCACCGGTGTAGGTAGCTGTGGGGAACTGGTCTCTTGCAAAGGCAAGCTGGAGTGTGCCGTGTTGCAGAAAGGCTCTTGGTGCGCTGGGCTGGTGGTTCACATTCAGGGCAGTGCCTAACAGATCTCCAAACCCCCTGTTTATCAGTGATCCTTCAATGCTTGCCACATAGACAATTTCTGTACTGTTACGGACACGTGCACATTACCACTATGACTGCCAAACAGCAAATATAAGCATGCTACAGTATATCAGAAGAATATTTTATGGCAGTTTTATCTGCATGTACACAGGAGTATTTGCTGAGATGGAAAAACTCTTTAAAAACTTGCTGACAACTTCTACATCAGGAACCATATCCAATGAAGACAGTCCTTAAGGGATACTTTTTGAAGATGTCAGTTAATTCCTAGTTAGAAAATCTAATGACTTTTACCATTGCTGCTCCTAAAGTCCTGTCATTACTCAAACATCTGTTTTCACATTAAAATGGACTTTTAACCCTCACTGAAGAAAAACTTGGAAACATTAAGCCCAGTGGCAAATGCAAGGAAGACTCATTCCACCGTTTTTTGACCTCTTTGGGGATGGCAAGGGGTCTTGGTTCTTTTTTTTTTTCTTAAAGTACAGAGCTGGCATTTCAGGCTTCTAAATTAATAGAAATCAGGAGCAAATTCCCTCTGAGCATCGGTGGGAACGTCACAGGGTTGACTTAAAGCCTGATCCCAGGCACCCTGTTGTGGAGGGGGGGAAGCTTGGAGCAACTTCAGAGGCTCCACAGGGAGACCTCGGTGCAGGCTTAGGGCTGGTGGTTGAGCACACCCTTTTCCCACTCAGTGGGTGTCCCGGGCTGTACCAGAGGCTATCAGCAGGTCATTATCCCTGATAAGGATGCCATCATACACAGAGGGAGCTCTTAAAAAAAAAAGCTGCCTGTCAAATCAACTGTGGGTGAATAAGTCTTCAGGGAGAGCTGGATTTTCTCCCTCCCTTGCTTTGTTTTTGTGAGTGTGAAGGAAAGGAAGTGTTTGAGATACGAAGTTAGTTATTTGTTTTGTTATCGTGAAGCTGCGAAATACTTAGGCAAGATTTATTTCATGCTGAAAGTTAAGCTTAGATTATTTTTTATTTTTGAAGGGCCTGATGATTTGAGCCTGCAGGAGATAAAACAGATTCCATTTGTTGCATTTCCTTTCTCTGGAGTTTTATTATTTCCTCAGTATTTATCAGGCTACCTCTTCTTTAATATAGATGCCTTTTTTTCCTAAAGTATTTTTTAGAGGTAACCAATTAAAAAACCACAATGTGCGTTCATTACACTAATTGATAAACATGCAACTGTGTTTTCTATTATCTCATCTGGAGAGAGTAATTTCTGAATTTTCTTCTAGAAAGGAATGTGGAGAATGGATGTACTACCTTTATCCTTCCTGTTTTTCTGCACTTAGTTTACTCATAGATACAGACTTTGACCTAAAATAAAATTGGGCATTGCTGCCATTCATTAGCACATGAATATCTGAGACTAGCACACAAAACTAATTGCAAAAGGGAGCAAGCTTTGTAGAAATCTCACAAGTCTCCCCAGACTCCTATTAATAGTTGAGGAAAATGGATTTCCGGCCATCCACAGGAAATGGTGATAAAATGAAAGTTAACAACTCTTGTACATCAGAGATAAGCAGGATGCTTGAGACTGCTTCAGCCCTGAGCAGAGTGAGAGGAATGCCAAGCTGCATTGCAGCACAGCAGTAAGTAAATTGTGTGCACACACTTGCACCTCCAATCCTCCATATCACTGCCATGAAGAAATGGGAAAAATATTAAAAGGAGATGCAAGTTTTGCTTGCATTTACCATAGGCAAAATTTGTCTCTGGTGCAACTTGAGAACACTGTGGAGTTTTGCTTCATTGTTACTGTTAACACATAAAATTCAGAAAAGATTTTCATTAGTATTTCCTTGGGAAGAATTTATCTGCTGGCAACAATTCAAAAGTTAAGGAAGATTTATACACTGGAGAACCATTTTGTATTCCTTGGGTACAATCCCAAATTCCCTCCACTTTCACCTCTGAGGAGTCATTAGCATTTATCAGGTAAATAATCTGTAAAAGGCAGATTATACCCCTATAAATCCATTATAATTACATTGATTTCAGAAGTGTTACTGAAGATTTATGCCCACGTAACTAAGCTCACAGTTGGTAACCTCTCTAAGGAAGACTCTAAATATTTCCTTCAGAGAAAACAGCCCTTACCATGTGCTATTTTTTCTGTTCTACATGTCCTCACCTTCCATCATAATGAATTATTTTATATAAATACAACATGAGGTAATGACACTAACTGAGAAGGAAAATAAATTCACACTAGAATATCAAGTTGAAGTCTTCCCACCTGCTTTTTATTAACACAGACCACCATCTTAACATTATTTAGCATCACACTCTTATTTAATTCAGCCCATCTATTCCCTCTTTACCTTGCCTACTTGACAAAAACCTGTCTTCTCAATGCATTTTAATACCAGGCACATAAGTTCCAACCGGCATCTTCACAGACTCCTCAGACTAAATTCTTAGAGAAAGCTCATTCATCGGCTGTTTTCTGCTGCATATCCAGACACTAATGCACACTTCTGTGCTTATGAACAATTTTGAAGCATCAGCTCAGCCTTCACTGAATCTAGGCTAAAGCCTGTGATGTATTGTGGATACTGCTTTGGAGAGGCTCATAGGAGTCCCAGTTGCAGACCCTGAAGCCCTTTATGCCGCTGCTCTATGGACAACATCAAGTCCAGTATTTTTTGCTCAAAACATACACAAATAATGCATTGTAACAACATGAATACTCTAAATTAATGGAGATTGCAAAAGACATTTATTTACTCATTGATACAGAAGATCTAGCGATCCTAAGCATCTACATAGTCAGTCTCAGAGTCTTAGAGTGTCATTGTTTCTATTATAAAGTTACCTCTTCAAGACTGTATTTGCAAAAAGGCAAAGTATTAATGATCATTATTATGTTTGTTCTTGAGAATGAACATAATTGTGACTTCGTGGGAAGGAGTGGAATCACACAGGCTCCAATTGTTATAATTCAAGTTATTTATTCCTGTAATAGAGCCATGTATAGAAGCTGTGCTCCAGATCAAGAGCCCAGAGGTGTGGGAAGTCTGCAACACCATAGGAAGCATGAGTGGATGATCTGTAGGAACCCTATTACTGGGGCTAATGCCATGAACCTCAGATCAGTAGCCTCACTTAAAGTGCCAAAATACTTAAAAGTGTAAGTAAGTGAAGAAAAAGTCCCCACATCATCCTAGGGAAAAGTAATGGTTGGAGGAGAAGGATAACAGAAAGAAAAGCACGTGATCAGGTACACCAAACATCTGCACAACCAGATGGTTCCAGAATGTGATCAGTTGTTTATTATGTAAATATACACATTTCTTTTTCCTCTTCTCACATCTCAGTTGAATTATCATTAGCTGGTAATTTTCTCATATATGTCACCATTAAAAAAAAATAAATCTCCTTTTAATTTCAACAAAGTAGGTGGGGAAAAAACATTGACAAAAATATTTCAACCTTTTACAAGACTCCCTGCTGGTAGACACAAATCCCAAGACAGTGAGTGGAGGGCATTGTATATCCTCGTCATCCTGATCAGTCAGTGAGAAGACCGGTTACAGCCCGTATCACTGATAGATCTCAGGGGCAAGTGCCAGCTGGGGGAATAAGGGCAGTCAGTCCCCAGAGGTCTGTGTGGAGAGGTGGCGTGATCAATGGTCTTAACAAGATGCCTGCTGCACAAAGGAATTTCTAGCCCTTCCTCTCACAAGGCAGCAGGTTTACTAGTTAGCATAGAATCATAGAGTCATTTAGGTTGGAAAAGTTGTTTAAGATCATTGAGTCCAACCATTAACCTACCACTGCCAAGTCCACCACTAAACTATGTCTCTAAGCACCACATCCACATGTCTTTTAAATACCTCCAGTGATGGTGACTCAACCACTTCCCTGGGCAGCCTCTTCCAATGCTTAATAACCTTTTCAGTGAATAATTTTTTCCTAATGGCCAATCTAATCCTCCCCTGGCGCAGACTGAGGCCATTTCCTCTTGTCCTGTCACTTGTTACTTGGGAGAAGAGACCGACCCCCAGCTACAGACCCCCCCCACTACAACCTCCTTTCAGAGGTAGAGCTTCACTTGTAGAGAGTAACAAGGTCTCCCCTCAGTCTCCTTTTCTCCAGGCTAAATGACCCCAGTTCCCTCAGCTGCTCCTTATAAGACTTGTGGTCTAGACCCTTGACCAGCTTCGTTGCTCTTCTTTGGACACACTCCAGCACCTCCGTGTCTTTCTTGTAGTGAGGGGATGAAAACTGAAGACAGTACTCTAGGTGCAGCCTTACCAGTGCTAAGTACATGAGGCCAATGACTTCCCTAGTCCTGCTGGCCGCACTGCTTTTGATACAAACTAGGATGCCATTGACCTTCTTGGCCACCTGGGCACACTGCTGGCTTATATTCTTCTCCAAGCTTGTAGCGTTGCACGGGCTTATTGTGACCTAAGTGCAGCACCCAGCACTCAGCCTTGTTGAACCTCATACCATTGGCCTCGTCGCATTGATCCAGCCTATCCAGATCCCTCTGTAGAGCCTTCCTACCCTCAAGCAGATCAACACTCCTGCCCAACTTGGTGTCATCTGCAAACTCACTGAGGGTGCACTCGATCTCCTCATCCAGACCATTGATAAAGATATCAAACAGAACTGGCCCCAGTACCGAGCCCTGGGGGACACCACTTGTGACTGGCCACCGACTGGATTTAACTTCATTCACCACCACTCTTTGGGCCTGGCCATCCAGCCATTTTTTTACCCAGCAAAGACTATGCCTGTCTAAGCCATAAGCAGCCATCTTCTCCAGGAGAATGCTGTAGGAAACTGTGTGAAAAAAATATCTCATTTAGGTTCTGCTCTATGGCACAGGGATGGGTTTGTGTGAACGTTCTTTAAATCATCCCACAGTCAACCTAGAGTACACCTAACCTCAACATCTTTCTTTCCTCACCTATCCCACATAATAATTTTCCATGTTCTCTTGCAAACCTAAGTGCAATCTCTCATTTACTAGGAAGAAATGCAAACGCTTGGCTCACAGTGCCTGTTAAAGCCTCCAGATGTTCTCGCATTTGCACTGCAGGGCAATACGGCAAGAAGGCTAAGTGTGACTGGTTGTGCTCCTCGTCTCACACAAACCTCATTTCTCAAATTCCAGCCTAGTTCCCACAGGAAAACTTTCTGAAAAAAATCTTTCTGAAAGGCTTCTCAGCTCCTTGCTAGCTCATCTTTAAAACTACTCAGTCTTTTCTAAAAACATTGGGTTCATATCCCAGACACTTCACTTTTTGAACTTGCAGATGTTAATAAGTGGACCCAGGATGTTGTTATTATCTTGGGGTTTGCTACAGAGACTCTTTTCTGTGCAGGTGTCCTAGAGGACCAGCCGAAGTATGACAAAGAAGGAGCTTTGTGCTTTGGTTGCTGTTCCGACCTAGAAGCTCATACAAGTGAAATTATTATTCAAAGTTATTAACAGATATTCAGTTACAGGATCATGGTTTCGATGAAGAATAAGGCCCATTTCAGTAGCAAAACTTATGGTCATGAACCTGCACACACCTGCACAGTAACAAGACATACTGGTTTTAGGCTGACTCCAGGTCTGGTTTGGAAATGTTAATCAATCTGTGCAATGCCATAATTTTTGGATTTGCTTCATAGTACTTTCTAATTACCTACACTCTAATTTTCTGCAGTTGCCTCTAATGTCTTTCTGACACAGTGAGGGATATTCGGGCTGTGCAATGTACTGGCTATAGCATGAGTGTGCTGTACTGTGGTAACTGTGCTACAGCAACTACTAAAACACCTCAAAAGTTTATGAAGTAAATGCATGAGAATAAAGCATAGATACAGCCAACAGTAGCACATCTGAGGCATGGAGGTCTTTACTGCTGCTGCTGTTAGCAAATGCTGTTCACATTTCTGTAGCCTGCCCCTCCCATCATTTTCAAAACTTGGTTTAAAGTACATATGTAAAGTGCCATAAAAATGCTGCTGCCTCTGCCCCATTGGGTCGTGACCAACTAGAAGAAAAAAGAAGACAGAGTGGGAAAATGCTTAGGACTATCAAAACGCAAACAGTGTTCTCAGGTCTTTCTGGTGACACCCTGATTTCTGCGGATGTGATGCTGGCTCTGGATACCCCCTGACAGGCCAGAACTGCAATTTCTAGAAGAGGCTGATAAAAGCATGAGGCAAATGGGAGCGTGCTGATGCAGCATCTCACAGCTCCAGCTTTCATCTCCGAGTCTGCAACTCTGTAGTTAAACCCTACCTTTTGTCTCCTACTGAAACCAGACCGTGTCATTCCTGCCTTATTTCGCATTCTCTTCCCGAGTGCTCATGATTTTGTTTAAGTATTCACACAGTTTGGCTGATAAAGCTGCACTGACACACTAAATAATCATTCCAAGGTAACAGAATTGTCCTTGTTCTATGTATTCACATAAGTTGGTGATTTTATTCCTGGTAAACACACAAGATAAAGCTTCCTGTAGGAACTGAAGGCACTGGTGGGTACTTAATTTAGGTCCCTAATAATTAAACGAGGCAAATAAAAACCTTTTTAAAGTTTCACCCTCTGGCAAGGCTCACACAGTCTGGTTTCGCCTTGTTCAAAAGGTTTAATGAGACATGGGTCTTGTGTGCATGTGTTTATGGAAAGAGAAAGAAAGAAGGGCTGTCAAGAGCTGGGAAGCATGAGACTGTGAGAAACAAAATAGGCTCTGTGGGCTGACCTCGGGTATCCCTCACCTACCTGGGTCTCTGCATGGAAAATAGGTGGTGCCAGAAGGCAGCAAATATGCGGAAAGGTTTATGTGCCTCCAAGCTTGTCTGTTTTCTGTGACCAAAACCCACTACCTCTCATAACTAACTTTGGTCTGCTTACAAGTGTTTTATTATTTTGATCCAGCCCTGAAAGAGTTTGTTCAGAGCAAATCATACTCTCTTTTCCAGCAGTGGCTGGGGCACTGGGCTTGCTGATCCTGGGAGACCAGACCTACAAGTGCTTAAGGGGTGCACAGCTTGCAGAAGCAGTCGCTGAGAGTGGCAGCACTCTGCAGGGCTGGGGGCTTTTTTTCAGCAGAGAAAACCATAGGAAAAGAAGCTGGCAGCTGGGGGGGGGGGGCAAGACATAAAAAGACCCATAAAAAGACCTATATCCCAGAGAAATCAAATTCACAAACTATGAGGGCTTCAGTTTGATGATTTTGAAGTTATCCATGTATGGAATGAGTTTAAGGAGTGTATTATAATCCTAATTAGTAATACCTTGCCTCAGACTTTGCTTAGACGTCTACCCAGTTCCCTCTCTATTTTATTTCCACTTTTAGATAGATTTTTCCAATTCCTATTCCATTGCATAGTGAAATAACAGTGAGTACCTCTAAAAGCAAAGAATGGTGACTCAACATTACTGAGTAACCACATCTCTTCTCATACTGATATACTTCTTTAGTTGTGGTATTCCAGGCAATCGCATACTTAGCCAATGCCTAATGCTGCCTCTGCCAGTAACAAAGTTATTCCTCCTCCAGATTTGCAGACATTTCTTCCTTGCTATTGAATAGCTTACAGAAACTTTTTTTTACCGCTTCCAAGAAGCCAACTGAAGTGCGTTAAAAATTGTTTTCCTTCCAAGTCATTAATATGAGGTTACCTTGGTTTCACTAAGTGATTCTAACAAAAGTTGCAGATCTCATGCTACAAATACTACGGAGATATTTCCAAAGTCACAGTATCACAGTATTGTCAGGGTTGGAAGGGACCTCTGGAGATCACCTAGTCCAACCCCCCTGCCACAGCAGGGACACCTACAGCAGGTTGCACAGGACAGCATCCAGGCAGGTTTTGAATGTCTCCAGTGTGGGAGACTGACTCCACAACTTCTCTGGGCAGCCTGCTCCAGTGGTCTGCCACCCTCAAAGTAAAGAAGTTCCTCCTCACGTTAAGATGGAACTTCCTGTGCTCAAGTTTGTGCCCGTTACCTCTAGTCCTATCACTGGGCACCACTGAAAAAAGACTCTTCTCATCTACTTGGCACCCTCCCCTTAAGTAATTATGAGTATTGATAAGATCCCCCCTGAGTCTTCTTTTTTCTAGACTAAAAAGCCCCAAGTCCCTGAGCCTTTCCTCATAAGAAAGATGCTCCAGTCCCCTAATCATCTTTGTAGCCCTTTGCTGGACCCTCTCCAGCAGTTCCCTGTCCCTCCTGAACCAGGGAGCCCAGAACTGGACACAGTACTCCAGATGTGGCCTCACCAGGGCAGAGTAGAGGGGGAGGATGACCTCCCTCGACCTGCTGGCCACACTCTGCTGGGTGCACCCCAGGATGCCATTGGCCTTCTTGGCCACCAGGGCACATTGCTGGCTTATGGTCATCCTGTTGTCCACCAGGACTCCCAGGTCCCTTTCCACACAGCTGCTCTTCAGGAGGTCAGCCCCCAACCTGTACTGATGCATGGGGTTATTCCTCCCCAGATGCAGTACCCTACATTTGCCTTTATTGAACCTCATCAGTTTTTTTTCTGCCCAACTCTCCAGCCTGTCCAGGTCACGTTGTACGGCGGCACAGCCTTCCAGCATGTCAGCCACCCCTCCCAGTTTTGTATCATCAGCAAACTTGCTGATGGGACACTCTATCCCTTCATCCAAGTCCTGGAAAAGGGACTCATCTCAGTGATGCCAGCTCAGATTAGAAATTCATGATCCCAAGACAGATGTAGTGGAAGACTGCAGATACTCCTTCTCTAAACTTGAGTGTTATAGCTCCAACTGAAGCAGCAAAGAAACTTGTATATTTACTTTGCATAATTCATTACCAGGGATCTTGCAATTTCCAGAGCTGGACAAGTAACTAGTAATGTGATTTTAAAAGTCTCTTTTAATCACAGTCTTCTAGAATCTAGTCACTGCTTGAAAATACTGTCAGAACAATTCTGTAAGGCAAATCTCATCCTACAGGATGTGAGCAAGCCATTAGATATGAACATTGAATACATTCAGGACTCAGTTTCCTAAGCCACATTGTTTGTTTCTGTGCTCTGACTGGATAAACAGAACTTTTCCAGGGAGCTTTCTTCTGCAGATACTCATAATGCTGAATTGGATTTCTACTTTGTACCTCAAGTCTACAATGCTTGCTTAAATTTTGCTGTTCTGGCAAATAGTTTTGAAACTACTTTTATTGGCTACAAGAGGCACTGCAAATGGAAACAAAAGAGATATAAAACCATTTTGAACGATTGAAAAAATGTGAATAATTCCTCTCAGATAATCTTCACAGCATGTTTTCATATTATCGTTTCAGTGAAAGTAAGGGAAACTAGGCTTGCAAAAACTCTGAAATAAATAGACCTCTTTGGAGGTACTGAATAGATTGATTCGGTCTTAACATTTCTTGCAAGATGGTATATTTGGGAGCTTATAAAAACTGTAATAATTAGCACAAAAATTTCCAAAATTTATTTTCTGTAAATCTACTGAGATTGTCATCATTTGGCAAAACGCTTGCTAAAAAACTGTTACATTCTTAAAAAACCTACCCCCAGTTATGCATTAAATACTGAAAATAGCATATACTTTAAAAGAATAATAAGAATTTCCAGCTTTGCTTGAGAATGAATGCTGTTAGTGCACTAATCATAGACTATTTCTCTGTAAACATCCTCGCATTTTTCCTCTGGTGTTTTGATCCCTACCATCCAGCAAGTATATTTTCTTTATGATACCAAGGCCTGATACCTCCTTATCCCCACCAGATTCTTTTTTGCATTGTCTTGCTTACAAATACACAGTAAAGCACCCATAGCCAGCTTGCCTCCAAATTTCCAGGAAGCCTGCTCTATTTGTTAAGAGCTCCATTTTCTGTTCAGGGGATTTCCTTTGTTTATTTTACTGCTGGCGTCATGGTTTCTTCACTGTTTCCTCAGAGCCAAGGAGCCCCAGGTCTTCTACACATACTTTAATCATGTCCTTCTCAATGGGGATCAGACAGCGGAGGTTTCTGCTGAGGCACCTCTACCCCTCCCTACCCCAGGGTCTCAATTTGAAAATAGTTATTTGAACTCCACAGTAAGAGAGGTTGCACATACTCAACACTCCGGAGAAGCTCTTCCAGTCACAATACATGGCCACTCAACTTGAAAATGTTTAACCTGATTTAGAGGTGGAGCAGGAGGAAAAATAGTTTTAGAGGACAATGTTTTTCCTCTACTGTAGTGTATTGAGAAATCTGTATGCTACTAGCACATGGTGACCTCACACCCAATATCTTGCATATTTCTCTATTTGTGGCCAAATCTCGCTATGTATTTGCAAATTCTTACTCCTTGTTTCAACAACATTACCTTTTTTCCATTAATGAAAACACTGCCGTAACAGACTTAATAACTCGTCTTGGAGAGAAATAGTAAAGATGACAAGAGGACAAAATACTGCTTCCTTGCAAATTAGGGCATGTATTCTCTTACCTTTTACTGAACCAGACAAAAATGTCACATCCTACAGACATTCCTACAGGGGCAGGTGGCTCACAGCTGAATACACATGCTGTGAAATGTTATTTCGCACACATGAGCTTTAAGTCCCTGCTCACACCCACTCTCCTCCACTGCTCTTGCATTCTGCTAGGACAGAGCAGCACAAATTTCCTTTTCCTTTCTCCTTCCTCAACAGTGTCCTGTTAGCAACATACATTTTCCTGTCATCTCGACATAGTGGCAGAAGTGCAGAGGGAAAGATGGATCAGTGCACAGGCCTTCAAAAATCATGCAGTCCTTCCCTCACAATTGATTTCCTATATCTATACCTTGTACAAAGCAGCATAGAAAAAGATACATACATACATTTCTAGAAAATAGAAGGTCACAAGCATCTCCTTTACCTGGGGAGTGGGTTAACTGAGATGTTTAGTAACAGAGACGACCCAAGCAGCCATAACAGGCAGCAGCAGATCTCTCTCTGAAGCATTTCAGCAGACTCAGACCTGATCAATGTCGAAGTAAGAAATAGCATTTAACTAATAAGAAGAGACTTGCCTCAATTCTTAGATCATCTCTCAATCAGTTGCTTCAGAGCTAATCTAAAGGCATTTTTCATTTGCAGATTTCCTGCCCTGCTTATAGTGAGATGTACTATGCAGTATCTAAAAATAACTTGCACCATAGCCCTCAATTTTGCAGCTGTCCCACACAAGAACAGAGCCAGGGCTACAAGCTTTTGCCTCGAGCAAAAAAGATAATTGTGAGAAAGGCTGTAAGAGCTGCCAGTATCTCTTTCTAATAATTGGGCAAAGTGGGAAAAAGCTGCAGGCAAAATGCCCTGCTAGTTCCATTAGGTGAGCTAATAGAAAGTGTCAGCAGCTTTCGTGGTAAAGGGGTTATGTTTTGTTTCATTAGGTCTTTACTGAAGCTGGTAGAATAGAAAATCTTTGCCATCCAACATAGTGGAATCTGGTGCTCTGTATCACATAGGTGGATCTGTCAAGTTGAAAGAAAAAAAAATACCCTTATTACAATCCTTACCCATTTTCATAATTTTAGAGGATTTCAGGACAGCAAAACCCATTATGATTATCCTGCTTGATTTGTGCAACAAAGTCCAAGAATATTTACTTGTAATTCCTCTGTCAAGTCTGTATCTTGTGGCTGAAATAAAATGTATTTATGCAATACCACACATTCTTCATGTAACAGCTTTGAAGTAGCTGAGAATCCCTCATGTCCCCAGACAAACAGGACCAGCAGTCAGCCACTCTCATGGGTATCTCCAAATTTATCCAGCAGCAGCCACCCGCCATCAAATACTGTTATATCTTTGTCTACTAGATTAAAGACGTCTCTCTCTGCTATCAGAAAATTGTTTTTCTATGTAGGTATGTATCAACTGCAATAAGTCACGTCTCAATCTTCTCCCTTTGCTTGACAAACTAAGCAGACCTACATTTTCCACAATAAAGCAGGCCTGCCAGACCTTAGGGCATCTGTTGATCTTTTGTTGTCCCTTCCTAAATTTCCAATGCTATCCTGAAATGCAGCCATCAGATTGGACACAGCCTTCCATTCCGCAGAAAAGTAACATCATCTCCACAGTCCTGCTCAGTACTCCCATGCTTAGATATGCCCTGTTCTCCTAGCAAAGCACCAGGGAGGAACCGATGCTCGCTCCAGTACAAGCCCAGGTAGAAAGCCGGTGTTTACTGGAGCACAGCTCTCTGCCCAACAAGCTAGGCTCCAGGCTCAGCTGCTCCATATCCTTCCCTCTCTGCATGAACAATAGCACTGAACAAGTAGCAGTTTGTCCCTGATGTTCACATGTAAATTTACATATAATTTACATTTACTAAGTTTCTGCTCTGCACACCAGTATGGTAAAGCTTATTTAAAAAAATGATATTAAAGTAAAAAGGCTCAGGCCCTAATCTCTGGAAACACAAGAGCAAACAAAAACCCAGTCCTGTGTACTTCTCCCTATGGGAAGACTCTCATCATTTTCCTTAGCACGTGTTAAGGCCCATGGAGGTCTGCCCATGAAGAGCATTTGTAGAACAGCTTTACGTGGTAGTTGCACCATTAAAATCAATTAGACTTTTGACATAGGTGGAATTATCCACATGTATAATTGTTTGCAGCATCACAGTCCACAGTGCCTACCCTAAGCAAGTATAAAAAAAGTACAGGAAAAGCCCTGATGTTTTTTCTGCATGCAAATCCCTTTTTTTTATCAGTAGAATTGTTGTTGCAATGGTCTGTCTAAGCAAAGCCAATTATGGGATTGAAACAGAAGTCAACAAACTAATTAGAATATAAAGAGAGGTAATCCTCCTTTTCCAGTGCAGGACCATGTTTGTGACAGAAGATGGACTGGCACAGGGAGACAAAGGGCTGCAAAGTGGAATTGCCACTGAAACGTGTACAGAGCCGCTACAAGGAGAAAATGCCATCTGGGCAGGAGTGCAAAGCCTGCTGAAGTTAAAAAAAAGCAACACCAAGCCTTTCCATTGACCTCAGCAAGATTCAGACCAGACCCTGAATTACACCTTTGATTTATTTCAACCTGAAAAAGCAAAAGTGATACCGTTCTTTGAAAGACTGACACAATGCAGCGGGATATGAATTTCAAGACAGTGCTAGGATTGTTTTGCAGATCCTCCCAAGTGTCCCTCAACACTTGAAAAATGTTTTCTTCTGTAGAGGAGCCCTTGAAGTCCCATGTGGCATTTTGCCATGGGAGAGTGATCACAGCACACTTCACTCAGGGAGCTGGTGGGGCATCAGAGGCCATCAATGCAGCCAAAGCCCAGCGTTTGCACTGCACAGCTGGGGATGTATTTGGAAGAACACAATAGAGTGATGCTGTATGGAAATAGCTGTCATTTCAAAAGCATACGCTTCCATTATAAGAAAAGACGCTTGTAAGGAGTCTGTCACAAAAGTCGCAGAGGCTGTTATGCGTAGGATCAACACACCATCTCATACACAGCATCTTTTGAATCAGAGATGACTCTCCGCCAAGAAAGAAGTATGTCTAGCTGAAGTACGCAAGGCCTTTGGTCTGCTTATATCCTGTGCATCACAGAGGGGCATTCAGCAGTGCACTGAGAGGCTCTCCCTGACGCCAAGGCTGTTCGGGTTGGGTTCTGAATGTGAGTGTCCTCATCAAGGCTATTCCCAAATAGACCTGTCTGCATCCTACCACTATATATTTCACTGTAGGAAATTCCTGTGATAATGGAGTAACATACCACAGCTGCTACACAACATCTCTTTCAAGCTTTTATCAATTGCTGGAAAGAAAATTATTCTTTGCTGAAACAATTAGTGTCATCCAGCTCTAAAATGAAAATTGCTGCCTATCCCACTCAGACTTCACAGGCTGGGAATTTCCTTCTAGCACCAAAGATTTTGAAAGTCCTGCTGCTCTCACAATACATTTCCTTTTACTATTCACATGTCAGGGCTTCAAGATAATGACTTGTGAAATCATTATTGTAGCACTCAGGACACGTAAAAGTGTTGGCGCCTACCTAGAAGGCAGCATGTATGTTATACAAATGTCACCTCCCTCATACTTCCCAAACACTTGCTTCTGTTTTTGTAGAACAGGGACTCACAGAGGGCTCAGGTATGATGAGGACCTATTTGGGCTGACTGCTGTACAGACAAACACATGAGGACCCTTTTCCTCCACAAAAGACACAGCAAACAGGGAATCCAACAGATTTGTAAGAAGTCAAGCATAAAGTCAGCGGCAGGCATACAATCCCATGATATAACTCAAAAATTCCCTTGCCTCTTCATAGCACATGTTTTTTGATGCCTTCAGTGGGACCCTGCCATCAGTGACCCTCACCTTCCTCATCATCTCAACTGTTAAATGCAGCTCAGGACCCAAACCCTTCCAAAAGTGAGAAATTTAGTGTGGCATAGCAACTGCTGATGCCACTAACTACTAGCTCTGAGGCATCCCTGTTTCCACGCATTAGTGTGGCAAGGCACATAGCAGGAAAGTGGAAGGGATTTATCACTCTCAAAGCCTCCCAGGCTGCACAGGCTACTGAGCAAAACTGCAAGGAGAAAAGAAAAAACTAGCATTATATCAGCTTTGCTGCTATGAAAACAGACCAGTGAGCAGTAACTGCCTCTTATTTCTCTCCCTTTGCAGCCATCCCCATCAGTGTCCAGACTCAGGCGTTCCCTTTAAACAGATGCATGTCAGCAGGCTGATATCACAGCTTCACAGCACATGTGGAGGGCAGTACTTCTGCACCATTGCTCAGGAATATGCTGTGTAGAAGTGAGTAGCTCACTTAGTGCATGGTCTGCCCCACCAGTATCTGTACACCTGCTAAATGGTGCTCAGGACTGTCCCCATGGTTCATACAGATGCTGTGCAGCACACAGTAGATAATTTTCTTTCAAGGCAAGATCAGATCATCTCTTGTGGGCCTTTTGCTATGTGACCTTTCAGTCTCTCAAAGGTATACCTCACAGCCATCTTTGAGTCACTTAAGGCACTAATTAGACTATTTTTCCAAGCATCCTGGGATATGCCTCACTACCCATGGCAATCGGAGATATGTAAAGTCATCATAGAATAATGATAAAAGGATGAAAGCCAACACCATCATTATCTATATTAGCTGTGCCACAAAAAGCTGTTATGGGAACACAGGTGAAAATTGTAACACAGCAGATTTTCCACAACACTCTGCCTCAGCAATAAGAAACATACCGCAATGTGGGACAAACTATGTGGATTACGTTTACCAGACCTTGGAGCACAGCAGATAAGTAATACTTCCTAACGATGAACTCTGAGGCCAGGTGCAGGGCGTTAGTGATAAGACTGTCATTTATGCATATACAAATGCAGAGCACCACACACTGAAAGCTACCATTAACCTCTGGAGGTTTAATGAGTTACACACCCAACAACGGAACTTTTGACATAGTTACACACCTCATGGGCATGGCAGGAGTGTAAGGAAGGTCTCCTGTCCACAATGCTCAGCAAAGTCCTTGGAAGGAATTGCCTTTGAGCAATGCCTGGGAGTAAAATGAAAGACACTTCTTCGTTCAGATGGATTTGGGCTGATGAATTGATATTGCAAGGTGTTTGTCATGCAGTTTAACTTCCTCTGTGTGACAAGCTTAAAGAGAAAGGGACACAGGAAGAGGAGTAAGTGACAGAGCACTTGTGAGACTAATCACAATTGCTGAGGTCCAAATTCACAAGTTTGTTCCTGAAACAGCTTTGCAATTTAGACTTTTTCTGGTGAGAACGCATCATTTCAAAATACTCAGTACGTAATGATTTATTTCATTAAAATACTGCTTTTTACCTGGAGATAACCAGTTGGCCAAGAGCTGGAGGTAAATCAGCTCAGAGTGAGTTTGCAAAGTTTTATTACCCCTACTGAGGAGGCATTAGGTGTGCAGGGGGAGAAACTCTGCAGCAGCTGGAAAGGTGGGTCCTGCTCACACAGCCTACTGATGCTGTGATCCAGAGAGGAACTGGGTCAGTTGTGTTGCTGCCATCTGCCTCAAGAGTCCCATTAAAATTAATTGCTACTTTTCTGAGTCATTAAGGCATGTGTTATTGTTGGAAAAAGTCCTAATATCGATCAAGTGTGGTAACCAGCAAGCCTTGCTGACCTGGGGCAGATGAGCTCAGAACCATGTCCCCAGCCTGTCAGCACACAGCAAAGCACCACTATGGGCCCTTCAGTTCAGTGCATTTTTTTCTCTTTCTCTGTTTTATAAAACTTTGAACATTCCTAAAAAGTCAGGGAATTCAAATGTTTATTATCAACACTCAATGTTACACAGTAATTATTTTAAAATAGATTATGCTTTTCAGAATTATTTTTAAAATGCAGAGGAAGGCATTATGCAAAAGTCCTATAGTTGGCAATATCTGTCTCCTACTACCCTGTGCTTGAGTGGCACGTTTTAAAGCCTTAGTCTGCACTTGGACCCATTCACCTAGATGCTGGGTTGAACCCTATTAACACATCAGGCTGTAGGACCACTGATTGGGAGTTAGGACAGGGTCTTCCTTCAACGAGGGTCATGTATCCACTTGCAGCTTCCTATATTAAATCAACACACCTAAGATTAATAGCAGTCCCTGTCAGAAATTAATCTCACCTTGCTGGCATGCCTGTGTTGTAGAACACATTAGATTTGGAAGTCCTCTGGGGCTATTTTTTTCTTTTAAGATCATTTACCCTGTCAGGCTACAGCAACCTAAACATTGTACCCCATATTCTTGAGTTAGCATTTTGAAGGTTTCCCCTTTTTTGTGGCTACACATCTTGACCTTTGACATCTTCATAAGGAAGAGAACAATGGGTGAAGAAGCGGTAATTTCTTAACTGCTTTAGGCAGAGGTCAGGCAGGACGATAAGCTGAGAGTCAAGGTAACAATGCAGCGGAGGGTCCCATTGTGAGCGCTTTGTGTGTCAGTGAACTTGATTCATACTTAGTGTGAATAGAGGAACTCTCAGTTATTTCAGGAATGTCAGCAATTTTGTCGTAAAGCAGCTTTGATCTTGCTCCAATTTCCCAGGCTCATTCATTAGCTGAGAATGTGGAGGGTAAGATAGGCTCTCTCTTCTTGGAGACTGCCTGCCTGCTACTTAAATAAATCACCTCCTTTTTCTCCCTGTCCTTCTCGTAATAAAACAATCCCTCACAGGTCCTCTTGCCATACGATGAAACTTTTGACTCCAAGGAAATCTCTCTCTGATGCATGGGCTAAGAGGAATGCCTTTGATTTTTGAAACTGAGGGTCAGATTCTATAAACATACCACCCCAAAGCTGATCAGTCCCCATCTCCCCCCAAAGTAACATGAGACATGCTGGTGACCTTTTGATACTTCTGACAATGTGGAGTTGAAGAATTTTCTAGCCTTAAAAAAAAAAAAAAAAAGGGCTCTTGTCTTTGTCCTGCCAGCTCTGTGCATTTTGAAGTGTGGAGCACTCTGGTCTTTCTCCCTGGACAGGCTCTTTTACACCAGGACTGTTGGGTTAGTCTCCGAGCCTCCCCCAGCAGTGCGAGCACCATCTGGACTAAACTTTTGCATGCTGTTTGCACTCTCACCCTCTCCGCAGGGGTAGAAGCGTGCACAGGCAAATATTTCTCTGGGCAGGGTTTGGAGCAAGGGGCTTTATTCTGTATTCTGATTTGGGATCAAAATTAATATTCTAAGCTAGCTTTCATTTGCACTGGTATTACAATAATACTTTTAAAACAAGAATGCTTTTCTCTAAGATTCTTTTTTTTTTCTTTCCCAAATAATTAAAGCTCATTCCCCACCTCCTTTTCTCTTCTTCCCCTGCTGTGAAGCAGGAAGTTACCTTTTAAAAAAATGTTAAGTGAAGTAGAGACAAGCTAATTGATTCATCCAAAGGTCAGAGAGTGCCAGCAGCGGATGGAGAAAATGAAGCAGACCATCCTAAGTCTCCTGTACTAGCCTCCGGAAAACATCCTCTGCCTCAAGTTTCCTCTACGGCACCACCTATGTTTTTCAATTCCTCTCTGTTAATTTTGTCTCAGATCCCAATCTTTCGGTCTCCCAAAGTTCTGACTTTGCAAGCACCATGTTCATGTTCTCAAACAAACAACACTCAGAACTCACCAGCACAGTTGTTAAATCTCCTAATCTTACATGTACTTACCTTAGGAAAAGAAATCACAAGCACACTTGTTCAAACAATCTTTCTGCCAGCTTTCCCCACGTTTTAATCTTATAAAAATGTTTCAACTACACAAAGCGATTCAGAAACATGTTTATGAACATTTTCCAAACATTTTTTAAGATTACAGTTAAAGCATAATAATTGCCGAGTGATGAGATTTTGGAAGCAGTGGGGGCAAGAGTATCCTATGGCTCCATCTCCTCATAGCCCACTCTCTGCGTCTCCTCTCTTTTCAGCAGGAGGCTTGGAGGTGAAAGCTGTGTGAAGCACAGTCCCTAGACCTGCCAGGCCAGTGCTGACAGGGTCATCCTAAGCCCAGTCTGCTAGGACGTGGTGGAGGTTGGCTGCTCAATTATCCACCTGCGTGCAGTATGGGTCAGTACTAATGGTAGAGAAAGCTACCTTTTCCATGTACCTCCTTGCGTAAAATCAGCCCTGCAGACGCCAGAGGCATTATCTTTTGTTCTCATTTTTATAGCCCGGCAGTGAAAACCATAATATCTTTTACTTGCTTTCAAGTCCAAAATGGGTTAGTATCGGAAAGTAGAAATTATACTTTGTCCTCCTAAAAACAGCCTCTCTCAGTGCTTTGTGTGTGTAAGGAGAAGTGCTGCAGGGAGGAACAAGGTTCTTTTCTTATCTGCACATTGCATTTAAAACTACTTAGCATGCAGCCTCCTTGGACAATGAACGTATTTTCCCCTGTGAGGCGGGAGGATCTGCTACAGTCTTGCTCTGCTGCACAATAAATCAAACCGTTCAAGTATGCTATAATAAAAATAGTTGCTTTGAAGTACAACCTTAAATGTCTAATTTCCTAGTGGTAACAATGATGCCTTATCATGGTTTCTTTTTGTCCTTCAGCCTGCTTTCTCTGTCCGGTTGTTTTGTTAACATGTGTGGCTGTCTAACAACTGGATTTTGGATTCCAGATGTTTTGGCAAGAGAAAGCACTAAACGGCCATATACATCCCAGAAACCTCATACCACCCAAGTAGCTGTTATGTCAACTGGCTAGTGTAAGCCTACCCAGATAATTCCCCCCTCTCTCTCCCCCTAGATGGCTGCTAACCCTTTAGTCATCAATACAAAATGACAGAAATTCTTTTCCACGTCTACTATTACAGAAACATCTAGGGCAGGGGATATAAAGCCACATGCAAATAATATCCATGTGGTTTTGATGGAAATAAAAGGTATTTTAATTAAATAATGAGCTCAGGCACTTTCCTGGTGATCACAGTGGTCAGCTCAATGATTAAAAGTACACTGACACACAGACATGCATACATGAATGCATGCACACATATGCATGCAAAAATACCTCTTTTGCGGGCTGTTTATGATGCTACTGGTTTGATCTATGCAGGAAAACCTGTGGGAAAACAGAAGTAGGAAGAAGAGGCAATCACTAATTTTATGTATGTGTTGATGGGAGAGGTGTCTTCTTTGAAGGGGGCAAGGCTATGATTTACCACTTATTGCACAATACCATTACCACTGGGTATGGACTTTACTAAGGTGTTCCTTCACTGCTGGTGGTCATGCGTTAAAAGAGCATTAAATTGAGAGAGCCAGGTTGCACCCCAATAGAGATTAAGCCCTGGAGCCAGCCATTAAAAATGGAAGCAAGAAAGGTGCATAAGAAGTCAGAGAAGTAAAGCATTACAGATTATTTTAAACAATTTTCTATATCTCTTCTCTCATGGGAAATACTGATGTGTAAATTACTGGCCTATTTCCATGCTTCCTCCTACATTTTCTCCCACTCTGAAAACCTTATCATATGTCGCAGTAATTTTCCTTTCTTTTTAGTACCAAAGAGTTGTAGTCCCACCACAGCCCCAGTTCTTTGGATGAAATTGGTCTCACCGTAGCCAGACTTTCTGCTCTGTGTTTTTCAAAGAATCTATCAGTTTTACCCTGGATGGCAGCCACAAGGGAGAAATCAAAGACGTTAACTCCTGAAAAGAGTTGAGCATAACAGATTGTCAGTTCTGCTGTTGTCTGCAGGGATCAGCAAAGGCAGATTTTTTTCTCTCACCTGGCTAGATTATACCAAACTCTTGGAGAACCTAGTGGCAGATCAAATGCTGGGTCTTGGGATTTGGTGAGTGGGAGAGAAAGGATGACTTCATTGACATTAATTACTGATAGCACAGGGCTTTAGCAGGGAAGACATGCTCAACAGGTGGACTGAAACAGGCAGAACAGTGGAGTACAATAGAGATGGGTAGCGGAAGCTGAGACTGGGGAGAGATCTTGGAAGTGAGAGGTGTAATCTGAAATCTGATCCAGAGGATGCTGATTCAAAGGGAAATGACTAAGTAAAAGTCACAGGCAAAGGAAATTATTTTAGCCATTGTATTTTAATGGAGTAGAAGAGAACAAGACTGAGATCATCTGCAGAAGAGGAAAATGCATTACGAGAGGAGAGAAGCAGTAGAAACTATCGGCAAACACATAACCAGAGAGACAGGAAGGAGAGAGACAGACGTTGGAAGAAAGGCTCAGTTTTGGGGTAGAACAACCTAGGCTGGAGTCTGCCAGCCCAGTACTCATACATGGCCCAACATGGCAGCATGGGCAGTGGTGGCTCCTCCAGGCAAGGCTGCTCTCAGCTTTTTATGCCCTAGGACAAAACTGGCAGGAGCTGGATGTTAAGGAAGAAGGAGACGACATTGAGACTGTGAAAATGTGGGAGAGCTGAGGCACAGAGACTCTTCCCGCTCCCACAGGTATACCTGCTGCCTTCTGTCCGTCTGAATCTGGGGACTTCCTTAGCCCAAATGCCATGCTCCTCTAAATTTCATATGCCTCAACTATGGCATGGAGATGTTACAGCTTTCCAAGAAGAATTTTCCAAAATCATCTAATAAGGCAACTAATTAGACAATTCTGAAAAACAAGACATGTACATCACTACAAGTGACATTGCTATTATTTAAACTACTGAACAAAAAAAGAGACCATATTTTCACAGGTCTTTTCTTTACCAAGATGACCACGACAGACTGCCTGCATAATAAAAGATACCATACAGACCATCTGTGAGCAGCAGGCTGAATGAAATTTATCCAGTTGCAATGGTGACTGTGTCCCAAAGAGATAAACTATTTATCATTAGACAATCTTTTTGGCTCAACTCAAACAGTATTTAAAGTAAAATTCACCATTGTGAATTCCAGCTGCAGATATAGGAGCCTAAAAAGTACCTACCATTCTTGGTAAATTACTCAATATCTGGAATTGTGTTGCACTTACATAATTTGAAGCTTAATCCTCTATCTACACATGAATATGAATGTGAATATGAAGATTAATATTTCAGGTTAAGAAAATCTATGACCATGAATATGAATGGTGAGTATAGTGGCATTGTCAATGCCATAACTGTAAGTTTATCAGATAACAGACATGTCTAAGTCTAGAAAGACATCTCCTCTGTCTGATGGAAACTGTATACAGAGGTCTATTCTTAAGGTCAAACTTTCCTTTGAGTCTTTTTGACCATTTACTGAACTCTTACCACCATGAGGAGTGTTGAAATTAATGTCTCCAGCTTTATGCATTGCAGACGCTAGGACATAGCTCTAGGGATAATGTTTAACAGCAATGTTTCAAGGTCCTGCTTTAGTTCCCCAGTGCCAAATTCATCAATCTACTTTCTTCAGAGCGTTTTAAAAAAAAACCTCCTTCAGTTTCATTCTCTTTTTCTGGAAGTTTTTAGACCCTCTGTAGTTGAAACTCTGGTATTTCTTTTTCCAGGGAGACTGACATGAGCAGAATGGGTATCTGAAGTTCATTAAAAGCAAGACATGTGAATAAGAACCTACAAAGAAAGCTATTAATAATGCCTGAGAAACCAAGAGGGCTTCAGGATCTGGCCAGCTTGTGCAGCTTTCACACTAAATCATAGAACACTGAGCTGTCTGAATGAAGGCCAATTCCAGAGAGACAAGTGATGGTAAAGGATGGGCTATTATCTCATTACTCCTGTTCCAGTTTGTACAGATGACATCCCATTTGTTTCAAACTGATAGGGGCTGTTATAGAGTGATCACAAACCAAAAGGGAAGACTGGTATTTTATTTTAAGTCAGTTTCTTGAGGAAAGCAAGGTGCTACTGGCAGGGTAAACTGTGTTTTTTCATGTCAACAATTACAGAAATAACATAGCTAGTAATTTCTAACCATCCAAACTTAGCTGCTAGTGTACTGCATGTCACACATCCAATGAGATATGATATTTTTTTTTCTTAAAAGAGAAAAGGATGGTATTTCAATTAGGTTAAAATCTCAAAACCAAATCTAGGTTTTGTTTATTATGGCTCCTGAATATTAAAATACTAAGAATTCCAAGCCAAAAGAGTACATCCTCTATGTCTTTATATATGTAAGCATACACGTGTGTATGTGTGTACGTATGTATACACATATATTCAGATATGTATATAATATAACTTAATATATTCAAGAAGTCCATTCGTGTTACTCAGTTTTAAAATGTTACAAAAACAAACTGTCCAAAGTTGATCAGAAGGTTTAACAGATATTAGTGCAACTTTTAAATAGTTCTTTTTTCAATTTGTCAATAGCTATAATAAATAATGATGGCATATTCCATATGGAAAATATTCCATTTTATTCACCACACTCAGAAAAACAGTCTTCAGCGTCCCCATAATATCCATCAACAGATTATTTGTGCAACTGAAAATGACAAGAGAACAGAGGTTCCAGTTGGCAAGACACCCAGGCAGGGGTTCAGACCCCAGCTTGTTTCCTCTCTTACTCTGAAACAGAAGAAGAAGTGCACTGGGACAAAGGGGCACCCAAAATTTCCTCTCAGAGGAAGCAAACTCTGGACCAAAACAGTGTAAACAGCCAGACAAATGGTTGTGAAGGCCAAGAATGTGGAGGAAGTCTCTGAGCCACCGGCTGCTGGAAGCTGGGAGAATGTGCCAGGGAAAGGTTTAGCCTGTATGTGCCTTTTGCCTATACTGAGCATCTGCAACTGACCATTGTCAACAGCAATGGGATGCTGGACAAGGCAGACCTTTGTTCAAGCCCAGGATGTTGACATTCACATTCTTGTGTCAAGCGAAAATTAACTCTTGTAAGGCAAAAAAGAACAGCATGATAAAAATATTTTGTTTACCTCTACAAAAGGCACCTGCCATTCTTCTAGTCAGTATTTGTCTCCAAACCTGCCTGAAACTACTCTGAAGTGAAGAAAATGTTGGTAATGGCACCACTTTTTGCTGAGTCTTCCTTCACTGTAACAGTCAAGGGCAAGATGGTTGGTTCTAGCTTTGCTCCATGGTTAGACATTTCCTCCTGTCCACCTGCCACCCTCATGACAATAACTGCCAGATAGATCCTCATGTCTTTCTTTCACTGCTCCTTGTGTCCTCCCTCACTTTTCTACCTGCCTCGCTAAAACTATTTACTGATGCTGTGAAATTTGAGCCTATGAATAAAAGCTTAGGTGCAGAAACATAAGAGATAGAAAGACGTGATTGCCTCAACCAAGGCCTGAGGTAAAGTGGACTGAACAGACATATATATGTACATACGTACAATATATGTACCGCCCCTTTTCCATATCCATTCTCTGTTTGAAATAAGTATTGGAATTGAGTGTGGATAGATCACAGTGGACCCAGATCTGAAACCTGGCAGGTGTCTACCTCCCGTTTAGGATCCTAAACTTAGAGTCACTAGGGAGGTCACTTAAATGGTCCGCTCATGTGCAGAAGTAGTTGTCTTTGTTGGGATGTACTGAATATATCTTTATTTCATGATACCTGACAGCAGATATGCCACTATTTAAGGTCTCTTGTTAACCCTCCATGTGTTGGAAGTCTAATTTCCCTAACTCTTTGATTGCTCCAGGTGCAACATTTACCTTGCTTTAGCTAAAGTGAAATGGATGTCTGCTTTACCCCGATTTTTTAAATTTATTTTGCTTCAGAGGAGCATTAAGAAACTCTGATTGCCATCAAGCAATTTTAAACAATGTGGTTTCAACTTCATCTCCAATCTGTTGCCTACAAATCAAAATAATTTAAGTGTCACTATTCGTTTTCCACTCTTCCCCCAGCCTGCTAAAAACAACATCATTAACTTGTTTCTCTAATTAGCTGGCTACATCCATTGCCAAACCAGATTGCTATGAGCTATGTCCTCTTACATGGTTTGCTTATTAGCACAACTTATTTCGGCAAAATATAAACAGCTAAGACATTAACAGTTACTCCAGAGCTGTCAGGATATTTCTAGGATGATTACTGTAGTGTCCATGTCACTAGCAAGTACTAATCCAGGCATGTGACCACTGACCTTTATACCTACCAGATAAAGGATGGCTTTATCTATTTGGGTAACTAAGAGTTATACTGGGGAGTTTCTTTGAAAAACTCGTGGGACTTAAATGCAGTTACCGTTCAGACACAAGCCAAAGTACTTGGAGAGCATTGGTAGAAGGCTGTTCCTTTATATATAGATTACTAACATCAGTGTGAGATTTAAGCAGTAACTATATCTCTTAGCTGGCATAATAATTAGCAAAATGAGAAGAAAAAAAAGCCCTAGGTAGAATTTCCCTCCTTTCTGCCTCCCCTCCATCTTTTACCCTGTCAGTACAATAGTCAAAGAGACTGCAGAATTTCCCGTGGTTCTGACTGGAACTATGGGATCCCTCTGCTCTTGAAATAAATACAATATCTATTTCATATTAAATGGTAGCTTGCTTTTCTCCTGCTTCTAGCATCATCCAGTGTGTTCTAAGTTCTCAGTGTCTAAGTAACATAGCCTGGTTTCCTTTCCTACTCCTTCAGTTTTTGTAGTGATTCCTAATCAACAGCTCTACAGGATACTAATCTGCCTTCTGTAATAAGACAAAGAGAAGCTGGAAATCTCTCCTAGATTTGGAGGATATGATCTGAACAGCTTAAAGGGCCAACAATATTAGAAAAAACAGTCAAAGAAGGCTTTTATACTCAGATATTAATCACTACAATATCAACCCAACATGAAAAAAACCCCACATTTCGAGAAAAGAAGCACATGGAAGAAGGTGAGCTTGCTGTAGAAAGAAAGTTTAGGACAAGTGCCAATAAATGTCAGAAAGGCCACTGAAGACTAAGTCTAAATCCAATAGGGTAACTTTAGAAAGACCTGTGCAAGGATTTAGCTGCATGACTTCTGCTACAGTCAAAGGAAACCATAAGTCTAAAAGGCTTGCAAAGTATATTAAAGATAGCTAGCATCTCTGACGTTCCTTTTTCTCCACCATCCCACCTCATGAACAATTCTATACTGGGTGTTTTTCTTTCACAGTTTAAGAAACAGCTAGTCTCCTGTTGAGTTGCCAGCACATAAATCATAGCTTGCATTTGTTCTTCCTCTGGAGCTATCAAATGGTAGTGGGGACAGCAGCACAACAAATGGCAGGGTGAGTTCATCTCTCCTGCAAGTCCACTGACTTGAGAAGCTGGAGAACCGGTGCAGCTAGGATTCAAGCACAAGCCATCTTAAGTGACCGATGGGTTATATCACAGGCATGGCTGGTCCCTTCCTCACCTTTTTGGTATACTTTGGAAGAACTCAGGAGTTTTCCACGCTGCAGGTTTGATGCTCACAGTGCTTTTTTCTTGGGAACTGTGAATTGGTGAATAATACGGGCCAGCAGCACCACAAACACAAAGCTGAGGTCAGCATCCTGTTGGATGTCAATGGCAGCCCAGCTGACGTAATCTCTCACCTTTTGTCCCAATGTAAACCTTCACAGTTCAGCTCAAATTGATTCGATTTTACTGGAGTGCCTGGAGCTCCATCTCTGTGCAACTGGCTGATTTCTCATAGTTCTTACAGTCCCTGCAATAAGAATGAAGCACAGTCTTTGAAGACTAAAATGCTGTTATGTACTCTGAATGCACTTCATTTGGAAAACTCTTTGCATGACAACACAGTGCAGCTGGATGAACGGCTTCCTTTCCATCCGAAGACAAACGGAAACAGGAGGATAATGCAACCCCTTCTCCAGCCAGAACGTGCCTTGTACAGAAGCCTCATTGTATTCAGGTGCCTTTATAACTGTGAGCCCTGACACAAAGTCACAAAGGAGGTACAAGCTGCTCCTTACAATGGCCTGATGCATCAGCTGTACGTACAGAGAGAGCAATTGGCTGGGGAATGCTCAGAGCAGTCTATAATAGTGCTTTTCTCAGCTTTGGTGTGAGTGTCATGCCTACTAATGATCTCATAGGCTAAGCCAGGGGTGGTCTGTATGTCGTAAAACTTCAAATGGCCCAGAAGCTCAAGGCACATGCTATCTGATCTAGAGAGCTGGAAGGGGAATGAGGGTCCTTTGAGGATGATTCACAGGCAGCTCAGGGCTAGGCTGGATAAGCAGCTAAAACCTGAGACTCCCTTCCTAAGTCCTCTTGGCTCAATCCTACCACAGCTCTGGCCCAGCAAAAGGAAGGGCACCACAACAGCTCGCAAGCAGCCCATGGCCACCTCAGCACAGCACTCCTTCCACCAGGCTAAACACTGCTCCCTCACCCACCGAACTCCTGAGCAGATAACACGCCGCTCCATTTGATGAAGTGCCTGGCTGCATGAGATGATTCACACAGCCCACTGCTGTTGTATAAAACATAAGCACCTGCTAAAAATCTCCCTAGAACCATTTATGGGTGGATGTATTTAGAAGCACCATAACTGAAAGGAAATTAAAAAATGCTACTATGGGATACAGTGAGAAACTTTAACTCCTCAGAGATCAAATAAGCAAAGCTGGCATTATTTTGCTTGGCGTTGAGCTTGCTCTATCTAAAATAGATGTGGACCTTGGATCAGACAGCAGAAGCTAACTGTTTTGCTCCACATCCTACAGAGATCTCAACTCTCACGCTACTTAGTTTAATCAATTCTGCCACATTAAACTTGGTTTCATTAACTGCAGATGAAATTCTGATGGCTTTCCCTTTGACGCAAGCTACAGTAATGCCAAACAAAGTGTTGTTGCCACACCTTGATGGTAGGAAAGCTTGAATGGCTGGCTGCCTGAGAGAAAGGTGATCTCATGAGGAGGGGACAACATCTGCATGAGCGATTTCTGGTCTTGTACTGAGGTGCTGGACCGTCCACGATGTCACTAATCGTTCCTGACTAAATACCTCCTTTGCAGAAGTTACTTAGCTGGGTTGAACTACCCAACTAGGTGATGATTCTGCCTGAGATCAACACTAAGGCATCAGCAGAAATCCAGGAGCACAGTGAGACCCCTCCTCTGACACCGGTGGGGAGAATCTCCAAAGAGAAAGAGCCAAAAACATAAGGGGAAATTTGGTTACAGGAAAGAGGAAAGTACCTAATTCTGCAGAAAAGTATCCTAGAAAAAGAGCCACCCCCACACCCTCTGTCCCTCGCTCAATCTTATGCCAACCCAGTATGCTTTAATTTGAAACGTTTCATGGATTTATGTCAACAGACAGCCTCCCCCTGTCACCATTATAACATGAGAATGGATAGAAAAAAGCTCTGCCTTTCTGATGGTGGTATTTGGGGCTGTTAACCCTCAGGCTGACTTCGAATCATTTAAGCCAAGGGACCTCATACTGCTTCTCGTAATGGAAGGTCTACCAGTCTAAATGAAACTACCTGGCATTTTTACTGGAAATTAAAGTCATATTGGATATTTCACACTGAAACCTTACTGAAATAAAAATGGACCAAATAACCAATACCCACATACTGCAGACAGGCATCTGCTTGTATACAAAGCAGGAGTGGCCGTATGCGTATTGATCTAATCTAAAAATGACAGTTTATTATCGAAATGGGATCCAAGTTTAAGTCATTAGAAATAAAGCTGGAAATAGCAGTTTCTGAGAAAAGTGAATTCCTGTATGACACCTTCCCAACCCCCAAATAAAACTTAAACAAAACCCCAAATGACAACAAAGCATTGAGTTTGCAGTGCTGTCTTTCTCTTTAATACCCATATGCAAGTACCTAAAGGTAAGACTAGCACTTTATATGCAAAACAGAAAAAGAAATCCTTTCTTTTAAAAGTACTCTATAAACATGCTCCAGGGCTTAAATAATGAGGCAAACTTTGAACTGTCTTTGTTCTTCTGTAGGAATCCGAAGGGGAAAACATTTGGCCTTTGAGGTTGTAGGAAGTGTTGCTTTACGTTCTCCTGTGAAACCCATAACTCAATTATAAAAATGCTCTGGGCTTCAGAACAATTCAAAGGTGAGAAATGAGACAGAAGTTGTATTCCAGTGAAATCCTGAGATATGGCAGACTCTCCTAGGAAATCTAATTCACACAGCTGTGGCTTTATAAGAATTAGACACACCTAGAAGATCAAACCCAGATGCCAAGAAAATGTTCCCAGGGCTGAAATGATAAACACGCTGACATCATAGTCATTGATTTGTTTTTAAAATGCAAAGGCCTGTGCAGAAAGATTATGCTCTGATAAAAATCCCATCATTTGAAACTTATAACTGTTTTCTATAGATTGCTTCTCAGAGCAGCTGGAAAAACATGATCTACTAAAGATAAAACTGTTCCTACAAACACAGTAAAAAGGACTACAGGGAATGAATTAAAAGACATCTGAATTTAGAAAAAGATGTCATTAGTTATAGTAGTAAGAGAACTTTGTTCTATCCCAATCAACCTGTCCCCAGATTGTAAGTATAAGATAGATCTAAAACACAACACTAGATCTGAATTACCTGGAATGTTTCTCTTTTAGGGGCTCTCTCAAATTCAGAACCAGGTCTGACTCCAGATTTCACATATCACTTTTGACTAAATAAAATGCAGTATGTGAACAGCCACACAGTGTGAAATTTAGATCCACTGAGAAGCAAAAACATTTTCTTATCAGGATCAGCAGTATGGTCTATAGGTGTAAGGAGAACAACATACCACTATGGAGTTTATACCAAAATGAATATGGTGTGATTTCTTTTGGGGGAAAAACTTGTTAGACAGAAACTTCCCATTCATTTCCTTCCCTCCACTAAGAGCTAAGTTCACACCAAGGCACTAGCACATGCAATAGGACAAACTTAGATAAATCTTGGAACATGTTTTGGAGAGGATACTGAAATCAGCTGTTTCTATAAAATTAGGCCACTTTTCAGTCCCGAGGTGACAAACTATTCTTATTTCAAAGACAAGAATTCTTCATCATAGGTTTTTGTGTAAACTTTAAGTACATCAAATCAATCAAAATGAAAAATAAAGCTCTACTTCACGTGTACTGTATTTTTCAATGATTGAATTATGAGTGATAAAAATATATGTATGCTGCAATAAATGAGGAAGTGCTATTGGTTATAGTATATTATAATAATATATGCTGAAAGGTCAATTAAGAAGCACTATATTTATATAGAGAATAAATATTGTATGTGAAGAAACAGGAAAAAAGTGTCTCAACTTCATTGGATGAGCCTTCCAATTGCATTAATACAAAAGTGGCAATAGAGAAGATATGACATTTTAGCTAAACAAGTACTTTGTATGAGCCCAGTTGAATAAACTGTTTTGCAAAGGGTACTTCAATTGGATAATGCTGTGGTAATAAAGAAGGGCAATAACTTTTTTACAATATACAGAGCTCCATTATCTACTCTGCAAGTGCTCCTTCTCTCCCTCTTTTTCCCAGAGGGAAGGGGTGTGGACTAGCTTCAGTCACTGTTCATCCTAAAGAAGAGGCTCATAAAATTTAAAGAGATTATTTGGCATTAATTCATAGTAAAGAATTACAATGACTGACAGACAACAGAAGGGAAATGAGCTCAGAAGCCTTTTCCCGAACAATACTCGACCATACCATTGTTGGTCAAATAGCTGTCTTGCAATGAAAACCAAAGTTGTATTACCAGGGGAATTAGCACAAAAAGAAGAAAGATTGTCACTGAGATTACAAAATAAAGTGAACTGATTTGATCATACGTTTATAAATTACTACACTTTATCTATACAAACAAAACTCATTCCAAACAACATTTGTCAAAATATTTACTCCCCGGTGATCTCAATTTACATCTTTGAAGTAAAAAGGGAATTTGATTTCCTCCTCTAACACTCACAAACACAGGCCCAGACTCACTGAGTTATATTATGTTGGGGCTCTGGCCCATTTTGCAGACATCAGAAACTTCCCCTACTCACCTCACACCCGCAAGCAGCCAGTCTGGACAGGTTCTTGTACCCACACAATTACTGACATAAATAACCGAATGGATGTAATTCAGAAGTCTGTCAATCTGTTAATGATGTATATACAGCATGACTCCAAATTTGCAAGCCAGCCCACCCAAACCCCCTCTGTTTGCCTACAGCCAGCTGCAAGTGGTTTGGGAATTGTTGCTGAATCATAGAACTATGGAATGGTTTGGGTTGGAAGGGACCTTTAAAGATCATCTAGTCCAACCTCCCTGCAATAAGCAGGGACATCTTCCACCAGACCAGGTTACTCAGAGCCCCATCCAATCTGACCTTGAATGTTTCCAGGGATGGGGCATCTACCACCTCTCTTGGCAACCTGTTCCAATGTCCTGCCACCCTTGTCGTAAAAAATTTCTTCCTTGTGTGTAATCCAGGTCTACCCAACTTTAGTTTAAAACCATTACCTCTTGTCATATGGCTTTAGGCCCTGCTAAAAAGTCCGTCCCCATCTTTCTTATAAGCCCTCTTTAAGTACTGGAAAGCCACTATAAGGTCTCCCCGGAGCCTTCTCTTCTCCAGACTGAACAACCCCAACTCTTTCAGCCTGTCCTCATAGGAGAGGTGCTCCATCCCTCTGATCATTTTTGTGGCCCTCCTCTGGACCCGCTCCAACAGGTCCATGTCTTTCATGTGCTGAGGACTCAAGGGCTGGATGCAGTACTCCAGGTAAACAGACATTATTGAGCTGTGGGTCTCATATTGCCACTGGAGGCCAAAATTACACATAGGTTCAAAAAGTGATTGGCCATATTTATGCAAAAAATTAGTCAGGGGCTAATGCATACATAACATCGGGTAGACCCTCTGACTCAGGAAGCCCCTAAACCACAGACTGCAGTAAGTTTGGACAGTGTGAAAAGGTCTGCATTTCTCAGTGGCCGGTCCTTGCCTTACTTTTTTCCTAAGCACCTGCTATTTCCCACTTCCAGGGGTGGGACAGTTTGCCAAACACATCTTTGGTCTTAGCTGGTACAGCATTGCAGGTAAGCAAAGACACAGAGGCTAGATCCAGTGAAATCAAGGATACAAGCCTACACTTCCGGCTACAGAAGAGAAGGACAGAGCAGGTGCCAAGTAATGAGTGTTTGCACTTTGGGGAATGCCAGCATTTACTGTCCTCACTGTGCTATTTTACCTTCCTTTATTCTTCTGTTTTCTAAATACTTAAAGAGGAACAACATATACAATTTCTGAGTTCCATCCCCTAAGGGTTTCTTTATTTCCCTTAGTGAAAACTGATTTTTGACTATGTGTTCACACTGTCTCTCAAACGAAGGTAAATCAGGAGTAGCACCACTGATGTCAACGAGCCAGATCCACGAACTGAGCATAATAATGGATTTCAAAGGTTACTGTGACATTGTACAGCCTCAGAGTGCTAAGCCTAAGTGTGTTCCTATTGAAATATTCAGTAACTAAAGAGATTACTTTTCATACAGATACCTCAGACAAAATAAATGAGAAAAGATGCAAACTTATTTTTATCCCTAAACCCAAAGTTTTTAAAAGCTTTAAACAAACCCAGAGCAATGCAAGTTAAAGCTACTGGGAAAAGTGAATTTTTCAGAGAAATGTCCTTTATACTTCCCTCAGCAGAGCAGGGCAAGGCACCCCCACACTGATGATCAGATATGGCCAGCTCTATTTTGCAGCAGCTCTTCAGTTTGAGATTTGGTTTGTTCCACTCTAAGTGAACTTAAGAAAAGCTTTCTGAGCACTGTCAGACAATAGGACTGGATAATGACTGTGCCCTGTCATTTCACTAAAAGGGTTACCTTTTTATTTCACCTCCTCTGACTCTACAAGTGAGCAGCAAGACAGCCCTAGATCTCAGAAATCCTCTTATCAGTATTGCAGCAGTTCTGAGAAACAGGGTTTGTTTCAGCAGAGCAGCATATTTCCAAGAAATGTGTATGTTATGAAAGTGCCTAAGACAGCTCTACTGAGTATTGGTTTTTATATGAATCAACTGGAGAACCTGCACTCCTTTGCTTTGACAATCATTTGTTCCAAATAACTCCAATGAACATTTTGAGAATGAGCCCCCTTCTCCACTCCCTGCCCCCAAGGCCTCTTTGCCCTGTAAAATTGAATTTGCTCATTTCAGATATGCTTAAGAAAGACCTAACTGTTATAAATAAACAAACAGATAATATGACACAAACAAAAGCTGAGCCTGCCAAGTCCCAACAAGTCAAGAAGATGACATTGTTTGTACACGCTTGAAACCACAAGAGCAGTGAGTGATTCCAACCCAAACCGAACATGCCATGCCAGCACAAACAAAAAATGGTATGTCCGTATTTCTGATACGCTTCATCTACACTGTTCTATACCTGGCCACTGTGGAAATTTACTTGGCATGTGTTTCAGGTGCTTGATCAAATGGTTGAAAATTAACTCCATAACGGGGCTAAGATGGGTGTGGGTTCAAGATCTTTTATTAGGTGGAGTGATCCTTTGTAGTTCTCTGCAAATTACACCTTTGCATTTCTAAACACACTTTCTTGTTGTGTAACATCAGGGACATTTCGTGCCCAGAGCGTGACGCAGATGGTCACTGTGAGCAGACACAACGTGAGCTCTCTGCAAGCCCCTGTTTCAAAACCCTTCAAGATCTACGGAAATCTTTCCACTGACTTTAGTGGGTGTGTATCACAACAGTAGTGCTGAACTTTGTCATCTTCCTGTTTTCCTCAAAATCAAAGGTCTGCCTGAAAATGCGTTTGGTTAGTCTATGCATTGAAGAAAGTAGTTCTCAGGGAAAACAACAACCAACCTTGTGTGAAAATTTTCCATGATTTTCTGATACGCTTGTAGTGAAATAACTTTATAGGTGCCTCAGTGTTTTTACTGACATGTCAAATACACTGTTTTCTGCTGTCTTAAGGAAATGTTAAGTACTGTGATACCTAGTGACAAGTCACTGCAGCAGATAATTCCCCATTTAATTTTCTGTGAGCTTCTGTAGAAAGGAAGAGACTTGTGGTTCAGCAGATAGTCTTTTGCTCCAGCATCCTTGTTACTTACTGTTTAACTGATTTGGCTTTATTAAGTAAGAGAAATCTGCTTCTGACATAAAGTGAAGAGAAAACTTAGAGAGAGGGAAGAAGTGAAGAGAGGGAGATTCCAAAATGAACTCATGCAATTGCATGAGCACCTAGAATCGCCAAAAGCTGGTATAAAGGACAGAGCACTCTGGTTTGTAAAGCTGTTGCTACTATTCGGTGTGACTTTTACGGAAAGCTGAAAGTGAATTAGAGACACCACGCTTGGTACGATTCATGTCCAGTGAGAAACCTTTATGATACACATTGTCTTATAATTATGTTCTTAGGATACATATTGCATTATACACCATCATCATTTTGAAAGTGCTGGATCAGCATGAAGACTTTTCCAACAAGAAGGAAACATTTGTTTAAAGTATGAACATTTAATTTTTGAAGCTGTATCGTACAAACCCCCTTGTGCAAGCCTAAATCCGTGTTTCTAATAAAGTAAACAAAGTAAGTTTTGAATCAAAACGGGGCAAGGTGTGGGCTGAGGGGGCATGTCAGGGGGAGCAAGACCTGGGTCTGCCTTTGAGGAAAACAGAGAAAAGAAAGACGTATTCTCAGAAGGCTCCTCAGGGCAGGCGGTGGTCACAGCTCCCAAGCTGGAGCTGAAGGTCAGCTCTGAGTGGAGGCATTCAGGAGGCCCTTGCTGCTCAGTCACTCCCCTGGTTTGTCAGCTGAGACATCCAGTGACATCTAGGAAATCAAATAAACAGAAATCCTGGTTTTCAAACACTCTCTTGTTCTAAGCTGGTTTGCAATTATATCTTAACACTTTGCCTGGTCAAGATAATCTTGTTTTCTTTCATGTCAAGTCTTGACAAACTTGTGAACTCTGGGAATCTTATGATCGCACACTGTATTACTTTCTCAAAACCAGTGAATGCCTATGAAATGGTCCATGCAGGCAAGGCACAGTGAGAATCCCACCAGTAAGGACAAGGTCAGCCCAAAGACTGGCATTATCAGGTGCCAAATCTCAGAAGGAATGGACACCAGTACCTCTCTTCCATGTAGCAACACTGCTGACAGTGGGCAATCCCAAATCGTGAAAGGCAGTAACTGCTAAAACTGGCAGATAGACATAGCATTTTCTCAGGGCTGGCTGACAAGGTGTAATCTGAATGTTTGCCAGGAAAACAGGATAGGTTGCTGTTGTTCCAGTACAGGATGCTATTACACATAATTTGAAGATGAACATGCAAGTGCTGTGTGTTTATCCATACAGGGTGGCCATGGGATTCTTGAGTGGCCTCTTTCTTTCAACACTCCTAATTAATACTTATAAAAAGTTCTGATGAGAAAAAGCCAAAACACACCTACAGGGCTATATTTAGACACAGTCTTTTCTTTGACACTGGATTTATATTTGGCCCATTTGAAATAGAAACATAATTAGAATACTGTATAAACATGCTGCTAAAATGACTAACCATATGGATCCTATTGGGAAATCAGCTCCAGGTATCCCAGGGCACCTGAAACTTCACAAATACCTGTTATTTGCTGCAAGTATTTGTTTCACCTTTGAAAAACAAAACCATAACCTTTCACTTTTTCATCTTGCTTTTTTTATGACTTCCCTGACATATAGCTCTTTTCTTATCAGTTTAGTGTCACCATGAGGCCTGAACAAAAAGGGAGAAGCATATATGAAAAGTGTCAGGCAGAACTTGTGATAAATAGTAGCAACACCCAGATCATCAAGCACTAAATCCTGCACATCCTCCTGACCTGATAGGATTACTCTCTCCAGCAGCCAGAAAGTGATTCAGCCTCAATACTCACTGAATAATTGGCCATTCTGTTAGAGAGAGTCACCAAGGTGACAGCTACAGTGTATAACCACACTCTGGTTTGGATTCAGTCTTATTTGGTGATTTTTAACTGTGTGAGACTTGGATCCTAATTTCAGGTAAACCCACCCATCCTGCTGACATCCCTTTGTATTACTGCTGGTTTGAAACCCCAACCAAAACCTAACCTGAAGTTTGCTTGTCCTACTGAGGGGTATCAGGAAGGCACAAAAATGGGGGCCTGTTCTAGCAAAAAAATGCAAAACAATCAGTAGGGAAAACAGCATTTAGGGATAAATAGTCATTTCAGATTAAACAACCCCAACTCTCTCAGTCTGTTCTCATAGGAGAGGTGTTTCATCCCTGTGATCATTTTTCCTCCCCTGGACCCACTCCAACAGGTCCATGTCTTTCCCGTGCTGAGCGCTCCAGAGCTGGACACAGTACCTCAGGTGGGGTCTCACCAGAGCTGAGTAGAGGGGCAGAATCCCCTCCCTCGACCTGCTGGCCACGCTTCTTTTGATGCAGCCCAGGATGCACTTGACTTTCTGGGATGTAAGCGCACATTGTCAGCTCATGTCCAGCTTTTCATCCACCAGTACTGCAAGTCCTTCTCCGCAGGGCTGCTCTCAATCCCTTCATCCTCCAGCCTGTATTGATATGGGGTGTTGCCTCGACTTAGGTGCAGGACCTTGTACTTGGCCTTGTTGAACTTCATGAGGCTCACATGGGCCCACTTCTTGAGCTTGTCCGTGTCCCTCTGGATGTCATCCTGTCCCTCAGGCATGTCAACCGCACCACTCAGCTTGGTGTCATCTGCAAACTTGATGAGGGTGCACTCAATCCCACTGTCTATGTCACTGATGAAGATACTAAACAGTACTGGTCCCAGTACGGACCCCTGAGGGACACCACTCATCAGTGATCTCTATCTGGACATTGAGCCGTTGACCACTACTAAGTTAACCACTTCTGACTTTATGAAGTAATTAAACTTTAAAAAGAATGAAGAATTTGTAGGTGGTATTTACTCACATCTTGCAATCAACTACATTGTTAATATATATCTAGCTGATTCTGTGATGAATGTGCCTGCATACAACTGATGAACCAGCATCATTTGCTAAGACTGGACATTGATGAACAGCATTTTTGCCACTGACTTTAACAGAAGCAGATCTGGGTCTTCACGGAGCTCTGCTTTTTTGCTGAGGCTTTCTGATCTCTCATTCTGTGGCAGCTCATGCAGTGTTCAAAGATGAAACTGTCACAAGATGAGACAGCTCCAGACAGCGAGAAGAACTAGAAGTCCCTTCCCCATGCTGCTGGGGAAATGTCTGGATGCAGAAATTCAAAGGCACATTGAACCACAAGGAAGTGCCAGGATAACAAGCCGCTGAGAAGCAGGAAATATTTCAGTTAAAAGTAATCACAAATACCACTACAGTAAATTCCCAAATCAGTATCTGCACTCATCAAAAGTCACCTTTATTGTACATTTTGTCTCTTTTATTAGATTACTTATACCCCAGGAGCATGGCCTTGATTTATAAATCAATCCACTTGTCATCAATAGTGGGTCTGAAAATATATTTGCAGAGGGAAGAGTGAAAGAGTCAATCAGATGCAGAAGGCAAGCTGCCAAAAGGCAGCCAGTTATTAATTCTGAGCAGAATTCGGTCTGATTTGATTTTAAACAAGCTGACTCACTAGTTTCCAAGGATGCAAAGAAGGTAGAAAATAATCATATTTGAATCGAGAATGATGAAAGTATTTTTGTACCCTAATTCTGTTCCATGGTATTTATCAAAGTTTCACCCATCTGGGACAACTGTTCTCTCATTCATCATGGGATTTAAGAGGCTTTTAATATTGACTTGCAGAAGATTATGTGTAATCATAATTTCTTGTTACTAGCCATTAGGGACTTACAGAGGTACATTTCTCCAAGGCAGTCATGCAATTTTAGGACGTCTGCTCTAAGCAACACAAAGATAGGGTAGGGATTCTTAAACTAGCACCAGTCTCTACCTGGAAAGCACATAGGATAAAGCCTGTGGATGTTGCACGTTTCATCCAGAAACAATCTGACATTAGATTTCTGTCAGACATTTAGGAACTAAAACATTTTAACCACTTTCTTGAAACCACCAATGACTGGGTTATTTGGGGTCCTTCTGCAGATTCACCTTGGTATGTATCACAGTGGGTCCTATCCCATGGGCTTTTTCAGCTGTGCTGGCTCCATAAATACATGCAGCTTTGCTACCAGGCATAGTGGCACAATTGATAGCCTCACTTTAAATTCCACCATGAACTTGCAACTTTCATCTTAGAATCAGGCCCTTCTCAGCAAGATTAATCATGACAACCTGAATTTAAGCACTTGGCTAATTGTTGTCAAGAGCCCTGCTGAGTTTCAATTTTCCTATTTGTCTTAGACTTAATTCCTTTTTTGTAAGAGTGTCGAATTTGATCAGATTAGTCTTTTCCAGTACAAACTTGGCAAAACCCAAAAAGTAGCTCCAGTGCCACCTAGGCTTTTGTCAGTACGAAGAAAAAGTACATTTCAAATAATGTATTTATACATGTAAATTAGATCCCAATCACAGCCTTTTTTGTTTAAAGTGTCAGATTCAACCCCCGAACAATTTAGAACAGCTAATGTTTGCATTGTTTCTCTAAGCCACATGCCGATTTTACTGCCACCTGTGAGTGGAGATAATACATTCAGCATTTCCTCCACCCTAAGTAGTGCAATTAAATAATAAGCACTAATGACTGTGTTCTTCTTGAAAATGTATTTGTTTTTCTTAATTGAACATATTCTCCTATGATTTGAAAAACCTAGACTTCTTGTTCTAAAGAAACAGTTCAGAGATACAACCAGAAGCAACCAGAGGCACAGTAGGTTCTCATTATGAGAAACCTGACAGAAGCAGATTGACGGTATTGAACAAGACACTTAAAGATTAAAAAGAAAGAAATCCTCTTCGCAAGAGCTCTGCCTAAGAATGTACTACAATAACAATGGAGACACAACAAACAAAAACTGACCAGCATTTACTTCATGACTGGTGTTTTCTTCTTCCTAGTTCTCTTTTTTCATCCCTCATTTTCATTCCATCTCTCATGCTCTCTTTTGCTATCTCTTCCTCTGCCATCCCTTTTCCTCACACCTTCCTGCACAATGCTCTCTTCCTCTCTCTTGCCATCTGGCTGGTTTTTTTATCCCCTCCAGAGCTGCAACCTTGCATCTGTGCTGTGCCACCCTCTTAATTCTCTTTCTTCCCTCAAGCGTCTCCAAACAACCACAACCCAACTACAGGCTTTTCTCTGCTCCCAGTGTTTTTCTCTGCAGCTTCCCATATTTTTCCACTCCAACTACTGTTCCTCATCTGGCTTCCATTTTCTTTCCTCTTACTTTCACCTTATTTCTCCTATTCTCTTCCGGTCTTTCCTTAGGTACCTCAGATTCTCTTTTCTCTCATTTCTGTAATTATTGCTTTTCTTCTCCTTTTTCCTGCTTCTTTCAGGTCTCTATGTTCTTCAAGATCCGCAGTCTTCTAAATTTCAGATGTGGTGTGAGGCGGGTAGTTGTTGCTTACCCCACTACACCTCTTGTAGCCACCAACCAGGTTGAAGCTTATTGCTGCTACTGGGGTAACTAGAGTTCAGTATGGATGGTCTTCAAGCCTGTCTCCCACTTTACGGGACCATGGAGATTGCGTATGAAACAGCCAGAATGCAAAGAGCAGGATCATTTCCATAGCCACGGTGACAGCTGGTCCTGCTCGATGATTAGTGAAGCCAAAAGAAACCTAATCTTTATCAAAAAGGGGAATCTCTAACATGCTTTTTATGTCACTCTTTTCAGTTTAGCTCTTTTAATGATTTTCCTGCAGCTGCTGCTGAGTGATGGTGTTTGTGGAAGATGAGCGCAAACAGTGCTGGACTGTGGATGCAGGGGGCTAAACCCGTTTGCCTTTGATCACTCTCTGGATGGAGAGAGACGGATTCCCATGCATGATCAACCCTCTCTAGCTAGCCAAGCAGTGGTATTTCTGACAGCTAAACAAGCAACTTCTTGTCTCTCTTCCTAGCTACAGGGGAAAGGCTAAGAAAGAGTCACGTGTTAATGAGGAAGAAAACAAGGGATTAAAAATGTTCATTTGTTTTTTGTAGGATAAATGACTCCTACGACTGAATTAATTCTGTTGACTTTTTCCATACTGTGATATTGCTTCCCATGCATGGCAAGCCTTCCCTTAGGCTTTAAAGCTAAAGAATAAAAATTATGTTCAAAAATCTCAATGTACACAGGTATCTGCTTCTGAATTCCCCCTCCTCAAGAGATTTTGGCCAGCCAGGGGAAAGAGAAAATGAACTATTTATTGGCTCCCTATCTTCTTATCCAGGAGTACTGTATAATTATCAGGATTCAAATTCTAACTTGTCTATAATCTGAGGCTGCTCCTTTCTGAGGCTCAGTTTTTATGATGTCTGTCTGCCCAGAGACATCATGAGTTCTCCATTCTCCATCCTTGGACATTCTCAAAATTTGACAGGAAAACACCCCAAGCAACTTGATATAACATTGCAGTTTGCCCTGCTTTCAGCAGGGGTATGGGCTAAAGTCCTCCAGACAAAAATTCCAACCTAGAGTCTTCCATGATTTTTATGATATGTATATAATGGCAGCATCCAGAGTGCTACTACAGAGCACCAGAGATGGGAAGGGCTGGGGCACGGGGATGTTAGGTACTGTTAAGAGCTGGAAGAACCTGGATCCTGTTATTTTGGTGAAAGGTCAAACCCTTGAATGGTATTCATGGTGTGAACTGTCCTCTTCAGGATCCTCTGATGATGTATTATATTTATAAACACAGGTTTGCAATGACTTCATAAGAGCATTACTCCTAGAGAGAAAGCACTGAAGTTTACAGTTTCCTCCTCGACATGTCTTTCTGCATGGGTACATTTAGTACCTTTCCTAAAGGTTCCTGAAGCCATGTGATTTTGGGATAACTTCAGTTTCTGTTTACAAGAAAATGCTGTGGGAAAACAGTCTGGCAAATATTATAATGAAAGACAACTGATTTCCGAGAAGACAAGTAAAAGACTTCAGAACACTTTAAAAACAAAAGAAATGTCAGGATTTACAAGCTGGTCTCATGATTTTTCAAAGTCTGGCTTGTGGTTGTGCAATGCCTGTGGTCAGCCATACTGTACAGAGAATACACTTGAACAAAATGAATTTCGGAAATGTATAGCTGGAGTCCTTCCCATCTCCACAGCATGAGGAACCAAACTCCCAGAGCGGTGAGAACCAAAGTCTAAGGCAAAGCCCAGAAGAGAATCAGTAAATGCAGGCTCACCTCCAACACTTAGGAGCCCTGTGTTTGCATCAAAGCAGCCAATGCGCTTCAGAAAAGTCACCTGAGATTTAACAAAACTGGAAATACAGCAAGAATTGCTGCTTTCTGCATGCGAGAGCAAGGGCCCTTACGGTACTGCTCATTTGTGCAGCGCAGGTGGAAGCTGCTGACCAGGATAATTTAGATCCTGGCACAGAGTGCTTCAGCAGTTAGGCGAGAGGGGTGGGAGGACAGCGTGTAATAAAACTGCTGTGGAGAAAAAAATCGAACTGATGAAACACTTTCTGTTTCACTTTCTGGAGATGGAAGGACTATCTCCCACTGCCTCCTTTTTTTCCCCCTGTGATATTAAAAAAAAGGCCTTCCTGAGCAGTCTTGAGATTAGTACAGTGTTTAAACCCATTTAATTACTGTGATGAATTACACGCCTGCCATTGATCTTCTTGTTCTTATTTGCCCTGAAGTACTAATAGGCTGTTCATTTTGCCTTTTAAAAGTACAAAGTTTGAAGTGGGTTTCTGTTTACTTATGTTAATAACTAATCACAGGAATCAAAATGAACTGTACATGACTAATTGACCGGTTTGTTTTACTGTCCTCCGTGGCAATGCTGATAAGTTTTTCTGACAGCATGCAAATCAAGCTGCTATCAGCAAGACAGGCCTTCCCCATAAAAAAAGCAAAAGGAGCAGGCAAGCTACAGTTATTATCTAGGAAAGATAGCAGCCTTGGGGACAAGGAGCTGCCTTTAGCTGGAAATAGCAAACCAGGGAGGGGGACGGGATTTAATGAGCTGTGAGGACAAGAGGCCTGCAGTGTAATTAACTCCCAGAAGATCTCATTGAGCGTTCAGCAGAACCCCCGCTCAGCAGTCCTTCCACCTTCATCGGAATTAAAGTTTAATTTGGTGTCAAAGGGCAGAGGAAAGACCTGCATTATCAAGTGTGGAAATCAATGAACCGTGTGAAGGAAAAGGTCACACCCCCACTTGCGCAGCACAGAAGGTCTGAAGGAAAAGGTGCAGATATAAAACTGCTCAACACTTAGTCATCAGTGCTGGGAGTGGGAGAGACGGATGTTTTACCCCATAGGCTTGTCACTATCTCTCTTTCAATAAAAGAATCTCCATTTCCATGGAAAAGGGCAATGAAGGGTTCAGGAAGAGTTTTTCCTCTGTACTTGTGGCTGTTGTTGTGGTTTCTAAAGTGTAAAGAGTTGTTGCAGAACGTTTTACCTGGTTTAACACAAGTATCTAACAGACAGGTGAAGTGAGCATTTCCACCCACAGTGGCCTTAGACATTTCAAAACATCTTAACTCAGTGCATTTTCCTGGTGTTATTGGGCTGTGTATCCACTCATAAATAAGAATACTAGCTACTGTCAGACCCCTAATGGCTATACGGCAAGTGAATAATTTTCCATGCAGAATCTTTCCCGAGTAACAGCTAGCAACATAAATCAGTGCAGGTCATGAGTAGCATTCAGGTAAGCGCAAGACCAGCAGATAATAGGAAAGTACTTGCCACTTTCAACTTACACTGTTGCCTGAACCCCAGGCTTGCTGCAGCACGGAGGACCCTTCATTCATCTCCAGAGTAAAGGCAATTTCCACAGAAGGACAAACCCGTGTAAAACAAGTAAGCACACATACTCTCCCCAATACTTGGCCAAATAGGCCGGTAGCTCTTAGGAAATGATACTGTCTCCAGCCACACAGTGCAATGACTTGGGTAACACCTGCATGGAGTTAATTCACAGATTACCTCACACAAGGGCAAGCGGTCAAGTTTCCATCCAGGCAAAAGGAGACTTCGAAATCAATTAAACTATGAGCTCTCAGTGCTTGTTTTGCTGACACAAAGACATACTTGCTGGCAAAAAAACATGGTTCATCCTGCAAATCGAGTGTTATTTCTGCCTGTGTGGAGAGCATGTATAGCTTGTCATTTATCTCAAGGAATACCTTCTAATTTTTTTAGACCACAAAGGTTTCCTGAAGTGTCTTTACTTTTCAATTTCCAAATACCTTGTCATGCCCAGGGGAAGGTGTCAATCCCAAAAGAGAAAGCTTGCCTCCATGTACAGGGGTTTTCCTGAGCTGAAATTCACAGCCTCAGCTGGCCATATACTGGTTTGTAGGCTGCCTGCAGATGGTCTTTCAACTTTGGCTGTACCTGCAGCTATTTACACTTGAACTCCGCCTGCACTAGCCCACGTTCATTGGCCTTTGCCTTCACACTTGCATTACAGCTTCCACCATGCCAATCTTATTGGAGCCACAACTGAGGTTACTTGGTCAGCAGTGAGCTTTAAGCAGGCATTCTGCTTCCCTCTGCCAGATCATATGGATCCTCCATGCAACAGACATTCTGCCCCAGTTGGTTTAGACACCCAATGAAACTTTTACATCAGATGTCCAACTTAAAGCAAATAACTTTTTCCTGCCCATCCCTCATAAAATACAGTGGATGCTGTGGTAATTTGCAAGACCAAGCTGCAGGCATCACCCCAGCAAGTTGTGCAATCCACATATTTCTATAGTAGAGAGCTGACTTAACTCTTGTCTCACCCTGCCCAATCACCCCAGCTCAGGCCTGGATGGTTCCCGTCTGATCCGTTCACCATCTGATCAAGCCGAGCTTTGCTGTAAGGCTGCAGCAGAGCAAACCCACACCTCTTCAGCTGCAGCTAATCACAGTTTGTCAGCCAGCCCCTTGGAGAAACAGTGGAAACCCATCTGAATTGCTTTCAGAATTAAGTCATTAGTTTCCAGCCACTTGAGCAGTCAAGTCAGAATTAGCTCCACAGAAAGCAGCCTAATCCTGCTACAACTTTTACGTGCTAAAAAACCTTAGGAGCTCCTGTTACATGGTTATGATGCATTTTACATTACTTGGGTGTAGAAAAGGCCTTCATAATTACTTCACTGTAGACATCCTAATGTTTTTTTCAAATGTTACTTCGACACTGCCATCATTATTCAGATTAATTCCTCCAAAGACAAAAATGTAAAAGCTGAAAGATCAGCATCTATTCTCAAATCTTTGCACAATGACCATTTCACACTGGAAGCCATCAGCTTACAAAAAAAATCCCTGCTACTATTTCAACTTCCTTGCAAAATCCTTCCTACAAATTTCACTGCACAGAAGTGCAGTCTTATATGAAATCTTTTGTGAACAAGCCACAGATCAGTAACAGAAATACTCTCCAACCCCCAAACATATTTGTCCATCAGAAATGTGTCTTCATTTTCTTGCAACAGTTGTAGAAAAATTGTAACTCCAGTTCAATACACAGTTTGTGCCAGTAGGTTCCCATAAACTTACAGAATAAATTAGTTTGGATACACAAAGAATTTAGCCAACAGCAACAAATCACATGGCCAAGTTTCAAAAGTGTCTATTTCACAAAATAAAGGAAGTTTTAAAGATGTTTCTGTTTGACAGGTCTATATAACTGCTCTTCTGTTGAATGTGGCTAAAGTGTGAATTAGAGTTAAAATTGTAATAAAAAGAGACATTTTCATTAACAGTCATCCAAACTGCCTGAGTTACCACAAGTTTGCTTTGATGGTTTTCATAATCTTCTCTGTTTGCTTTCTGCACTTTTTAGACTAGCAAGATCTAATTCACAAGAATATTTCCAGAAAGGCTTATGAGTTAGCTGAGGTTATAAATGTTTGCAGCGACGCCTCCACGGTAGAGTGCTGGTTACAGAGGCAGCCAGTCCGTCTGCAAAAACGGTACCATGTGCCTTCAGTGTCCAACATCCCACACTGACAATGAACAACCAGTAATGCACAGAACAGTCTTGGCCAATTGCCCATAGACAGCTAAAATGAACCTGTATCAAACACTCACTGTGTATTTTAGAGTATGAATGTTTTGAAAGTCTTTATACAGTTATTTTGCAAGCAGAAAAATGGGTGAAATTCAAATGAAGGGGGAAAGAATGTTTTAGGCCACCATGGGCAGACTAAGAGCACGCAGTGGCAGAGGTTGGTATGGCAGATCTCAGTTACATCCTGTCATTTGCCCATGCCCACACTATTTCCTGGAAATACTGCATTCATTATCTACCCATTTAGTCTAGAAACTCAAGCCAGAGCTTCATTTACTTTTGAATTTTTCTACAGCGAAATTTGATCTTCTGGGATGCTGAATTGCTCCTGCAAGTGTTGAATGCCCCAAAGCCCTCCAAGTCTCGCAGGACAGCACGGGCTGCTGTTTTGCTCCACTCCCAAGAGGATCTTGCACTGGTGAAAACTGCTTTGAATGACAATGCAAAACTCTGCTGGGGGCAGGAACAGAAGCCTCTGCAACCAAGTATTAACCTTAGCTTGAAGCTAAAGGCAGCTAAAGCGCAGCCAAAAGAGCCTATGTTCTCAGAGAGTGGACTAACACCCCCCACCTTGTTCCAGCCAACCCAGCTAGCTGTCACACAGCACCAGTAACCCTTGGTAACCCTCATGGGCCCTCTGTGTCCTTTCTTTGCCCCTGTGTCTTCTCTCAGGGCACAGTACTTCTTATAACCAAGTGTTTGGTAGGTCTACAGAGAAAGGAGGCACATACAAGTGTTATGGGTGCAATATATTCCTCTATGGAAAGCAGGATATAAGGATCCCACAACTCTACTGATGGACAAGCACTGCCTACTGAGCGTCCATTACCCTGAGCAAATGAGAAGAGTTAACGCAAGATGTAACATCAGCCCTGTGGCACGAGAGGAACGACCTGTGCTGGGGAAGTTCCCAGGTGAAGAAAGCTGACCTCTGGCAGGAGGGAGCTGGAAGGCTGCCGGGAGTGGGGAGTAGTAGTTCTTGACATCACAAATGCATTTCCTTGCGTTTTTCCCAACATACAAAGAGTTTTCATAGAAATTGTTAATGTCAAAGCTGGTCAAAGTCAGGTGAATCCCTGTGCATGGAGTATAAACCTTATGGAGTGCTATAAAACAAACTAAGACACTGCTGTTTGTGAAGATCAGCTGCAGAACCTGGTCGGCTCTAGCACCCATCAGTCCCGCCACCTAAGCCCTGTATGAAAAAGAGCACTGACTGCACGTGGTCTGTCTTCAGTGATCAGCATTGTTATGCCAAGGTAAATCGTCTAGTGCTAATTGTCCCTGCAGCTGATGAAGCTATGTACTTCCTAGCAGGGAAGTACAGTGACATTCAGCGACAATATCTAACCACTAACAAGGAGCAAGTTGTTCATTGCTCATGACGATGCTGCACCAAACAATTAATGGAAGAGGTAATGCCTTGAGAAACTTATGACTGGAGAAGGAAACTAGGGAGAAATCTCAGACTACACCATGGAAAGAGAAACCTGGAGGAAATTGTGTGAGCCAAGCTTTTTTATAATAGATTAGACATACACATGAACCAAAACTTTGTCCCCCAGGGCCCACTGCACCACCACTGTATTAAAATGTCTTCCACAGCCGAGTCAGATTCACAGACCCAAGGAACTTGTAGCAACAATCAAATACTGCAGCCTCCTGTTCCATCCCACTACCTCAAGTAAAATTAGTAACGTCGGACCTGATACAAAGTCCACACAAGACAGTCAGAGTCTTTCTATGCACTTCAATGGATGAGTCCCTCAACAGCAAGCATGGCATGAAGTGGATTCTGTCCCTAGGATGAATGAAGGAGACCAGTCAACCCAAGCAGGTGCTGCAAAGAGAGGTACACCGAGCATCACAGCAAGCATACTGCTACTCTGGTTGTCCCTTGCATGGGAAATATGGGTCTGTGGACATGCTATGAGCTGTGCGGTGAAACACCTACACAAAATCCTGCAGAGTCAGGCTGAATGCAGTTGCTGACTGAGAAAGAATTCCAGATAACTGCTCAGGGCCTACCGCAGGGATGCACCGTCAGTAAGATCTTTTATTTATTCATGGACTTGTTACTCTATCTTCTGAATGCCATTTAAGACACGCACGCCACAAAGCAAGACAAACTAGTGCAGCAAGATCACTGGTAGCACTGCTGACATCAGATATCTTTAGTTTCTTGTAATTTCCAGGCATTAGCTGTGGTGTGTGGCAGAGCTGCTGTGCAGGTTGGGAGGCAGGCTGGTTATCTCTGTGGAGATAACCTCTGCCTTCCTCGCATTGAGTCATATGCATCTGTATGATGTAAATGCTGAACTGGTCAACAGCCTAAGGAAAATCAGCTCCTAGGTGTAAAATAATTTCAGTGCAGGCCTTGTGATACCTGCACTTTACAATGGAGCAGTCAGGATTAAGCGCTGGCCTTAATAAACAAACAAGCTCCAAATTTATCCATTTGTTCCACGTCACAGATATTTCCATTCCAAAAAATGCTTTCAGGGCTTCAAGGAAAGCTGGTTTCTAAATAAAAGCATCTTTGTCAGTAATTATCACAGCCATCCCAAGAAGTTCTCAGAATCTGGAGTCATTAGTGTAACCGGGTAAAACAGGATAAGCCCTGGCTATAACAGAACTGTTAATGCATGAAGGATAAGATTTAGTTTTGTCATCTGAAGACTACATTACTTACTATGGTTGGAAGTAGGGCAAGTGCCCTCAGGAAATAACTATTTGGTTCTCACCGAGAAGTAATCTGATACACACATATCTCCAGCCTTATTAAAACCTCAGTATGAGGCAAAGTCAAGGATGTCAGCTTAGTTTCTTGTTGCATTGAACGGACAAGGGGTGATGTTTGAAAGAAAAGGGTTTATTATTTTTAATCAGACACTCATGCAAATCACACTGTCAGTGAATCACATGTAGAGCTGTTCAGTTTCCCAGCACCCCACACAAGACCCATAATGTGAGGAAACAACAGAGCAGCTAGGGGATTGATCTTGCAAGGTGGTATGCACTGCAAGGCCATGCAAGAGCTTAAGTGTGTTCTTAATTTAAAAGCCATGAGCAATCCTTCACTATTATTTTTTTTCAATAGAAGCACTTGCTTACATGGTTGGCTGAGAATGGGGTGAGACAGAGGATATAAGGAGAAACATCCCTGCATGCTAATAAGAATGGTGACTACCATGGAGTGATAGTCCCCAAAAATCCCTACAAGGGATTTTTATTGATGGCTGTGTGTCAGGCCGTCAAGTTTGGCTTCTCCAGCTAGAACTGATCTACCAAGTACGTGCTCTGTCCTGAGCCGTGTTTTTATTATGATTAATTTTTACTTCTTCAGTGCTTACTTTTTTTTGAGAAGAGACAATGAGGACCCAAAATCAGGTGAGGGGAGTTGGATGAATTATGTAACTGTGGTGTGTGTTTCATGAGAGGATTGACAACTAGGTCAAGTGAGGTCCCTGCCATAGATTTTTTTTTTTGACTTGCCAAGGGGAATAAAGTGATCTGACCTCTATTCCTCCAGTTTCAAAATAAGGCAAAACTCATCACTTTGATTCAGTTTTGATACAAAAGTCACGTGATGCTTGTGGGAAAACAGTCCTGTGAGAGAAGCAACATGAAGCATCTCCTTCTAGAGATTTGTTCAAATTTTAATTATTTCAGAATATAAACATTGTACTAAAACTTGGAAGAAGGCTACAGGAGAGGCAGGTGAACAGAGTAGAGTCATTGCCTCAAAGGACAGCTATGGTAGCAATTCTCACTTTCTCATAGCACTTTCCCAACCTGCCTTGCCCCACTTGTCTTGCTCTGAATGTCTTCTCTGTTCCTTTTTGAGAAACCCAGAATCCTGGTCTTTCACCATTCACGCTCCGCTACACTAGTTGAAGGCTGCCATGAGGATGCCACAGGACATTTATAGCTGAGGTCTTGCATCTCACCCATTCGAACTGGGCCCCCCGTCCCTTCCAAAGGAGGCAGGTGTCCATGGATGGCAGATGAAGCAAGCCAGTGGAGAGCACAAGGACAGGTAGCTTTAATGTAGCACATCCTACACACAAACTGATCTGCATGTTTTCTGCAGAGCCCCAGCAGCTAACTCAAACCAAAAGTGAAGAAAAGGGACATCCCCACAGCGCATGCTGGGGAGTTACTACTTGCCCTGCCCTAGGGATTTGCAAGTGCAGCCCTCTTCATGGGCACACTCAGGCTGATGACTGCACCATGTCTCTGCAAGCCAGGAAAGCACATCCATTATCCAAGCCTAGCTCATTAAGTGTGATTATTCCCATTGTACAGCCCATTATCGAAGATCTTCATATTGAACCAGAGGGATGTGCCAATACCAGAGAGGGGATTAGTGCCAGAGTACAGGTAGCGAGTGTCTGGCTCCCGCCCTGTCCTCTGACTGCACCTCTTTTTCATGTGAGGGCTGTTTTTTTGTCAAGCAACATCTGAGGGGAAAAGGAAAAACAACTAAAAATTCAACAGGTTTCAAAATAGCTTGCATTGCCTGTCAAAGCCTTGGACATGTCCCCAAGTGCCAAGCCAAGAAACTCTCCTTAGCAGCTTTTGTTGGAAACAATTAACATTTCAACTTTATCTTTTCTCTTCTTTCAGACAGCTATGAAAAGATTGTCAAAAATAACAATACCAGCATTCATTGGGGCTGGCTCAGTCCTGCTCCATCTGAGCCATTGCCAGCACACGCCTCTGCTGGGAAAGGGCAGCCTGAAAAGCTTGAGGAGTCTATTTCTCTTGAGTTTGATATTCCTGATGTCAGGAGGAAAATCCACCAGTGAGATGAAACCAGGCCAGAGCAGGAGCAGGAGCAATGGAGCTGCATAGTCAATGCAGAGAGACTAGGAAACAACCTAAATGGCTCTCAAATAGCACATTAAGCCTGTTTTCCACCAATAACACATTTCTCCATATTAATAGAAGATGCTTTCAGGTGGGCGTCAGCTCTGTCTGTGGCTGGCATACTACACTACTTCCAGAGAATCTGGTGAATCAGTGAGGCCCTTGTTCTTCAGCTGGGGTCAGGACATGTGAAAAGAAGAGGGGGGAAAACCAGGGTGCCTAGCTCAGTCGTTGACCTCATACCGCTCCTGAAATGTGTGAACAGAGGAACTGTAGTCATTTCACCGGTCAGGAACAGAGTCTCTTCATCCTTGTGACAGTACTAATCAGGAATATATCAGTGATTTCAAGTGGGTTACACCAAGGGGAGCGGGGAGTCAGACATTCTGCTTTGTCTTTATGTTCCTTAGATTATTTATGCCCTGAAGAAATGAACAAAGCGCACAATCTGTCCTTAACCCCTGGCTTAAAATTAGGCCCACGACGTCAACCACAGCTGCAAGATAAGTATCAGATTCTCACTAGGCCAGTATTACTCAGTAATAAATTAAAGCACAAAGAACTGTGACACAATTCTTTTCTTAAAAGCCTGAAAACTTAAGTCTATAATAATTGCATGCTATGGCTCTTAAAAAACTTATGTGGTATTCAGAGTGCCACTGATACCCAGATAAACAATTAGTAGTCTTTAGGGAGCTCTGTAAATGCCCGCTGTCATGTAGATTTGCAATTGCTAGTAGAATTAATGCCTATTTTGCCTCTTGAAGTAGAAGTCAAATTTGGTTTGCATGCATAAAAACACCGATTCTCAAAGCCAGCCTTTGTTCTGCCTAGCTTGGCTGTGGCGATGGGTGTCAGGCTCACCTCCCTGAGTCCAGGTCCCCATGGCTGTAGATTGTCCCTTTGTGCTTGTGACTTGTGTGCAGTGTCATGTCCATTGTGTTGTGATTGCCTGGTGTAGATTATGAACTCTTCTCATCATTTCACTGAACAACTGCAGCGCCCTGCAATGAGTGAAAAAGCTATTTGTTACTGTATCTGGAAAGTATTCTTCTGCAAGTGTCTAATTTCTGTAGTCCCCATCATTGCAATAGTTTGGCTTGGTCTTACAATGAGAAAGAAATTGATACAAATCTGAGCTCTGGGGTCCGATGACCTACCAAAAGGAACAAATGGCAGAAGTGAGACTTTCCTCTAAGAAAATCCTGCCATCAATCCACAAGAATTCAATTTTGGGCATAGACAGGGTGAAAATATCCAGCAAGGAAGGGGACATGAGAAAAGATCCCCATCTGTGTAATTTGAGCATCTCATCACCCATTAGTTTAATCAAAGTTATATGGTGGTTGCTATTGCAGGCACATGTTCTTCACAGATACAAGATTTTGGTGCTTTTATCTGAAAATTGGTATTTTGAAAATGGGTTAAACCAGCAGTTCTAAAACAAGTGGACTGAACACAAACATTTGCAGCAGCAATGACCACAAGAACAGCAGAGGCACCAGTTTCATCAGCACTCAGCTAAGTCACCCTGATTAGCAAATTCTTCTGCAATATAACGAGCTGCTCTGAAAAGTAAAGAGGAAGCCAGTACAGAAACTTGGATTAAGGTATGAGATGCCCCCAATAGCCTGTGCCACTCAGGAGGCTGGCAGAGAGTTGTGCCAGAGCTGCAGCTGCTCAGTGCAGCTTCCCTAGAGGAGGCAGCAATATTTCTGCTACTGTAAAAGTGACAAGACCATGAAAAAGTACAGAAGTGTTGCCCTTGAGAGTAATGGCTGAAACCTTTGGGCCGGATGCGTGCATTAAATGAGAGTCTGGCAGCAGCTGTGGATGCAGCAAGATCCCAGGGCTGTGACCTATTCTGGCGACTGGCAATGTGCAGTGGAGTAAGAAAAGTTACATCATATAAAGACCTGTGAGTATACATACTTAAGACTGCTTGGATTGAAGCAAATAGGTTAACTTCACTCCTTTGGGGAAAAAAAAGAATGCAGCCAACTTGTAGCAGGCAAAATCATTAGCATGCAAATAGATTTTAGTGCAGCAAAGACATCTACTGAAAGGTATTAAATAATGTTGAACACAGTAGAGTTACGCATAGCTCCCATTTACTTTACTGAACTAAAAGAACTCATTTGAAGTACTGCCTATTAGCTGAAAAAGAATGAAAAGCTATATATCAAGAAAAAGAAATGCTAAGCTTTATTAAAAACAGTTACAATGGCAAATTTTATGGGAAGTGACATTGATAAGGAAACTTACTGAATGGTGGTATGGGTAGTCATTTTATATTATCAAAAGCCTGGTACGAGTAGGCAGATAAAGAATATGTGTCTCAGTTTCATACAGGTTTAAATAAATAGCTGAGATTTTGGTTTGACAGTCAAATCAAAAAAGAAGTTACAGATCAGTCCCAGTGGAATTTAAATGTTTTAAGGTTTAGTTCAACAAATAAGAAGCAAAACAACAAAAAAGATCCTATTTGAGGCATTTAGCAAAAAAGCAATGCAAATAAAGGGCTAGTCTTAGGCCCCATCTACCAAACCAGTAAGGCAGAATAATTCTCTCTAATTAATCAATAGCCCAGAGGGCAGGGTATTCACTTCTAGATATTCCCTGAATAATTTTTTATATCCTATTCAGAAGGGAAGGTGACATGATACATATATAGAATTGCTCTCAATTTATCCTACTGGTGTTCCATTTTGCTATAAAATATTTAAATATCCGGAAACCAAAGGGAAAGAAAATGGCTCTATAATTTCATGATAAATTGGATGCCCCCTGAGATGTAGGATATGGGCTTCTGTCTAATTTCAAGGAATATTTTCTACAGAGTGAAGAAACATGCACAGAGGAAACTGGGAGTGAAACAGAAGTTTGAAGAAATAGCCTGCACCTTCAGGGGTGAGGGCACCCTCTGAAATGTGGGGGAACATCAAGATTTGAATTCCAGGTTCCCATATCACAGGCAAGCACGCTGACTGCTATCTGTTGAACAGAAAGAGGGATCCACACCTCCCCTAATTCATGAGTGCAGCCAGGAAAAAAAAAGTTCAGCCTGAAAAATTTAACTTGAATCCATAAATAGAGTTTCCCATGAAGCCAACAGATTTGCACCGGCACAAAACTGATTAGTCACACTGGAAAATGAGGCCTTCCATCTACTAAAGAGATTTTACAGCTGAGGTTGACATGCTCTTGGAGTCGTGCTGTTTCTCCATTCTCTCCTGATTGAATCTCCTGGGTTGTACAGTGGGAAGATTTGCCCTTCTACTATTCTGTCTAACATTCACTGACTCTCTAGTTCAACAGTAAATATTTGGTCACCTCTGAGGACTGTAGGATTAATACCTACCAACTCTATTTTTACAGTATGGACACCACTTGATAGCCAGATGTCAGATGAATTCCTTGGAAAATTGGGCCCTCACTGATCTTGTTTAGCTTTTAGGTCTGAGTTCAAACTCTCTTCTCCAAGCTACAGTCAATTCACCGATTGACTTGTGATCTTATTAAATCACAAGTCTGAATCTGGAACATTGTCCTAATTCTTTTTGTGCCATGTCTGGCAATAGGCACCATTTCCTGGAATGAGCAGGACAGAGACACAATGACTACCAACATCATGCCCCGTGTAAACCAGTACATCATCAGCATGTGTTTGGGACTTCTAAAGTCAAGATACACCTTTCTTTTACTCCTTTCTTCCTTTAACTTCTTCAGTCAGTATTTTAACCTATTTACACTCTTGGCCTCCACAGATAACAATAAATACCCAGAAACCAATGGAATTGGTAACAACCAGTTCCATAATGTAATTATGTGCGGTGTGAAAAAGTACTTATTTTGTTCATTATAAACCACTTGTCCAAAAGTTATTTTTCTCTTTGGCAGTATTTCATGTTTTCAGCATGGGATTTCATCTGTCACTTTACTGTCTGGTCCCTCAGATACCTCAGATCTTTCCACGGTTCTTTACAATAAGGTTCCTTTTCAGCTAATCTGAACACTTTTGTATTATCTTCTAATTTTGTCACCTCACTCTTCACTCTCCTTTCAGATCATATGAGCATGGGGAATAGCACAGATCTCACCACAGACCCTGAAGAATTCCATTGTGACTTCTATTTCCATTGGAAAAAAAACAGTCCTTTTTTCCTCCTGTATTTTAATCAATCATTTAATCCTGAAAGGACTTTTTTTTTTTTTTTTCCCCGCTGCCATGGCAGTTTAGGAACTTTTGGAAGTTCCACTTCTTTTGAAAATCTACTTCTTTCTGAAAATCCACATATTCAATATTATGGGCTTGCTGACTCCAAAGAACCCTAATGGCTTGCAAAGCATGCCTTTCCTGTGTAAAAGTGATACTGATTCTTCTCGTATATTCCATGTCCTCCTGACCATATTCTTCATTATACTACCTACTTTGTTCAAGTCAGGTTTACTGGTTTATTGTTGCCTAGATTCTTGCTGGTAACCCTATTTAAAAGTTAGTGCCATATTCAGTTAGCTTCTAATCATCTGACACAAAGCTGGTGTAAGGTTACAAGCTTCAGGTAGTATAACAATTCCATATCCAAGCATCTACAAACCACAATACAATACAGTCTCATTCTGGTGGTTTTCCAATCTTCATCTTATTGTTTTACTATTCTAATTTGCATTGTTTATCACCTTTAATGTGAAGTCAGGATCAAGCTGAAGAGATTCAGGCTGTTCAATATGAAAGTCTACAAGTTCAGTCACTGGTGTTGACCTAGACAGGAGCAGTAAAAGCACACACTTCTAACATAACTCTAGGCAACTCATTTAAAGACTCTGTCCACAAGTTTCCTATTTATTAAAGGGAATGATAATAATAGCTCCTTGTTCACACTCCTGGTCACCTTAGATTATCCAGCGTGGAGGTGTCTGCAAAAATGCTTTGCACACAGTAAGGTTCTACCCTTGGTGAGGGTATCTTAGCCATTTGGTAACACCAGACACAAGTAATTCCAGTAAAGCAACACTGTTACATCAGCCAAAGGTGACCCGGCATCTCTTTTCAGCTGGAACAGTCCAGGACTATTGGGACTGTCCTGGTCCCCTGTCAAAAGTCTTTTTTGGATGTTATTTCATCCTGGATCTTTGCCTGACAGGGGATTTTTTCCTGCCTCCGTCCCAAGCCAGGGCTCTGGAAAAAGGCCTAAAGCAATTACACTGAAGTCTTTTCATCCTGTTCACAGCCCAGTCTGCAGTTAGCAAAAAGCCTGCTTCTATTGGGAAAGTTTGGCTTTACTGTGGAATTTAGGAACCTGCTACCTTTGGCTCAGGAAGGAGCCTCAGAGCAAGGCAGAAGGTCTCTCATTGGACACCTATCCCCACTGCAGTCCACATACCGCTACCTCTCAGTTTTCTCTTTACACAAATTTAGTGACTATAAAGGAGCCCAAATTATTTCCTTGAGCATTGTTTGCAGGGAGAGCTTACTGTAAGAGCAGTGTGCTCCCTCTGCGTTCTGAATATCCACCCAGAGCTAGCTGCCCATCACAGCAGTGCTCATAACACTGGCATCCTATGGGTGCCTAACTCCAAGCAGGGACAATACACATTATCTATTGTCTGTGCATAAACCAGCCTGCATTTGGTAGAGTTGGAGCACATTGAGCTAAAATTGCTCTTAAAAGCATATAGAAAAATAACTGTGCTTAGTCTTCTGAAACAGGACCACTTTAAAGACTTTTTGGTTTCAACTGGAATCAGCAGGTCTGCTTTGAGAATGACACAGCCCACGTGAGGTAACAAAGCTGAGCTCTAGAGTTGTTGACAGAGGCCTCCCAAAAGGTAAACTCAGAGAAAAATACACTTCAGCTTGTGTTTACAAATGGGCAAAGAGTACACATGAATGTGCAAAGCATCAGCAAGCCATGCATCGAAAGGGAGGTACCTGAAAGCGTGGGAAACGTAGTTCCTACGGACTACGGGGTCAGGTTTCCACTGCTGGGACTAAATGACTTTCAAAAGTAGCATCATGTGTTTGCAGCCAGACTTGCCAAACTTGTACACGCACCTGTGGCCTACACAGGTCTTCACTTAATGAGTTGCCTATTTTCATAAAAACACAGACGCCGCAGTAATACAAAACAAGAAGGTCATTAGGCTGGAGGGGAGCATGCCTGTTGCTTCAACACATACATCAATGGAGCCTGAAGGGACATTGCAGGGTTGCCACCAGTGAACTGGCTGCCGGGACACTGAAGGGTGAGCAGGGCAGCCGCAGCACACTGCAATACTCGCCTTCATTGCAACACCGCCAGCAACATTCACACTCACTGCAATAGCTGGGGCACAGGGGTGGTGGCAACAAGAAGCTGAGGCATGTCTGGGATACACAAGTACGGGTCACTGCAAATGAGAACCTGGCCAAACACATGGATCAACGCAGCAGGTCCTTGCAGCCTCCAAGTTTCTCAGGTGAATTTCCATAGCCTCCTTCAGGCTTACCTGCATTAACCTTAAGGGGAGAAAAGGAAGAGGAGAAAATCCACAGAGCAGTTAAAACAGAGAAAATAAGCATAAAACGCGCACCAGCCTGAACTCTGGGCCTTTCCTGTATCCAGTGGGTCAGTAGTTTTTTTCCTCAGCACACTGGTGTTTTTGGTGCTGGGAGGAATGCAGCAAAAAGAATAACTGTTTTGTTTGCTGAGGAAACCCAAAGGCCAGGAATACCCACTCGATGAGTGCTGTGCTGGGACGGCTGTTTACTAGAGATGGTAGGAAAGTAATTTAAGGAATTTCCAAGTGACATAAACAGGCAGGGCCAGATCCAGGCCCTTCTCAGGGCAAGATCCAACACCACCGACACAGCCTCCGACTGGCTGCGTGGGGAATTGGCCCCATTTTCTCTGTGGCCTAAATCATGAACACCACCAAATTCTGTCATGTTTCCCGGGGTGATGTGAGAATGCGAGAACAGGGTAAGACCTAGTATGTTTGAGGTTCCTAAACAAATTTATGTTCTTTTGTGGCAAGCAAAAACCAGCAAGGGTGGTCCCCCCTCCCACAATGTAAATCAAGAATAAAGCACAACTATGTCTGTTTTCTTACATGTGAGATTCATTCTGGAGGCACCACACTACAGCTATCTTTGTCCTTCTACAAACCATCAGCTCTGCCCCCATGCTGAGCCAACATTCATTGGGACAATTTTCTGCCAAGCAACACTGAATTTTTATAGCCCAGACATAAGTGCAAGTTGCTAAAGCAGAGGCACATGGATAGTACTGTAACTATGGCTATTTATTAACAGTCTTGAGAGCTGAAACACGCCATTTTTAAAGCACTTTAATGCCTAGGGGGGAAAAAAGGTCTCAACATAGCAATTCCTCTTTTAACTAATACTTTTCTTACTCTATGTACTTTCCCACTTCCACTGTATGCCCTACGATAGCTCACTTCTTAATACAGCCTCTCCTTGTGCTCTCCTAGCTCTCTGTCCCCCTTCTAACTTCTGTCATTTCACTTTCTTTTCCCAGTAGACCCCCAAGGTATACTATAAAAGCAGCAGACTGTGGTTGTCCTCCAGCTGGGCTGTCAGCATGCAGAACGGAGGGAGAGACCCCTGCCCTGCTGTGCCTGGAGAGATGTTCTCAGTGATGGAAACGTCCTGAGGAGCACTTTGCCTCCACAGCCTTGTGAAGCAGCTCTGGGGCTGGCCATTGAGCCCAGCCTGGTGCCCCTGCTGCTTGTGGTGAGCACCTCAGTGGCACCTTCACGCCATGCAGGGAGCTGTTTTGGTCATGCAGGAGTCCAACCATGAATAAGCACAGGGCAGCACCAGATGCAAAGCCCTTGTCATGCTCTTCCCTTCCCCGGGGGAAGCAGGAAGGGAGGTAAAACAATGTGCTGATCACAAGGTTCAGTGATTTCATTGGGCTTTTATGAAATATCTGACATTTTTCAAAAACCTCATCAGGATCTCCCTTTCCTGCTGCTTGCCGAAAGAGATGCTCTCATGCGATTATGGTTACTGTCACCCTCCCATTCCCTGTGCCCTGGAAGTGCAGCACTGTGCAAGAATGCCTGAGGAGGCAGCTGGCAGCATTGCAGTGATTCCTCAGCTCCCCAGACCCTCCGCTCCACACAGAAAAACACCCTGTGGAGTACCCAGAGCCGCTCTTCTGTTACCCCAGCTGACAGCAAGTTTATTCTGCACTCGGCGATCTTGGTGCAAAGAGGAAGGTGGGTGAAAAGTATTTTGAGCCCACTTCTCATCTTTCCTCATCGGAAATCAAGAATAACAGAAGCCAAGGAACTAACAACTACTACTCCCACCTCACTCTGTGTGGCACAGTTTAGAGCCCTCTTTCCTGCAGCATTTAGTTACACACTGTCAAGCTCTTGCATGTCACCAAGGCCTTTCTCGTCCTCTTCATAGCCCGATGGCTGCCTGTGTTATACATGACAACAAACTGCAATTTTGCATGCCATTATCAGCAACGTTTTGCTTTGCAAAGGCTTCTCATGTTCTGTCTAACAAACTGTACTCCATTTCTACCCCTCAGGAAAGGCATTTTTCTCTTCTGCAACAACAGGAGCTCGTTTTCAAAACCTCAGCTCTTCCAGGAACTGTCTACACTATACCTGCACCTGTTTAATTAAATCAGCACAAACAAGTTATTTTTTTACTTTCTGCAAAGAAATGTGACAAAATGGAATACATTATCAGGAAAAGCAATAGTTGCTTTGTTTATGTTTTTTTAAGAAAAAGTAAACACAAAACTATCCATGTTCAGGTGAAAGTCAAAAGGGTGTGGCTGGTTCTTCAACAGTAACATGCATTTTCCACAGTCAAGTATACGTTTCTATGAGCTTTGCTTTCAGCTAAGAACCAATTTCACTGATAAAAAGCCTTCTCCTTTTCTTTAAAAGACCAAATTATTGATCAGCCCTGAGCAATATTCCTATTTCAGTCTAGGATGTATTATTTTTGTTTAGTTTAAATTCCATTCCTTATTACCTTCAATTAAATCAATAAAGCCAATTTAAAATGAAATTAGGGTGTCAGAAATTATATCAGTTCAAAGTAAATTGTTCCTGCTTCTCTCTTTTTTTTTTAATTAAAACTGATGAACCCAACTATTTCTAAATTTTCATATACACAGGTTCTCAAATACATACACCCAAGTATATGTACAGGATGATCTTGGTCCACATTTAAATATTCATACCCAGATGTTTACATACACCTGGAAATAAGCACTTAAATTCCTATACTGCCTGCAAAGAGATTTCTTAACCTGGGAGGTCAATCGGTTTGTGTGACAATGAACTCCTGCACCAAAGGTTATTTCTGCAGGAAAAAGGGCATTTCTGAAACGATACTGGAACAGATACCATTGCTGAGGTAATGTGTTGAAATGTTTTCCTTTATTCAGGCTGTTTCTTCCCAATGTGTACATAAAAGCTTTGCATTGCCCTTAACTGAATTTGGAGAGGAAGCAATAATTTGTCTAAGAGTGCAAGATTTGTGCAGTTACATTGCCTATGTGCTCTCTCCTAGCTGAATAACTTGCAAACCCTGTGACCAGTTTCAATCAAGTTCAGCAGAGCTCTCACAAACAGAGAGTCACTAAGTTTCATGAAAATAGGTGATTTGCTTTCCACATGGTACAGCTGTCCTATGACTGCAGTTTGCTTCCACTCATTACATTTGTTCACTCACTTGCAACTGCTCTCTTGGGAAGGAGGCAGTCAGGAAAAGGGAAGAGGGGAGCACAAATTGAAGGCAGTGGGCTAGAAAGCAAAGGGTGCGGCTAGCAATCAAAAATGTGCATGCACTCTGCTCAGTCCATGGCTTCCATCCACCTAACATCTATAATCTCCCCTGACAGACCTGACATTGCACACAATGCGATCACTGGCACAGGAGGTACACAAACAGATGCAGCAACGTGTTAACAAAGGGACTGATGAAGGAACAAGAGATGAAAAAAAACTCTTAGTTGTTGGCCTTAAAAAATATTGCTCCCAGGAAATTTAAAGGCTTTATATAGTATAAACTTGGCTGGACACATGTAGCTCACTTTAACAGTTCAACTGGATCTGGATTCAGACACTTGTTTTATGTCACTCAGAACCAGACATTTAATGCAACCTTCCAGCTGTACAATGAAGCCATATTTTACTATCCTGTGCGATGATTTGGCTTCCCTGAATTGAGGTGCCGCATAAATACCCACTATGCAAACATAGATGCTTTTTCATTGCTAAAATAAGAGATTATCTACCTTTGTTGCTTCTGGAAAAGAGACAAAATTAACACAAGCATTTTTAAAAACTGGAGCATATCACACTTGTTCCAGCCAAAACCATGGCTGTTCACTGCGGCACAGCCACACATTGGCAGAAGCAGAAACAGATTTTACAAGAGTCACTTTTCTTTGTTTGCATCATTAACTTTATTCTCCTTTAAATACACACACCAAAGTTGCTCTTGAAAAAAGGTGGTATTAGGTGATTGGAGTAAAGTAAATAAACAGTATTGTCCAGGCTTGTATTGTTCTTTTTCTCTGTATTTCAATCCTGTTTTTAAGGCTGGTAGTCTACTGACAGCCTTGTGTAAGCAGTCATGGCTCGGACATGAGAAATCATTGTGCCATGGATTCCTGATTCAAGGTGCAGAGATACAGATCAAGAAATAATCTGTCATCACACAAGCAAAACTCTGATTACTTGGACTGCATTTAAACACACACCATCGGGGCTCTGGCATGCCTTTCCCCTCACCCCATATTCCTAAAGAAATTGTCTGGGTCCCTACTGTCCCAGAGTCCCCAAAGAGAACTACAGGTACATAAAAACAAACCACAGCTCTCATACCAATCTTAGATCAAATCATTCCTATACTGCAGCCTTTTTATGGAGGTTCAAAACAGTCCTTGCAAGCACCTACTGTGGTGCAACTGACAGCAGCACCTACATTTTGGATATTTTGTTCTTGGTATTATTTGAGAGAGAGAGGTGCATCCAGAGATACTCTCCTATCTCCATTGCAGCTCTCGGAGCATCCTGATTCTGCTAAAGCATGAAACATTTTGGAAAATGCCAAGTGCACTCAGTTTCCATTTACCTCAACAACCTGCCCAGCACCTGGCAGCATCCAGCCCCAAACCTCATTTGTGGCAAGTTTGTATCTAAACTTCACAACCAAGGCCTGGATGCATGTGAAATTATTGTTTCTTCTTCATTGGTAAAAAACTTCAAGTGAAATCTGAGTTGAGAAAAGACCTTGTAGCAGAATAAATTTCTGACAGTTTATGGTTAAAAGAACTGAGAAGCGCAATTTGAAATTGCTGCTTATGTAACAAGAGCCTGAGAACTTCACTACTATTTAATTGAGAGAAAAGTAACTGGAGGAGAATTGCTTGGAGATCTGCCAGAAGGATTTTAACAGCTGGAAGTTGAAAAGTGATTAATTTTGACAGCAATAAACGCTCTGTGTTCATAAGTAATTATGTTTAGATTTCCGAGCTGTTTGAATTCTTTTCTGTGTACTATTAACATTTTATTATCCAGATAGGAATTTGGATTATCTTTATTTAGAAAATTTATGAAAAATCACTTTTTCCCTAGCAGGTACCCAACAATCTTAGGAAAAGAAAAGTGAATGTAGCCTGGAATGAATCATTCAGAAGAACTGGTCTCAGTGAAAAGTGACCACATTTATCCCATCTCTTGAGGGAAGACAAGGGATGACTGCCTGGGCAAGCCCAAGAAAGGAGAAAGAAACACAAGGTGAGAAGGCTTTAGCAGGCAGTAGCTCCAAGAGGCTGTGATCTGCCTGCTATTCAGTTTTGTTAGCTCTCCTGACATACAATGACTGCTAACAAAGCCATAATAGTTACAGAACATAGTCTCCTTTGAACAGATAAAAGCATAACCCTGACTACATCAAGAGAAAGGGCAAGGGCAGTAAGGGTAAGCTAAAGCCATTTCTTGAGAGTACCGCATAATCAAACACCAGCATCGGAGTGGTCAAAGTGAAGTACATTGGCTGGACTTCATGGCTGTTTGCTGGTTCTTGAAGATGCAGTGGGAACAAGCTAGGGGGAAGGAGAAGACTAAACAGATAGGCTTGGGAGTTACCAGCTGAGAGCAGGGCATCCTCAACGATGCAACAGCCTACGGAGATTAGTGTGTGGACGATACAGTACGGTCCAAGCTATATAGAACATTTAAGCAGAAAGCAGAGCCTCCCTGGACACTCTTTACCTTAAGCACAATCCAGTATAAACCTCCAGCCAGCCAGGAAGGGTGACTAGCCTCATTACTTGCAGATACAAAGAGGAAGGAATTCAGCTCTCCAGTTGTAGATCACCATCCTCTGAAGCCCACCCTTGAAAAAGCCAAGGTACCATTGATACGAACAAGTGGGAGACACAACCAAATCCAACTCTAACCTCCCAATTGTGTCTGAAAGAACACGTCCAGGTGGCTGAAAATAAGAGACCCAGAGGAAACAGATAAAACAACTTCCCTTAGTAAAAACATGGCTGGGAATGCTTCTCTTGCAAGTGTTATGGTTATGGCCATGGCACACAAACCTCTGAGCACCTTACGATGAAACACTACCTTCTGAATACACACGTATTTGCCTACGTGAGACAAAAGCAGCAGACTCAGTTTGCAGCAGATTTCATGGGGCACACCCTGTGCTGATAAGCGAAACAGCAACCCTGACGTCTGCCACTGGTGGAGGCTCACCTCCCCTCCTGTGAGGCTGAACAGAGCAAGTAGCGGTGCAGCCCCCTGTGCAGCCCCCTGTACAGGCTGGGGTCACCAGCCAACAGAGCAGGAGGTACAGGATGCCACACTGGTGTAGCAAATCCATTGATAGGCACACACCAGCCATTAGATAAACGCGGACATGATCTCATTGTGGACGGGGAGAATACTTCAGCAAACCCTTCTGTCTGTGCCACAGATCATGCAGCCCCTACAATGCTTAAAAGAGGCTGATTTGTTGCAGTGCACTTTTGTCCTAGCATGGGAGATTCCCAGTTTTGTATATAATCTCCTGGCTTTCTTCCTTATTATAAAAGGCATTTAAAATATTTGCCAAGCCCTCTGCACAGCTTTTGCAACAAAGAACTGGTAAAGCAAGCAGAAAAATGCAGTTGCAGGAGGGCAGTTACATTTAGGAGGTGGCACGTGGGAATTCTCCAGTGCTCCTTTGATCCAGACATTTGATTGGTATTTACACTGGTCTCTTTCAAAACCAGTGATTAACTTAGACTAGATACACAGCTTTCAAATGGCTTCACTTCAGGCAGATGATTTAGCTTACAGGCTCTTTTGTAGACTAGGTCGTAACTGGGTGTGTTTCCTACGCCAGTGATCCAAGAGGAGGATCATCCCCATCTTTCCCCTCCCACCTGATTCCAGGCTCAGAGACAACCATAGAGAGAAAGGAGGGCAGGGTGAAGCAGAGAAGGAAAAGGCAGGTAAAGCATGGGATTTGCTGGAGCACAGCTTATCTTCCAGGTAGGTCTATTGAAATCAGGCAGAGATCTAACACTACGCCTATCATCAGCTTTTTCCTTCATGGGAAAAATAACGTGGCTCCTGTCCACTATGAGAGACCTTCCACAGCAGCTGGAAGTGAAAGCAGGAGCACCAGGCCCAAACGTGGAAAGCCCGACTCTCCAACGACCTCTGCGTTGAATTAAAAGGCTTCTTGGGTGAACCTCCTGACTGCTCCAGTGTCAAAATTAAACTTTGCTCAAATGAGGCATCTGAGAAGCTGCCAAGAAGGAATGGACATTTCCTCCTCTGTAACCTCCCAGGGTTTTATTTCAGGAAGGGCTGAGCTGGGGCTTGGCATTTATCCCCAGGAAGCGTCATACTTATCCTGTCCATTCCTACTCACCACATCCCTGATGTTAAGTAGCTTCAACTACAAAATAAAGCAGCGTGACTACTATTGCTTATGTCACTTCCACTCAGCCATGCATTTAGCTGCTTGCTTTATATGCATGGAATATCTCATTTAATTTTCACTAAGTTACTTCAATCTTAGAAAAAGAGAGCTTCAGGAAGATGGTTAAAATAAGCATCATGTGATATTAAGTGTTTTTGATGTTTAATGTCACGGCATGTATAACAGCACTGTGCAAATTGGATTAGACTCAGAAACAGTCTCCTTTAGACTAGACTAGTGCATATTTATTAAGCCTCCATACAGTCAGCGTAAAACCAAGAATTCCTTCAAATTCAGCTTACCTCCACCCCACTTTTGCTCATTCTGTCATCAGTCTTTTCCGTCAGATGAAGGGATGCCCACCCTCAGCAGAGGGAGGACAGTTAAAGGAGGAACAGTTGATATGAAGAATGAACGATGGTTAAGCTGGAAAACCCTGTCAAACTCTCTGGTTGAAGACCCCCTTTTAAAAACCTTGTTTTTCCTATGTACTTAGGGCATAACAGCTGCAAAGAGGGTATTACTGTGAAAGAGGGAAGATTCTGGGTCTGCTGCTTAGGCAAAATGGATTGGGGAATTATTTAGGCATGCCGCAGGTTGCCCAGATAAATGCAACATTTTACCATGGCTCCAGGATCAAACTTGAACCATTCTTAAACATGACACAGTAAGAAAACAGAATCACAATCCTGACATTTTTGGTTTGCATTGATGAAATGTACAAAACACGCACCCCATCTCTAGCAACATTTCCTCTATTCCTCATTATCACACCAGGCTTTGTTGTTGCAACCCTCTAATAATCAGCTATAAGCAAACTACTTTGGCAGCCACTGCAAAATGCTGCTGCACATTTGCCCTACAGAAAGTGCAGAGGGGCAGGATTTGTTAGAATATAGCATGGAATTGCATTGCTTTCCTCACTGGCTGTTAGTTATCTCAGATGCTATCCTACTGCTAGCTAGTTGGGAAGCTAGTTCAAACACTAGTTGTAATAAGCAGGAATTTTGACAGGGCCACAATCTCAGGTAAGCTGCAAACACAGATGCTGCTGCATGTGAAATATTTGTTCTTCTCACCTGAGAACTGAGAACACTCCATATCTGATAAAAGCAAAACATCTTTGATACGTCACACTTTTAACAAGACCCATGTATCTGAAAAACCTGTGGTCAATTTGGCACTGACCCCCCCTGGGGGTTCTCACACACACACACCCCGGCTCTACAGAGCCAGCATCCATTCACATGAGCTTAATGATCATGAACATTTGCCATGAACCCCAATAATATGTAAAATAGTCTATCACTGGGGAGTCCTCCACCTTCTTTCTAATGTTGTCTCTCAGGATACAGCAGTATCAACTCCAGTGCCTCTCATGTTTTGCAGCTCTGTTCCATCTTTATTACTGCAGAGATGTTTTGGGTTTCTCCATGGAAGCCGTTAATAAAATTTATTGTTAGCTACAAACTCTGCAAATCCAGTCCCTGGAATATAAGCCAATGCAATATATTGGCTTCAAAGCTGGCAGGATCAAACTAAGCAGGATCATTTGGTGGGATTTCTGCCCAAAAGGGAGCTGAATGCCAGGTCATGCAGAGTTACCAAAGGCAAGTTATTTATTTTATATTTCGAAGCAAGGGTGACTTTGACTGAGATCCCCTTTAGTCTTTGGATCTCCCAAGGTGAGGATGGGGTTAAAAGAAAGGATTTCCTAAATCCAACTCTGTTCCAAAAAGGTTAGGGATAAAACTAGCAGCAATTATGTACTGTTATTAAAATAGCACCTAGAGGTGCATGCCAAGAACCTCGCTAAACACACAGAGATGATTCCTGCACCAAAGAATTTTCAATATGAACAGACAAGACAAAGGCAGTACTGTTATTCTCATTTTGCAAACACTGAACTAAGACACAGAGACTAAGTCACCACGGCACAAAGATTAGGTCACTTGCCAAGGTCATATGAGGGATCTGTGGTACAGCCAGGACCTGAGTCTGTTGGTATGACTCAATCACAGTCCTGTGTTTCATAAGAGTAGTCCCCTTACTCATCCCAAGTTTCCAGTACTGTGTTGGTCCAGTTTTGATTTTCAGAATCAAAAGTCAAAGAACTTTATCTCAGAATCCCACTGCACCCAATTCCCCCATCAAAAAAAGTTTGACTGCAGGAAGAACATGTTTCTGTAAACCAAGCCACATTTTTTATAGGCCCACATCGGGAAGAGCCTCTTATTCGGTCAGACCTATGTTGCCACCCTGCCTACTGTTACATGCAAGCGCAGTCTCGGCAATAGGCCATCTAATTGCTTGCTTACTGTGCAAAAATGCCCATTTTTTACTAGTTGCGGAAGAGTGGGAAGGAGTCCTTCCTAACCACAGCCTTGAGCATCAGGCCTGGCTAAAAATTTTTGAAGTGATTTATTCCACTAATTTTGTAAAGATCATTTTAATGAACATCTTACTTTAAACAAAAAACAAAACCAAGACCAAATCTTTATACTCAACACCTCTGTTCCAAGATCCAAAGTTATGAAGGGGAGATTTCAAAGGCAGAAATGCCAGTATTTAATTCTCACTTACTTTCAAGGACAGTGGACTCTTGATGACCCTTTGTGCCCCTATAAAACTTCACATTTTCTTGGTCTTACATCTAGAATGCTGTACTTGGATGACCTCAAATTACTGAGAAGTCCTTCACTTCCAAAACTCAAACTGCAATATTTTATGTGCATGCTGCAATACGACATTTCTGTTTTTCTGAAATAGATTGCTGTCTCTTCTGGCTGATACTGTCTTCTCCCCTAAGAATTTTACAGGAAATGAATGGGGAAGAGAGACATGTTGCTCTCTTCCCCACCTGCATTGCTTGCTTAAGAAGCAAAGCAAGCCTTAGGTATTTTATCTATAACAGGCATGACAATTCACAAGAGTAATTTCTGATGAGAGTCATATGTCTTGTTGACATGTCATTTGTTACTATGAAGAGGGCAAAACAATTTATATTACCATATTCTGTAAACATTATTTCAGGTGAATTTTTTATCTCCACTACCTCCTTCACCACCATCTCTTTACTTAGGGGTCAAACTTATTGGTTAGGTTATTTCCCATTAAAATTGATAGCTGTTTTCTGGTTATTCAAGCTAGCAGGAGTAACAAAAGATTCCTGCTTTTCTTCTAGCACTCACCCATGCCTATAGATAAAGCTACACTACCCTTGTCAGGGATTGTGTGCCTCTAGCTCGTGGAAACATTCCCTGAAAAACACTAATTTCTGCCACAGACTCAGCCCATTGAAAGCAAATATGAGGTTTCAACAGATTCTGATGATATAGGAGCTGAATCCCTTTTGTCCCTAGTTCTGAGCCCCAATGCTAAATTCACCTCTTAAATTCCGCAGAAAGATGAAAATAGGAAGGAGGAAATTATTTCTGGAAGTATTCTGTTGCTGCTACAGAAATACTGGGTCAGGTTCATGTCTCACTTGAAAAAAACCCAAAGCCATTATTAAGTAATCATGTATTTCTCTTTATTTATCCTACAGGTCATCATGTGGATCAGTGATTTACAACATGACTGAGAGTCTGCAAGGAAGTCCAACTTACAAGCAGGAAGGCTTAAGTCCAACTCACCAACATAATAACGGAAGTTCTGGCATCTTCAAAGATAATCTCACAAAAAAAACAGAGCGCACTTGTTTTCTCACTAGGTAATTCTGGCTTTACAGATAGCATCAAACTATTACATAGCTAACGCTGCTTTTAAAAATATGGCGTTTCATCGTTGATTCATATAGAAGTTCAATAAAAACAAGGGTTGTGTTCACTTTGAGGAATGCTAACAGAATACTCAGCTGTGAATTAGAATATCAGATAAGCTAGTCCTTATTGACAAATTAATTATTTCTATCATTCATTACTCTTTCTTTTTTAATCAAAAACTCATTAAGTCAGTGGGTGAGCTGTTCTGAGGAGGAATAATCAAAAGATAATCACACCAGCTTTGAATAATTTTATCACAGCTCATACACTTTAGGCTTCTCTAGTGATCTAAAGGATGAGATTTGAACTTCATTACGAACTGATTATAAATATAATTCAGATGGATGGGAAAGTAATTTGAAGAAATTTTATCCTGGTAATGAGTTCCCTTTGAAGCTTGTGAGCTCGTTGTCGGACAAATTTGTGAACAATTATTGCTTGTCTACAAGGAACTAGGATGTTGAAGAAGTTCTTGGATTTATTAATTAAATTAGTTTCTAAGCAGAGAATGAAGAACACTGCCATATAACTTTCTCTTTTGTCACATTAAATATGCCTTCCAGTGCTCTGATGGCTGAAAGTTTTTAAGGACCCCATCACTGAGCTTGAGACCATGTCCGTTTTTTTTCAAGCCACACACTCTGGTCTAATAAAAGAGATGCTTTCCTCTTACATCCATTACATCACTTATATCTTAGATACTCAAAGCAACTTCCATATTCCTTTGAGAAGCAGCCCAGGCAGAGTGTGCTCACCCATCTCTTTTGCAAGGGCTGTATCATTGCAGATCGCATTACTAGCCCTATTCAGCTGCCTTAGAAGACACAAAAAACTGACCTGGTAGGTGGTTCATCACAATCACTAGGAAGCAATGGCTACATATCATATGTGCAATATCAGATTCATTACCCTTACCACCTGCTCATCTCATTTATCTCATACAGAAAGAGTTTTGCACTGCGTGCTCCCAGGAGCAGGCATGGTGGTGCAAGTACATCTCTGTACAGAATGAGCCATAGTAGGCCCCGAGGAGCTGCCTCCGTGCAATGACAAGCAGGCACCATTATTGGCGATCCTGTTTGAGTCTGTCCCAAGACAGTGCTTTGCATTACTGTTGCAAGACAGAAAGGTTTCTGCAATACATGCACACACACTGACCTACCCCTCTTAGGGTACTCTCATCAAGGTCAGCAGGTAAGGACAAAGGAGACACACAAACCTTTTTTAATAACCCAACTTCCCCTGCAGCTGGCATCTCAGTACCCCACAACCATGCTGTAGGAACTGCAAACCTTAGGACCATTTTTGGACATGCTCCCCGTGCCAGAGCATAGCATGCAGAAACCTCAAGGCCTGAAACTAACAGCCTTGTGATCAGTCCTGGGCGATGCAGGTTGGGTTCAGTTTAGCACTCAGTACCTACAAGAAATGGGTCTGAACCACAACCTCCAAGCACCTCCAAACTTTGGTAGGGCCTGAGTTTAGAAAAATGCGTGTTTCAAATTGTAAAAGCACCGATTCAGTACCTGAGTTTAAAGACACATTCCAGTGTGTCATACTAATAGCCCTCAGGAGGCTGTCTCAAAATGCGGTAATGCAACTCCCATGGTCATACACCTGGCAGAATAAGTGCTCCCTTCCATTAAAAATGTCATTAGCTCTAGGAATGCTAAGATAAGATGTACACAGTGCTCATTTGTATGCTGGTATCTATTTCTATATCTATATTCATCCTCTCAGATTATTGAGCAGACACAAAGATAGCAGCAAACACAGAATGCACCTATTAATAATAAATAGATTTTCCTCTATGTGCCTGAAAACATTTTCTCATTGAAGACGTGCACAGCCATCAGTACTTCACAGATGTAAAATCTAAAAGGACTGTGGAATTAAGCATGCCCAGATAACATGTTAGAGTACAACAATTCTTGTCCATGCTGAGGGCTACATCTTGTTAACATGCGTTCTAGCAGTTTTTAACATAATGCATTAGCTCATTACAGATAAGCCCTGAGCATATGCAGTCTGGGTAATCTAAGAGAAATAATAGCGCCTTTCAAAAGGATGAACTGACAGAACAAGAAGCGGAAATTTAACTTCACCAAGCAGACCATCTCAGCAGCAGTTCCTATAACATAAGTCACAGACACTCCAAATGCTTATTGGTTTTCCTTGATTTTCCTTCAGCTTGCTGTTCCTAAAGGTACCGGGGGCTCAGACAAATTGTTTAGGTTTGGAATTAGGAACACACAAAGGAACCACGTCAAATTTTATTTATAAAATTTAAGTTCTACCTTAAAAACATTTAGGTATTTTTTTAGCTTCTAACAGTTCACTTGAAAGGCTGTTAAAGGCCATCACTTTTTTGCTAGCTAAAAACCTCTTAACTTCTAGCCTAAACCCATTAAACCAGGACAACTGGGCTTCAGCTAACATGAAATTCTGTATCTGTAGAAACTGACAAAATTCCCAGGGACCTCAGTAGGACACATGTTGCAGCTTCAGACTTGCAACATATTAATATTAATTTGCCTAAGTATTAAGACAGAAAGAAACATCTGAAATAAGACTGTGCAATAATACTGCACCCAAAATACATTACAGAAATTTTAGTAGAATTTATATTATTGAGTTTCTGCAGAGATGTACATCAAAGTCACAGGACTGGGCAGCTTTATTGCTCACTCATGCTGGGAAGAGTTATTATGCATTTCTCCAAATTCCTCACTTTTAAAAGCACTATATACATTGTCAACATGTAAAATAACCAGTACTTTCTAAAATATTTATTACCTCCTGTTACAAAAGAGAGCTATAAACAAAAACAATGTTAGGGCAGCATTCTATAGGCTGATTAAAAATGGTGAATGCATCATTCTTTCTTGCGATTCTTAATTGTCAAACAAGAGACATATGCTTTTGCAAAGGCAACACACTTTTTTTGTGCTTAGATCTGAGTATTTTGTACAATTACCAAGCCAACAAAATATAGCCCAGAGCTTGAGCCTATGAGATGCTGAAAACTTTCACCTCTCCCTCCCACTACTAACTGAGGTCACTTACCAGTTTACATGATCTTCTTTTCAAAGAATTTGGTAACTTGTTGCCTGGTCTCAGTAAGCAGCTTGCTCCACATCCTTTTTGTGGAGTGCTCTGTACCTTGAGATTGCTTGTTCACCATGCAAGGCAAAGGGAGATTGTTTCTGCAAATGGAACTGCCTAGATTTCTGGTCGCATTTATAATACTGCAACTTTAATCCTTTCAAAGAAGTCTGTTACATTTTGTTGCTCTGAGAACATACTGAAGAAACAGCCCTAACCTCTGAATTTCCTTATTTATAGCCGTACTTGTACTTTATCGCAGTCATAGAAGCCAGACTGTGCAGCCAGTCCTGAGAGAACTCCCTTGTTACTGAACCAGACCACTGCTGGGATATGTCTGCAGAGTCAGGTAAGCAGCTGTGTGAATGCTCTCTGCCACTCATACTGGAGAGGCTGAAGTCCATCCAACCCTGCCTATAACTGGAATGAGAATGTGTGTTTGCCTGCCTGCATGCGTGCAGTCGTGCCTTTTATATTGTCGTGATACAGCCAACACTTGGCGGATGGTGCCATTTCTCGGACAGTTTAGGTTTTGATGAGACACCCTCTAGTGAGTTATGTTTGGTGAGAGGCAAGGAGAAGGTTTCTTGCTATCCTGGGACAGACATGTACTGCATTCTGCTGACTCTAAAGGGAATCCAGGGCGGGTAGCTGAGATTAAGACATCTAGACTGTAGGTATCTAAAACTAGGCAAACAAAGACCCATTTTAGTTGGCAGGTATGAGTTTCATATTTTAGAAAAAGAAAATTTCACACTGAACCATTGGGGAAATCATCCATTGTTCATTTGCAGTGTACACCTTTCCACAGAGGACAAAAATCTTTAACTGTCTACTGCATTTTTAAAAGGAGCAGTACTCTAAAACCCATTAACATATGCATTTCAGTCCTTAATTTTTAGTTGTGATTATTCACATTCCACAGGAGTTCATTTTAATTCTCACTATATATTCCATGCCTGTGATTAAATTTATATGTAGAAATACTTTTTTCTTTGTTTCCTATGTGGAGCACTAAGAAATTAAAAAAGCCCATTTTGCCCACTTCAGATCCTCTGCAAACAGGTCACAGATCTGTGCAGATTAGACGGATTTTTTTTCAATAGCAAATGTCTGCCATAAAGAAATCTGAATGACACAATCTGTACCATTGCTTCTATCAGTCAGGACCATGACTCTACATATATTAATGTACTGTCTCCAGTAGAAACCCAGCTGTCTGAAGTCAGGTATTTACTGTTGCCTGATTCTCTAAAGCGCCTCTGTTTCCTCTGGTAATACCATAAAATCAGATGAATAAGGCTCAGGTCTTTAAATATACTCTGGAGCCCAGCAGAGCTGATGGTAAGATTGTTTAACCCTGCCATGAACACTGAGGCAATCCCAAGCACAAATACAGGCTGGGTGAAGAATGGATTGAAAGCAGCCCTGAGGAGAAGGACTTGGGAGTGTTGGTTGATGAGAAGCTCTACATGAGCCGGCAATGTGCGATTGCAGCCCAGAAGGCCAACTGTATCCTGGGCTGCATCAAAAGAAGTGTGGCCAGCAGGTCAAGGGAGGTGATTCTGCCCCTCTATTCCCTTCTGCTGAGACCCCACCTGGAGTACTGCATCCAGCTCTGGGGCCTCCAGTGCAGGAAAGACACAGATCTGTTGGAGTGAGTCCAGAAGAGGGCCACAAAAGATGATCAGAGGGCTGGAGCACCTTTTCTATGAAGACAGGCCAAGAGAGCTGGGGTTGTTCAGACTGGAGAAGAGAATGCTCCAGGAAGACCTTATAGCAGCCTTCCAGTAGCTGAAGGGGGCCTACAAGAAAGCTGGAGAGGGACTTTTTATAAGGGCATGTAGTGATAGGATGAGGGGTAATGGCTTTAAACTGGAAGAGAGTAGATTTAGATTAGATATTAGGAACAAATTCTTTACTATGAGGGTGGTGAGGCACTGGAACAGTTTGCCCAGAGAAGCTGTGGATGCCCCATCCCTGCAAGTGTTCAAGGCCAGGTTGGATGGGGCTTTATGCAAAGTGGTCTAGTGGGAGGTGTCTCTGCCCATGGCAGGGAGGGTAGAACTAGATGATGTTTAAGGTCCCTTCCAACCTAAACCATTCTATGATTCTGTGTTCTGTTCATACTTCACCCATTGCGACCTAAACTGACCTTAAACTCCAGATCTCAGGCACTGCCATCTAAACGCTAAGTTGGACAAGTATAAGATTTAGGTACTTTTTAAAAAGCAGATTTGAAAACCGTGCCCTGTCTGGTGCCAGTCTAAAGGCTTCCAGTGAAAACAGAAAGTCCCTAATTAAGTAGCAAGTGCCCCCCGTGGCAGGGGGGTTGGAACTAGATGATCTTTAAGGTCCTTTCCAACTCTAACCGTTCTACAGTTCTATGATTCTAAGTGGGCAGTACGAAGCAAGCACTTCCCTGTCTGACTGGCTGGGGACAGTGACAGCCGGGGAGCGCAGCCAGTGAGGCTCAGCACCGCCAGCAGGGCAGCTGCCGTGGGAAGTGGCTGACTGGTCTGCAGCTACCAGTGTGCTGACGTTCGGCAGGGAGGAAGCAATTCTCTAATTAATAGGCCTTGGCGTAGGTTCAGATGTTGTCATGCCTGTGACTTGATAGGTTTAGAGGAAATGTATATCTGAAAGGAAGATCTGTCCAGAATGATTGAGTTATACTGCAGTTAAAAGCAGAACAGATGTATAAGCAGAAGTGGTGGTGTCACTGAGAATCAGTTACACATCCCATGGGAAAACCTTCATTTGTTGGATAAGGACAATATGCTACACTGCACACATATCCTCCTATAAATGTAATCCATTTTTCCTGCTCTGAAAGTATGTGTGACAGCTGTTCTGCCCAGAAGCAAAACGACATTTTATATCAAAAGCATTATTGATTTTTCTTCTTAACTGATTTTGGTGAAGCATTAAAAGGAAAGGTTAATGTACAATACACATCTACAGAAATTGTCAGTCAGCCTTGGAATTGGAAAGGTTTTGGTGTTTTCTACTAACTCTTCACATTTCCACACCCTTCTGCATTTTTTGGTTCTGCCAGGAGAAGAGGCTTCATATGTGTCTCATCCAGAGAAAAGCTGGAATAATCCTGAGAAAAGCCTGCCCAAGCAAAATTCACAGACAAAAGAAGTGCAGTTGTTTGATTTCAGACATGCATTTAGGATAGCAATGAGCTGGAACTGGATGCAGGTATCTGAGTTTGTAAGCCAGAGTCCTGGCTGCATGACCAAAGGACTCTCAGCACCCACTGGAGTGTGGTACCTTTGCTGCAGGACTTGAATTCCACTTAAAAGTAGGTGAGGATCAGTTCCACACAATATCTGTGACCTGCTTGCTCCCTGCAGGACAATGTCTCCTCCCACGCCCCATCTCCTGGGGGATGGTAGTCCCAGGCCATCTGCCTGGAAGTAATGGGCCTTCACCTAATCCCTTTCTCTTTGGACCCTGCTCCCTGAACTCAGGCAGCCCCTGTATCTCATCAGCGCTAACTTTATGTCTCTGTGTTTACCATATGGTCTAGGACTTACTCTGTCCATCGGGGAGGATAAACCACACCACAGATATGGCACAGGTGACTCTTAAAAGAAAGAAGAGATGGTACCTTATTAGCTTCTCAGAGAAATCTACATGCGTGCTGTGGGTTCCTTCCACAAACCGCTGAAAGGCATGTCATTGGGATATCTCAGCCATCAGCTTAATGCTTTACAGTTAAATTTTGACTGCTTGTGAAATGATTCCCATGTCCTGTGGCAGAGAGTCAGCCAATGAACACTGTGAAGAAGTCCAGTTTTCCTGCTCCCTTTGGAAAGAAGCCAAGACCATTGAAAGCAGTTTGTGGGGTTTTTTTAAAAAAAGGAGATGGTGTTCACTGGATTGGGGAAAATTACTTGACAGTAGTCATATGGATTGGGAGAGATCAAGTCCCCGATCCAGAAGAATTGTATTTATACAAAATGGAACACCTCTAGCAGGGGCCACAGCAAGAACACCACCACCAAATACATTACAGCCCCGTAATCAAGCCACTTCTACGGGCTGTGGGAGAAGGAGGTTCCTGTGCCATGTGGACAGGAGAAAAATGCATTTCTCTTACAGAAAACTTGCCTGTCAACAGGGGAATGTAATCTCACACAAAGTTTTGGTCTCAACAAAACATTTTTTTATTTAAAAAAAACTTTTATAGGGAAATTCCCAAACAGCTCGATTTCTAATATTTATCTCCTAGGAATTCATTTACCAGGTGCACACAAGAACTGGGAACATTTCCTTTTTGGCCAGCTCCCCTCACTTGGGCTGGCTGCAAGCCACACAGGTGAGCCTCAGCTGCTGTTATCTAAGCTGTGAAACATTTCAAAAAAAGAGAGAAAGATATAGAATGATATCCCTATCAGCAATGAGCCAAAATCAGATGTTTCAACTGTTGGTATCAGCAGGGAAAATGTAATGATGTTTTCAAGACTTTTACATTTATAGACTTTATTTAGCTACAATAGTCCTTGCTGATGGGTAGCTTTTCAGTAGCTATTATATTTATCATGATGACACTTCCCTGCTCGGTGAGAAATAGTTTTTTGTATGATAAGACACATATTTTATCTATTTATTGATCAAAAAAGAGATTCTTAATGCAAATAAGGAATGAAGAAGCCCCTTGGCTTTTCTAGTCTGGTAGATGAGCTTAAGCCCAGCAGCGAATGAGGTATCCAGCTGAGAGATGTACGTGATGGAGCTTTGATTCAACTTTGAAGGCTACGGAAGCTGTGACTGATTCAAACTTTTCACTGGTATGCTCTGTCTCAACTGTAAAAATATTCTACTGGAACCTGCTAGGAGATCTGTTTCTGCTGAATTGGCTGCTTTCCATTCCATCTTTAGTACTAGTAGGTTTTCTGGTTTAAGTTTTGTCATCAACAAATTGATTTTACATGAGAAACTTGCCTCTGTCATCATGAATGATGTGTAATGGTCTCCAAAACTCAATTCCCGGTTTACTGCAGAGATACTTCTTGCTCAGAACGTATTGCTGACCTCTGTGCAATTTCACAGATGCTACCAGTTTTGTTTCGAAATCAGTCATTGTCATCAACTCCAGATTAACAAAGATATTAAATCTAATGAACACAAGGAGTTCTTGGCAAACATTCATTATGTAGCATGTTCAAATTCTGGATCATCAGTCCCATAAGCTCTTTTACGTGTTTTGTTGCTTTGGATGTAGGTGAATACAATAAGAATTTCAGTCATCAAGAGCTTTGTCAAGGTTAATTTCTGTACTGAACTTAGAGGGGATTCTGTTATCCACCATACTGCTGAAGCATTTCATGCTTGTGCTTCTGCACATACTGTGTTGCACCAATCAGCCCTCCATGCCATTTCTTTTCTTTTTTAATCAAGATTGAAGAGGTACCCTGTCTCACACAGATAATCCCCTTGCAGCCTCTCCCAGTGACTTTGCTGTAGTTTCTCTCTTGTCAGAAATATTGCTGCGTTGCATTTTTGACACAGTATCATTTATGGTCCTTCATAGTGATCACCCCAAGGCCCTTCTGCTGATATTGAAGCTTTTAGGCCCACCCAGAAGGGGAAGATGCAGATCTAGGCAGTCAGAAGGATACTCCCTGACTCCCTGTCCTGAAGTGACACTACTTGTGTGAACGTGCACATCTTCCCTGATCATTTCGGAGGGTGTTCACCACCTCTTTCTTTTCCCCTGTTTCTCTCAGCAGACAAGACACTTCTGCTTCAAAACTAAATGTAATCTAAAAGCTTGTATGACAGGACACACAGAAATCTATCAGTACCATCTAAATAAGAGCAGCACTGACAGATGTAGGCACAAAATTGATGTGATGGCATTTGGTTTTCATTCCAGCAACCCTCTCACAAAACCTAGGCATGTGAAAAAGGTTTCCGTATCTGAAAAGACCATTAAATAATATATATAGGCCCATTTGATGCAGATTTCACCAGTAGCCACCTCTCTGGAGGACTCTGCTTTCGGGTTTCATAGAGAGTACCTCAGCATATGACAGAGATGGGTATTAATTTATATAGCAAGCGACCTTGCTACTTGGGCAATAACTAAAGGTAGTGATCAGCATGATCTTTTGAGGGGCGAAGTTCAGTTTAAAGCAGACCATACCATAAGGAAATCTAACTCTAGTTAGACACCAAACTAACACAGATTTTGATTTCTTCCCTTTGATTTCAGAGGAACTCCTTGTGTACCTTAAGTCCTAAACTCAACCAGCATCCAAAATTTGACATAATAGATGCTATCAAAGATGACAAAATAATGGGACAGCTGCTTTGAAAATAAAAGAAATAAAAGGATTTCATGTGAAGACTTTCTTAGCATGTTAAAAAGCTGACATTGTGAGCCTTCAATACAGATTTCAGACCCAGGGGTGTAAGCACCTAAATAAAAACTCTGCTCTGATTTTCAAAGATATTTTGTACTGAGATCCCCGACTAAAACCTAAAAAGGCCAATACCTGCTCTTCCCATCAGAGTGAAGTGTGGGTGATTCACACATGCTAATCAAGCCATACATTCATATTTGGTGGCCTCAAGGCAAGCTCAGGGCCGAACTTCAGAAACAGCGATCAGGATTCAGTTGCCTAAAAGCACCTCAGGCTGCTTGAAATATCTGAGACATATATATGAACAAAGTGATTGTCCCTTTGTACTCGGCACTGGTGAGGCCACACTTCAGATACTGTGTTCAGTTTTGGGCCCCTCACTACAAGAAAGACACGGAGATGCTGGAGTGTGTTCAAAGAAGAGCAACAGAGCTGGTCAAGGGTCCAGAGCACAGGTCTTATAAGAAGTGGCTGAGGGAACTGGGATCATTTAGCCTGGAGAAAAGGATGTTGAGGGGAGACCTTATCGCTCTCTACAACTACCTGGAAGGAGATTGTAGTGAGGTGGATGTCCATCTCTTTTCCTGGCTAACAAGTGATAGGATGAGAGGAAACAGCCTTAAGTTGCACCAGGGGAGGGTTAGATTTGATATAAGGAAACATTTGTTCCCCAAAAAGGGTTATTAAGCACTGGAACAGGCTGCCCACAGAAATGGTTGAGTCACTGTCCCTGGAGGTATTTAAAAGATGTGTAGATGTGATGCTTAGGGACATGGTGGACTTGGCAGTGTAAGGATAAGGGTTGGACTCAATGACCTTAAGGGTCTTTGCCAACATAAATGATTCTATAATTCTATGGCCTTAGTGGACATGATACAGGAAACCTAAAGGAAACCTGGAAACCTATGTTCTTCTGGACAGGTACAAGCCAGACAGATGAGATGCAGCCTCACGTGTCTCAAAAGGCACCAGCTACATAACAATTGGATTACTGAAACCCAGCATGTCAGTACTGCTTCTGCTGTTTGATGTGAGCTGTTTCCATCATCTTGTTCCCTTGGAACCAAGGAGGGAGGTCTCCCTCCTTCTATCTGCCCTGCCACCCAGGAGAAAACCTATGATTTTATAGAAATAACTCCCTGTCCAGAAGCATAGCATCCCAATACACCCAATAAACAGTGCCCAATACACTGGGCTGTATGTTCCTACAGACATGTGAGCATTTGACGCTCTGTTATTTAGTGCCCTGGCAGAGCAAGGGAAATGTCAGTTAGAGAAGAGAGTTAGAAGTGGCCAAAAATGTGCAGTCACTGCATTTCCTCCTCTTTCCTATCTATACATATAAACATATAAATCCATTCAAAATAAACATATACCAACCAATAGTAGCCACGTTCCCTTTCAAGATGAAAAAATTCATTTAGAAACAAGTCTAAATGACCAAACCTTAACACACTCCTTGAAATATTCTTTAAGAAACCCTGACATGACCAGGGACCACAAGGGATTCAGACAGTGCAAGAGTCCTGCAGTCAGTCCAAAATGGGTCTCTACTTGTGGGACCAGACAGTAAACACTGGAGTTTTGTTTCTGAGATGGTAGCTAACCACATACTGAGGTCACTGTTTCAGAAACTAAACCCTACAAAGGCTCCACTTCCCCATCATATAAGTGAGCTTTTGTCATGCCTCTCCCTGCATGAAATCTTTCAGTAAACCCACCTGATCTTAAAGAATTCTTTCCCATCACTTTACTTTTTTAAAGAAGACGGAACTGAAGATTAGATTCATGCAACCAGTCACAGCAGTCACTCTGTTGCTCTGGTGCCTTTAGAAATTGCAAACAAATGTGTTTCCGGTGCTAAAAAAAGAAACTGTAAACAAGTAAAAATCTCTCCCCCAGAGCATCTGTCCTAGTGTGTGACTTACACCTCTTTCATGCAGTCGGTTTTTCTAAACAATGACCCAAGTGTCCTTGTTTTATAGGAAACTCTCTCGTCAGGAACTCCCTCCTGCAAATCCAGACATGCAGAAGTTCAGCACAGGAAGTCAGACTGTCATGGCTCCAGGCATTGTTAATCATTTTTAAATGATCATTAAAAAGCAGCAGCAGTGAAAGGATGCAGCTCTGGTGAGGTCAGATAACAAAAATGCCTTTTGGGGGAGGGGGCAGGGTAAAACAAAAACACATTTTGCAGACTGAGTTTTAAAACACTCTATTCAACATCTTGGAGCTTAGGACAGGAAAAGAAAAATACAGTACTGGGCTGACAGTTTCTGAGGCAATTCCTACCCTGCTTCCTGTGGCCCCCCGTTCCCAACAGACAGACCCGCACTCCCTCTGTCTCTCTTTGTGCAACCACAGAGACTTTGCTGTACCCAGTGCTGCCTTGGGTCTAATACCTCTGGTCTCCAAAACCTGGCAATGCTCAAAGTGCTGTGCATTGCAATAGTACTGCTCACTCCACAGTTTCTGGGTGCTGTGCCCTGCCTTGAAAACTTTTAAAACCTTTGACTTCTTAAAGCCTTTAGGTTTTAAACCTTTAAAATTCAGATCCAGTTTAAGTCTTTTCATGCAGCCCAATATTTGCAGTCTATGTGGGCTGTACCTATGATTTGCCATCATTAATTATGCCCATCCATGACTGTGGTGTCATTTGTGCGATCAACTAATGCTGACATAAATGTCGTTGACCCTATTGTTTTGAGAAACGAACAGCACAAGGTATTTCTTCTCCCCCTCTGAACCTCTCCTATACGCTACCATATGGTTTCTGTACCAAGGGCACTCTGCCATCTGGACTGTGGAGCCTAATGCCCTGAGGAAGACATTGACATAAACCAATTTATGTTAAGACCCAGACCCCAGACATACGGTATCAGTGTGGCCATACGGCTGGCCTCAGCAGATGAGGATGGATTACTGAGTCCCCAGTAGCTTTCCTACTTCCTCCCTCCATCGGTGGTCCGGGTTCTCGGCTGTGGCAGACATGTCCCTGAGACCCCCCGGGGCCCGGCACGGTTAAGGATGCTGCCCACCCTGCCAGCAGGATCCTGCTGTGGCCCCTCGCAGGCAGGAAAATCTCTGGTCGCCCACCCTGAAGCCACCCAGCATATCCTCACAGCACCCCCTCAGCCAGACAAAAGTGGTATCGATGGAAGTATCAGCATTAAACCAGTGGCCAGCAACCCTTTTCCTTTTATACCCCCTTTCTTTTTGTGAATTCCCCCAGTTTAACCCTGTAGTGTCTCAGCCCCAGTTATACTCCTGCCTTCCCCTCCTCAGATCTTGATCCCCACTGTGCCTCCAGGTACCAAGCCCTTCATCACCTCCTTCCCTCATCTGCCTGAAAAATAACCTCTGTTCCAGTCAGGAGCAGAGGACAGATATAGACAAACCCTTTTCACCATATAGAAAGGCAGGACATTTGCCTCCAGCCCATTTTTAAAAGTGTCCATGATGCAAATGCTGCTCATTGCCAGTATACAGAGAAAACACTGATAACCTCTGATGGCACCTCCAGTGTGTGCTGGCTGGGCCAGCATCTCAGGGAGTGCTCTGTGACCCAGCTCTCTTCTCCTCAGGGTTGCCACCCCTACCCATACGGGTGAAGCTCACAGCCCAACAGCACCACTGCGCCAACCAGCATAACCCTGCATGCACTGCCAGGAGACCATGGTGAAGCTTTCAATCACAAATACATGTATTTTAAGACAAGCTGAGGAAAAACTAATGGCTGATGACCTTATGAAACAAACAAATATTTGCTTATTAGTCTGCACTGAACTTCACAATTCAGTCTTGCACATATTTTTTTTTTCCCTTGCTTGCTCCATTGCCAAGCATCAAACCAGGCTGCTTGGCAACTAATTCACAGCTGTAGTTGCTAAGGAACCACCAAAGAAAGTAGATTAGTCTCCAGTAACCTGTTTCATTGTCAGAGATGTTTATTTTGCATAAAGGCAATAACTGTACACAAAGCGATTTATTGAACTTGGATGAACAAGAAAATTATGCAGCATTATTTTTCCTTCCAACAGCTTTCTCTGCTGTCACAAAATTCCACACAAAGACTCGAGCTTTTTCTCAGGGAACAGGATTTATTTATTCAAACTTGTGCACTCCATCCAGGGCCAAACTGGAGGATGTGGGCTCACAGGCTGCACTCCAGTCTCCCTGAGGAGACATGCATGAGGGACATCTGCGTCGTCTGTGCTTTCTCTCCAGGCGTGCTCACCTGCCAGCCACAACACCAGCCCCTGCCCTGCCCCAGACCTGACATCCAGGGAGGTCACAACAGGCTGCTGACCCACATGAGCCCAAAATAGCGCTGCTGCCAGCAGCGGGGTCATTCTGCAGAGCTCATTTTTCCCTCTTCGGCTGCTGCCTGCCCCATCGGGGTAGCAGGGGAGGGTAGGCTGCCCTTGCAAGGCAGGCAGCAGAACCTCACCTGCCTGCACTGCCCAGCAGCCATCCTTCCCACAGTGTCCCTTCTGCCCTCAGCCTCTGCTGAGCTGCAGGTCACCCCCACGCACCTCTGCTGGCTACAGCTGCCAGAGCAGCACTGGAACAAACCTCTTCCAAACACTCTGACTTCAGCGAGGAGCAAATGTCTTATCAGCCACTTACACCAAACAAGGAGCTTGACTATGTCTCTATATTTTTCCTTTGGACCCAGTTCCTCCAGTGGTCTTGCTCTGGCACTTTTTTGTGTACCCAGAGCCTTGTCTGTTGCTGAAACTTCTGACATTTCTTCAAATACTGTTTGGACAGCAATAGAAAAACAGCAAGGGATGAGCTGTTCAAGGATTACAGTAACTAGGGATTTGGAGATAAAGAACAAAAATACATGCAAGAGGTAGTAAGGACTACTGCAGTCCTCCTCAGAGCTCTCAGGTAACACTGCCCATACCACCTCATGCAGTAACTCTGCTGTGCCCTAACACTGGCTGCTGATATAAGCACAGATTGGCAGACTTTTGTGCACAGATTTCTGGAGATCCATGGACCACTTCTAAGAGGCTTTACAAAGTTAAGTGAGAAAAGCAAATCTACCATCAGTAAATGTAAATTCTTCACTACATCTCCACTGGCAAAATGTTCAGGGATCTGCAGATCAAAAACAGTTTGAAAGCCAGAAACCCAAAGTTTATATCCTTTACAGAGCCACTCAGATCTCCAATCCAAGATATGAAGTGGTGAAGAACTCCTCAGTCCATTGATGCACCACTCTAGTAAGTGTGCTAGGAAAGGACTAGTAAGTCTTTTCACTTTTTCTGTTTGTTTTTTTTAAAAAAGCAAGTCTTAAGATGGCAAAAGAAAAAAGTTTCCAACCATGAAATCTAGTGCTGATTACTACACCGATTAGTTGTAATGTGAAAATTGCAGAAATTTCCTATGCGGAGTGAATTTAAGTTCCACGGGCAGTCACAGTATGGCAGGTGGAAGTACATACCACCAAATAAAACCAGCACATTCTTCAGTGAACAGCAAAACTAACAAAAGTTGGGTTTCTTACAGATGCATGTCCTCTTCTGCCTTCCCAATGCAGTAACTTCAGTTACCCTGTTCCTTCATGTCACCTACTCCTTCACGCCATGGCCTATGTGCCAGTTGTCTTCTTCATGCACGAGGACGGCTGACTGCTACCAAACACATTGTCAAACAGCTGAGTTATGCCTGCCTTTTTCTCTGAGGCACTAATTCAGGTCTCCTTCCTCTCTCCAGCTATTGATGTTCAAACAACCCACTGTGACATATTTCATGTTAAGATTTCTATCATCTCCTTCAAACTCAGTTAAATTTGGCCAGCAGGTTGCAGAGTTACAAGGGGAGAGGGAACTAATACACAAATGGAGAGACAGATCGTGTTACCACAGAAACCTCAGTTCCTTAGGAAACCTGGCTAAAAGTTGATATACAAGCATTACAGTTACTGAAAAGAAACAAAGCTCTTGGAAAATTAGGCCATTCACAGATAAAGCTTAAAGGAGAAATTATAAACCAAAGGTATTGTACAGCAATCCTGATGCAGACACCAGTACAGGAATTTCTAGAAAAGGGCTCCTAGACAACCTATTCCAGGTACTTTGAGTTAGCAGGAAAGCTGTCTTTGTGGGTTTAATGGAGAGAACTGTGCGCTTACATTTTGTAAAAACTGATGAGACACAGATCATCTCACAGTGTGTTTTGTGGGGCTGGGTTTTTATTACCCTAGCAAGCAATGCTAGACTTTTCCCACCAGCACAATATTACAATGTCAACGCAGTACAGCTACTCAGGTGCTAGTATGGGAATTAAATTCACAGCTATGTAGCCATAAATTGAACTGCTACCATATAGACTCCTCACAGATGACATTCAACAAAACATGGTGCCATCAATCTCTCTTCTCCATTCCCTTCTTCTCCCCAGGAGATCCCTAATTGGGGATGTCTGTGTTATACTACTGTATGTTACAGTGTCTGGAGGCGGATGTAACTTTTTCAACATACTGCAAAATCCAGCTGATAACCAGTCCTACGTAATTTTCTTAATTTAGCATTGATTAATGAGCAATCCAGCTGTTGCAAAATTTTCCCAATAGAGCAGTTTGTTAGGTCAAGGAGAGGGGAAAAAAACCCCACCACTTCAGTTAGATATGTTTTGTAGAAGCTTCTACAAAATAAGTGTTACAAACACTATATTCTCATGTCCAAGTTGTGAAACAATGGCTTGTGTTATATTCCCATGGCAATTTTCTTTTAAAAAGAGAGAGGGCTGTAACTCTCTTCTCTGTTTTCAAAGTATGATCTCACTCTCCAGATCTAGTTAGGGACAGAAGCAGCATCAAACTGAAAGGACAAGAACAGGAAGGGCATCTGTGTACTCTTTTCAATAGTCCAGGAAAGACTTTTCACACAAGTCTACACAATAACCTGGTGTGATGGTCCAAAACAAAACTCTGAGCACTGTCATATCAAGATGTGTAAGAAGAGGTTCCAAAATAAATCAAATGAAATGTGTGGATCACATCACCAAAACATACCATCATTATCCCCTTGGCCTGCTTGGAATATTTGTGCTTTAGGAACTTTATACAGCATTTGAATGAAACCATGGTGTTTGTTACCACTGGTATAGTTAATGTACCAAAAATGCAATTTCTGGTTTAAAAATATGTAAAATGGATATTCTCAGTTAACTAAAAAAAAATTAGAACAATAATAAATTACTTTTTAAAATTCTGTAGAATCAAAATCTGTTTGTAACATGCTGAGTTTCAAATATGTCAGAAGGTTTCAAAAAAAGTCCTCTCTAAATCAGGATGTATACATACTCACATATTCTAAAAATTTGCAAGTTGTTCCTATGAGATTTCTGGCTAACTTGTATTGGTTTATTCACAACCTTTTTTGGAGAAGTTAGGAAATTAAAACAACAGGTCTTTGATCTTAAATCTAACTTCCTGTTCCTTCTGGGATTATTTCCTATACTTTAACCCCCAGTCTGAACCTACAGAAAGCAAAATCTTGGCCAAATACCAAGCAGGATCTTCATCATGTCCTTACATATGTCAATTCTGATTCCACAGTTTATCATGCTGGAGAGCAATGCTAGATTCTTTTCTATACAAGTCTATGATGTCAACATGACTTCAGTAATATTCAAGATCAAGAGAAGAGAAAAGGGGAGGTGTTAGTGCTTTGTTACAACAATGTAAAAAGAAGGATGAGTCTTTGGTCATTTATGGATAATGAGCTGGAGAGAGAGAATAGCTGGGATCAGTAATGGGGGCAGGGACAGGACAGAGGAATGGTGCACGAAAGGATAAGCATTTTCCATTTTCTGCTCAGGCAGAAAAGTAGCAGAGAGAAGCCTTTATAATGCCTAAACTTTCTTTCCTTTTGCTCTGTCTCTGAGGCACTTCTTTGGCTTCTGTCTCTAGATAAGTCTGAATCAGTTGTGATTCAGAGCAGAAGTCAATGCCAAAACATTTGCGTCAAAGAGTAGCTAATTCAAACATTGGACCCCAAATGGCTCTTCTATAAGTAGAATTGCTTAGACTTCTTTACGCAAATTGATGAGTGCAAGGATGAGCTCTACTGCAAAACAGATCATTACATCAAAGCAGTAGCCCTTAAACTACACTTCAGCCAAGTGCTGGCTTTCTTCTGGAATCAAAGTAAAGCAGTCTATGTAGCGGTGTGTAAAAATAATTTAAAAACACAAGGTGCGTTACATCAGTGTGGAAGCCCATTTTGCGCAAGGGTAATTCTGCTGAACTCTGTCAAGGGACTTCACTGAATGCACTCTGCTGCAAAGGGAACACAATTAAGCATGAACCTTTAGTATTTCTTTGGATAAAGAAATAAGTCATTGCTGCTGCTGCTGCCAATCAACCAGAAGCAAAGCTTGGCCATAAACAATTCACAATCAAATAAATGCTGGCAGAACAGAAAGTTGTTACTTTTGGCTGTTGCTGTTGGCATGGTTTTATAACACACATGGAAAGACATGGCTCAAATTTTGCACACTGCATATCAAAATTAGATAGCAAAGAAAGGATACAATTTCCTTTGAAGTGCCTCAAGGGTATCTTATTTTGTTCTAGTGCACGAATAACTAAAATAATTGACTGTGAAGACAAAGCACCTCATTAGAGTCCCAGATTTTAAGAACTACTGTAATCATCCAGCCTGACTTTGTGCAAAAACACAGACCATAGGATGTCATTAAACAGCTTTTTTGTCAAGTCAAGTGCCTCCTGGTTGGGCTAGAGTATTGTTCTGTGGAAAGATATCCAGCCTTGATTTGAAAACATCAAGTGATACAAAATCCACAGCATCCCTAAGTGCATTGTTCACTGGATAAACATAGTCATTTCTAATCTAGCCTCAGCCTCTGACTGAATCTCTTATCTGCTAGATTAAAGAGCCTTCCGCAATCACAAATACTCCCTTCCATGAATTTAGATTTCATGGTCTGAGTCTCCCTGCTGCAGCAAGCTGCACAGGCAACCTCTGGTTGTACTGCATCACCTGGATGAATGCACAGGACGTGTAATCAGCAATGTAGAGCGACTCCTGACTGTATTAGTTTTACAGAGCACTCAAAATCTGCAAGTGTGCCAGAGGTGCTACCTTCTGCCCCCACCTAAGGGGAAGAAGTGCAAGGAGGCTGTGGCTGCTAAACGACTTATCTGACTGCATCTGGATGACAGTGGATAGAGAAGGGTCTGTGGCCCCAAGGGATGGTGCTCACAGGCCACGGGAGATGGTCTGAAACAACAGTATCCAAACTAAGTCTTCTCACCAGTTCAGTAATGATGTCGCCATCAGCACACATAAATCCCTTGCAAGGCAAAAGCTTTTCTAAAACACTGTTATTCGTGGAGTTCATTTCCAATTGTATGCCTACGTTTTAAAAAGATTGGACAGAGCTCTTTCCAAATGCCCTGACTAATGCTGTGCACAAGGCCTGTTTAGCTTCCCTCTTCCTACTGCCTGTCATTCTGATCACACATTCAAGGAAAAAGCTCCCTTCCATGCTCTCTCACATTGTAAGTTCATGCTCTGTTGATTATCCACCATAACCCTCGAGCCTGTCAGAATCAATGCTCTGCAAAATGCAATCTCAGGTCTGTATGCTTTGAGTAGGATGTACATTCCTTGTTCCTTGATAGATGATGTTGTATCCGGATGTTAAAAGGTTAACAAAAACACGCAGCTGCACAACTATTTGTCACCATTAGGACATAGCCTTCAGTAAGGGGAATTCTTTTATTAAATTTACTCAAGTATTGCCTCAAATTACAGTCAAATGTCTGCTGCAAAGCCTCATAGCAAATATTATTAGACAGTGATGCCACATATGTTATGTGTCTTTATAAGATTAGAGCTCACCAGGGTCACCGGAGTGAACAAAGCCATTCCAAAATATTCTGTCTAAAATTACCATCAAGAGGGCTCCAAACTCCTCTCTGAGACAAATACTGAGACATTGACAATGTTCACCAGAGCAGGATTCTGGCCTCCTTCATGGTGGGATGAGCATAGAAAAGTGGAGATGAAAAAATATGTGATGAAAATGTATCTTCACAGTATCACAGTATCGTCAGGGTTGGAAGGGACCTCTGGAGATCATCTAAGTCCAACCCCCCTGCCACAGCAGGGACACCTACAGTAGGTTGCACAGGACGGCATCCAGGCGGGTTTTGAATGTCTCCAATGTGGGAGACTCCACAACCTCTCTGGGCAGTCTGTTCCAGTGCTCCGCCACCCTCAGAGTAAAGAAGTTCCTCCTCATGTTAAGATGGAACTTCCTGTGCTCTTCTCATTTAGCACAGGAAAAAAAGGGTTGCAAGAAAACAAAAGGTTTTCCATAAAACCAGAATGCTCCAAAAGTGAAAATACAGTGACAAATCAAAACCCAATATATTTTAAAACACAGCTTCAGTGCTTTGTGGGCACAACTGTGCAGGCACCGCTCAGGCACAGCCCATGAGCCAGGACTCCTTCACTGCAATGCCCTATAACTACACAGCTGCCAGAGTGCACCTTGTCCCTCTTGTGCCTTCACACATAGGACAGACATCTGAGCTGCACTGCCGGGAAGGGAATTCCTTCCCACTCTTTAGTATACACCAGTCTGCAGTCTCAAAATCAGATTCAGTATAAATTGGTAACTGCTTCAAAACTGGTCTTCAAGGCCATGACATAAAAAAGATGTCAAAGCATCTATCTTAGCCAGTGTCCCTTTTTCAAAAGTGGCCAGTAGCAGACACTACAACATGTAGAGTACAATGTGTGCCAGCATATCTTTCCACCATCAGTCTATTAGCTATGCAGGAATAAACAGAGCCAGAGACAGGATCCACACCTCTGGATTTAATAGCAACAGACAAACCCATCCTCCGAAAACTTTTATAGATCTTTCTGTGACTCCACTGCCACTTTTGGTATCCACCATCTCCCACGCCAATGAGTTCTTCCTCTGTTTTATTCCTGAAATGAAAAATCTCCAATTATCTGTCTGAATATACACCCTGCTCACTTCAGCAGGTGTTGATTAATTTTTGCTTTATTAGGAAAAAAATGAATAATCATTCCATAGATACTTTACATTTGTCTTCAAATTTTCTCAGGCGATCTCCCTCCAAACTTCAGGCTCCTCTTTACTCTTTTGGTGTATGTGAAACCATTTTGTTGGCATTGCTTCCCTTCCCTGTGATATTTCTTGTCCTACTTGTTCTTCTAGGGGTGAAGTGACCAAAACTGCAAAGAGTTCAAAAATAGAATTGCTAGAGGTTTACATTACATACTAATGACAGTTTCTGGCTTGTTCCTTATGACTCCCATAAGGATCACAAATGCTTTTTTTGCCCCTCTCACCACATCTAATTGTCGGGCTGACATTTTCAGGACTTCTTATGATGTGTGTATACATATATATATATATATATCTGTAAATAATGCCCTCTTTCTCCATCTGCCCTCTTTCTCCCTCTGTCCTACATGCATATCTTTTGTACTTAGTAGACTGAATTTTATGTGCCAGTTCATAATTCAGTATTGTAAGACCACCTTGCAACTCTCCAGAGTAATTCCAAAAAGTTGCATCCTTTAAAACATGCTAATAGAAATTTGTTATAAAAATACCAATATAAAGAAGACTTAGCTGCCTCTACTGCAAAGTCAGCCCTTTCTCAGATTCACCTGTCTTGGAGAGCAAAAAGAAAATTTCAGTTCGATACTGTGTTGCTAGAAAACATGTGCTGTGTCACTTATTACCTCTGACTTGAAGAAATTTCTTGTAGAATTTTTTGTATCTCCCAAACTTTTTAAGGGGCATTCTCATTCAAAGAAGTCCCTGCTCCAAGTCTTTTCTCCAGCTGATTAACCTGTTTTTCCCCAACCCTACAAAATCCAAGAGGCAAAGCAAAGTCAAGGAGCAGAAAAATTTTCAAGAAAGAGACAGACATCTCCAAAAAGAAAAACAATCTTTTGTCTGTTATCAGAAAAATTGTAATGGGACACCACAGACACACAGCAAAAGCATAATGCTGGGGCAGCAGGGATTATGGAAACTACTTCCAACCAACACGGTGTATAACTTGGTACTGGAAAATTCTGTTGTGGGACCCAGGAGACTGTATCATCTCCGCAATGAGAAAGGGAAAACACAGTGCAACGAAGATAACTGACAAGCCAGAAGAGGGAAGTGCAGCAAGTGAAAGGTACTTGCAAGATAATCCCATTGGGACTGTGGGTTTTGACCTGTGGCAAATTTGAAAGGCTGATTCTAAATCCCAGAGGAGGACCTGGGAAAAGTTAGCAGGAACAAGGAGTGCCACCAGGGAGAGAACCCACATCTGCATTGTGCATAGTCCACCAGGCCTCCCGTGGATGCTGTAGAAAATTACAAGGCTTTGAAATCCCAAATTAATCTACAAACACTAAATTATCGCCTTGCCTCATAAAGTCTATAGGATCTTCCCACTTGACTCCCTGGGGCCAGTTATCTCCTGTCATAGCTAAAGAAATGCTTGTAACCTTTGCTTTCCCACACCCAGCTCCCTGTCGCTGGGCTAAGAGAAGCAAGCATCTTTTGGATAGCCAAATCACCCATGGGAACAGACAGATGAGTCACATCAGCACATGTTGCAGCACATGGTACATATCCCATCAGCAGAGCCAAGCTGGTGGTACACATGTGCTACAGCATCCCACTTCTATCACAAGGGTGTGTTATCAGCTGCAGCTGAAAGCAGATATAAAAAGTGTAAATAAGTGGGAGACGGGACTATAGTTCATTCTCATGTCATGTGGTTACAGTAAGTTTTGAAACAGCTTTGGCGTGCGGGTCTAACAAAAATTTACAGTACCTAGTAAATAGTTTTCAGGTTATGATTAATATCTATATAAAAATCATAGATAAAAGAGAAAAAAGTGCTCTGTTGGAAAAATGAGCCATAAATGCACATTTCTCTTATTTATATTTCACTATATTTCATAAACTGGAAAAAAAAAAACAACCCAAACCCCAAAATGCTACCTTTGCATTACCTGTTCCTGAATCATCTGTTCAGGTAGGAAAAGCGAGTGGAGTTATGTTGATTTACAAACCCCAAGAACCTGCCATCAATGTTTAAGCACTGGAGTCCACCATCAATGTTGCATTTTTTCAAGTGCCTCTGACAACATCCTGACATCAACAAAGATGAAACGAAAACATCCAGTAAAAAGAAACAAAGGAAGGAATGGTAGCAAAGAATTTGTCTGTAGATGGTCTAACAACATTGTGCCAGAGGGCGTTTTATATTGTTTTTAAGTAAATGAAGAGAAATGGGAGATGAGTTTTCCACCTTATAGCCCCATAACAGGAAAAACACGATCACTTGAGAATAATGTAAGGTGTAATGGGAAGATTATAAAACCACAGAGATGAAACAAGTACAGATAACCTTTAGAAGAGAGCTTGGGAGTGTTTGAAACAGCACTGTGGATCCTAGCTTGCAGCTTGTTTGAGGTGGCCCCATTGAAACCAGTGAAGAAACCTCCCACTGATTTGAATGCATACAAATCCTGACATACTCCAAACTTAAAATCCCGGCACAAGATAAACAAGAACTTGCATTATTATATATAGAATTTAACCACGAAAGGCATTTCTAGCTCTCCACACTGCGAACGCTTGCATATTGTATAAACAATGGTCTGCATATCCCAGGAAAAGTGCACTGTCCACAGATACTGCTATATTTCTTTCTGACCTACCCACCAAGGCAGATTTTCTCCTGACTCATGTAGAAATTCCATGGTGCCAGATGATGAGATAAGCCTGCGACTAGGCAGGAGGTGCTGTTGGCACAGCCCAGCGTAGCAGGAAACAGCATGGTAGAGGTTGCTACCCCAGGATTTTGCAAGGAGCCCCAAGTGTTTTCCCAGGAGACTGCAAGGCTTAAACATGGCTCTATGTTTTTTTCTCCTAGGATAAAACAGCTAGAATTTCTAAATTTTTTTTAACTTAAGAAACCTTCTAAAAGGCTCAGACTAATTTGCCAAAAAGACTTGAAGGCTCAGAGATACGGAAATTATTTTCTGATACTAAATATAAACATAATTATAAGTTCACAATGTATAACTTCTTTTATTTGAGTGTTAAATATTCTAGTTTTTCTGTGGAAACTCAAGAAATTGCTGCCATATCAAATATCCTTCTAAATTGATTTAGCTTTGGGTAATAAAACAGAACTGCTGATGCACCATAATTTCCAGAAAAAAATGGGGACACAGATGGCAGAAGAAAATGGAGCTGTCAGAAACTATGAGCATTCATATAGACTGTCACACTATCTATCTTGATGCTTTTCCCCCAGTACTGTGTTTCTGCAATGTGCAATGCCTAAGAACTACTGGCCTTCAAAACAGAACAACGTGCCTGGGCTTCCACATACACAACTGATTTGGAAGCCACAGAAGAAACTGTAAAAAGCTATATTTAAAGTATTATTCAAGATAAAGGTGACAGATTTATAAAAATTGCCTCCTGCAGTCAGGGACAGCAATGAGAAATACCATGATATCTGCTCTGTAACACTTCAAGAACTGAAGTCTTCAAATTTAGGAGTGCAGGTCTATAACCGAGAGCTGTGTTTGGCAGTAGATACATATCTGTTTCTTTTCCCCCTTTTTAAGTTCAGCACTGTATTTATAGGCATCAGGCTATTTTACAGAGTGAGAAATTAACTTACTTACGATTTTCTTTGCGGAGATTAACCCCCTAAGAAACTAAAAAAGAGAAAGAGGTCTTTAAACCATTCCCTCAAAGCAGTACAGATCCGCTACAGCATCACTGCCAGAAGCCAGACTTCTGTCACAGTCTTGGTCTTTAGCCAAAAGAACATCTTTTAACTTAAGATATTTTTAAAACATCCTAAGATATAAAAAGAGAGAGAAAAATAATAAAAAGAGTAACTTATGAGAGGTTATTTTCATACTATCTGAAATCAACCAACCAGTGGATACAACCCTATATCCTCCATATATGCCCTCGGTGACTTTCTCTGATCCAACTGAAATCTGAATGCCAATAACAACTCTTTGTGTCAACCTGGACAGCAGGAGTGAGCCAAACTCGGTGACTCTCAAGAGAGTTAGAGACATGTAGAGACGGGAACTCCTTTCCAGATAGTGTAAATAAGCAAGGTAGAGATCTCATATTGAAGAGATAATGAAGCAAAATAGCAACAGGAAAGACAGAAGGGTCCAAATACAAAAAAAAAGGTCAACAGGTTGTTCGATGAACACTTCATGATAGATTTCATGGGTGCTGTTTCCAGATTTATTCTCATTTAACTGAGAAGACTGAAGAGAGCCAGAAGAGTATGAATCTCACATTGATCCATGATTTGATAGACACAATTACATCAGTAACTGCTTTCACAGCAGTTCAGAAGGAAACAGAAATTTGTTTCGAGCTACCATGAATTATTTTTATTATTATTATAGATGAGTTTAAAAAAAGAGAGAACTAATGTTACAGGTTAGAATGCTTCTTTTGATCCAAAATGAAACACTGCTTCTCTTGAAGGCCTTCATTTAAAAAAGGGAAAAAAAAAAAAGATATTTTTATTTAAATATATCTATATTTTAAATTGTCAAAACAAAGCACTTCCACTTTTTCTCCAGAATACTTTAAATAACTTTTTTTTTTTTCATATTTGAGAGAATGTTCTGAAATTATATATATATTGGTCAAACATATATTTTGGTCAAACCAAATCTGGAATTGTTGCTCTCGTTCAAATAATTCAGAGAGCGTGGGTGAGGTGAAACATTAGGTCACTTATAGCAATAAGGCCACAATAAAGTGAAAGCCATTGCAAAATTTGGAGTTACGTGTCCAAAAACTTCAGTCACCATATTTCAATTGGTCATACCATGCCTTCCCCCCTTCCTAAACACAGGTAGTATTTTTCTTTAAAAGTACTAGACAGCATCTACTTTATAGAATCCCATTTGTACAGCTGAGCAGATTATTAATTTATGGACACTATAATTGTATGGAAGCATCTGGTATTAGGAAAGCTAATTTCCTTAGCTGCATATGTCCTATTTCAATCTTAATGTGTCTCTTCTGCAGTGTAAAGGAGGGAAAAAAAATGTATATTCGAGCTTAATAAAATACCATTTAAGGACAGACCGAAGAAACATTTGTAATGGGATTGCACTTGAGAGCATCTCATTAACTGGATCCACCCTTCTCCACAGAAAGAGTAATTCCTAGGGGCAATAAATCTTCCTAGATCCTGTTAATTATTTCCTCCCATTACGTTTATTTCTATCTGACACATATTTACTGAGGAAACTAGTTAGACAAATAAGGACGTAGAAGCCTGACCAAGTTCTAAAAAGATTTTTCAAAGTGGTGATAATGGTGGTATTTCAGACTTGCTCCCACCCATTTTTAAACTGGGGCCATTCAATTTTTTTTCTTATGTCAGGACATAAAGATGGCATGACAGGAAGGACACCAAAAGCAGAGCAGCTTTCCCCTAGACATAACATTTGCTCTCCAGTCTTTACAGCCCTGCTGTCCCACCTCTACCTGCACCTACTTCCCTTGAAAGTCACCCGGGAACTTGCAAGTTCACCCCAATTTAGCAAGTGGCTGGTAGACACCGGTGTAACTCTCCAGCATGCCAAAGTGTTTTGGAAGCACAAAGACAGCATTTCCAGACAGAAAATACAGTGTGTATTTGCCCTTCTGAGTCCTACATTCAGATGAGAGAGACTGCGAGAATAGCTCCAAAGGGCAGGGAATGAGTGGCTGCTTTGTTTCGCTGTCCTCTCTCCTGGCCACCTGGGACATCCGGAGGTCACCATCACATCTGGCCATCACTGGCCAGCAAGTGATGTGAGTGCGTGCCTGGTACCACTGGTTGGGTTTGCAGCTAATGTTTCTCTATCAGCAGCAGTGGATGTCGGCAAATACAGGCCTCTTGTCTCTCCCTCTGTCTCACTGGAAGGGAGTCTCAAGGCATACAGAGAACATCCAGCCCTCCTTTACACCTTGTTCGCCTTTTATTTCTCCACTGTTCAGGGTGGTTCCCTTCTTTCCCTTCCCGCTTTGTCACATACACTGAAAGCCAGCAATGTTTCTGATAATGAGATGCTAATGTTGGGTCCAGGCCAGCCTTTCCTACTTGTACTTTAAGCTGTTTCACACATTTCATGTATGTTTCATACATTTTTAGGTACATTGAAAATACAGTTCCTTGAGGAACCAGTTACTGTTGGCTCTGGTAATACATCAACACATGCTTAGCAAGAGAGTGACTCTTGATTTCTATACTAGATAACCTCTGGTCTCAGTGTACTGTCTCTGAAAGTAAATAGATGCTAGCTTTCTACAACATCTTTGCAAAATTAAAATTTAGTAATATAAAGTAAGAGAGAAAGTTTCTCCAGAGGATGAGCCTGGTATATCCATGCTCATTGACTGAACCATTCTGACTGTTAGATCGCAAACAGGAGGGGAAAACATGCAAACTTATTGTGACACATAATCCCTCGCATTTAGCACCTTCCTGTATGCTTCATAGGAAAAAAAAAAAAGTGGTTTTGCATGGCTGTAACAACAATGTTGCTCTCTGCAATGTGAAATACGTGCAGAAAAAGACCCAGCACACAGTTTCTACAGGTAATGTGCTTCTGAGTTGTATGCCTTGCCTATGTTTGTTTAACTGGTTTATGGTCACAGGTTTTTTAGAATACCTGCTACTTCCTCAGGACAGCCTGGAGACATCTGTGAAACACCACCTCTTTCCACACAGGATTTTCCATACTGGGTGGGGACCGTATTGCTTGAGTTTGCATACTCTCAGCCTCAGTGGATATGGTGATCTCAGAATCAGAGTTTTGAGCTCCAAGGTCCTCCAGAGGTCCCTTATATATAAGGTTTTCAAGCTTCCTCAGGAAAAAACATTCTGTGGATAACAAAAGTCTTTCTAACTCCAGGAGAATAAATCCCTCTCAGCTCCGGTAGCGGAAGGACAGTGAGATGCTATCTGACATGCACTGTTTTCTGCATTATGTCACTGACAACACGAAAGACCTACAAGAATGGTACAGCAAATCCCTTGAGTTTTTCAGCTACGTGTTGACTCCTAGACTGCACTCCACTCTCGGGGCTAATGTGCATGCATGTACGTGTATACATGTATACACACACAGATGCATTGTATATATATGGGCAAAGAAAGAAAAATGCTTAGGAGCTACTTGAGGTGTAGAAATAAGGAGCACTGACCAGAGCTCACAGGCAACCCAGCCACTGACAGACAGAAACCCACTCAATATTTTGCCCCTGCCGGGACTCTGGAGAGCCAGATGTGCTGGGGCTGGAGGGCATGGGGTGGAGACTGCTGCTGAAGGGTTGCAGGCAAAGAAGTGAGATGTTCCCGAGGGTACTTGCTCCCCCTGTGCGCAGGTTATAGGAGAAATGGTGACTGTCTTGGTGTCCTGGGCCCATCACACAGCATTCATCTGCAGAGCCCAGGAGGATGAACAGGCTGCAGTTGTAGGGAGTAGAGGAGGAATCAGGAAAAGCTGTAGCTGGAGAGAGGTGGATAAAGTCTGGAATCTTTTAGGATTAGCTCAGATGAGGGAAGGTTTAGTGAGAGACACCACCGTCCCCCTCCCAGCCCCCCACTGACTCTTCCTCATTCCTCCTCTTCAGCCATAGACCCTTGTACTTCATTCTCCGTCTCAGCCCTCAGACTCCCACAAAAGACCCAGTCATTACCACCACAAAAAAGTTTTGCTCCTCCAAAGACTGGGACAGAGTAAGACATGCTGGCTTTACTGCTGGAAGCTGGTGGTATTCTGAGCCTGGTGAAAAGGCTCGGACACCCAGCGGTCTCTGGTTGAGTCTGTGAACAGCTGGGATAAATCCAAGAGCTGCCTTGGACTTGCTTTTATTTATTTCAAGGTCTAATCTGTCTCTGGTCAGCAGCAACAGAGAGCAAGTATGATTTACAGCCATCTTTTCTAGTGTAGCCAAAGACTATTCTTTCTTCCAGGCTAGAGATATTTAGTCAGTCCCAAAACAATCTTTTTTTTTTCTTTCCTTTTTTTGCAATGCATTTTTTGCCACTGCTCTTTGATGTCAACGCCAAAACTCCCATTTACTTCATCAAGTGTAGGATTTGTCAGTGCAACATACAGGGAAAACCAGCAGGCTCCCAGTTTAACATGCATGGGCAGGACATTTCACTGTGTGACTAAACCAGTCTCCATCTTTTCTAACTGAACCCGAGTGTACAGTAGCCACAGTCCATGAAAGGACCCTATACGGTGTGCAATTTAATGGGCACTGTAGCACTGGGGTGGCAGCGTGACATATGCTACACCACCAGTGAAGCTGAAGGCATGCCAGCAGCTGTGGTGGGTTGGTTTTCACATCAGGTCAGCTAACCATCCTCATGGGGCAAGAACGGGGTTGCGTACCTGACTTTTAGGTAAGCTTTGCCATGTGTCATGAAATGCTACATTTTCCCTTCATGTTCTTGCAAGCAGTTTCCTTTGTGTCCTCTCTGTGGTAGCAGAGAGAGACACTCATTCAGCGTAAAACGACTCCTAGCTGATCCGTGACTTCATACTACCCTGCACTGAAATCCTCCCAGCAGGCTGAGCTTCCAGCACAGCTACCTGGCAATGACAGCCCCATCTGCTCTGTGATTTAGGCTGCTGCTCTTTCAGGGTCTTATTGCCGTGACCCCAGAGAAAACACTAGAGAAGTTTAGATACCAGCTTTTACCAAATAATTAACAGTAACTTTTCAGACCAAGACAGGAGAGGTAAAAAAGCTATACAATAATTTATCCAGGTGATTCGTGGCTTTCCATATCAAACTGCTGAAAAGCATTTTCTAAGTAATCAGGACATTTCACTGGTAACAAGCCACGGACTTGTATTGACTCGAGTTACTCAGATGTGGTTTGCATGCTTTGACCCAAAAAATAAAGCGGTTCCAATGTACTTCACGTAAGCAACCTGTAGTAGGCACTGAATAGTGAATTCCTTGAGCACATAAAGGAGAGTTACATCATAACCTTTTCTCGTGACTAATAGCATTCATTTTGTGTTACACTATTATGACCCAGGCCACTACGCTTCACCAAATTAGCTATTTTCTTGTCCAACAAACTGGAAAACAAGATAAGACAGAGCTTTGATTGCTTATAACGCTGAATTATTTTCCATTTAAGTATGCTTTGGAATGTGAAGCTGTAAGTAGAGTCAACAGGTTTTACCATATCACGTCAGAAAACAGAGAAGAGATAGCAGAAGGGATCTATCAACAGTCCAGATAATGTCTAAAACAAAATAAGCTTGTGCATTGAAAAGAAACTTTTTTCCTACATTGTTTATTTGATGGCGTGGCAATTCGCATGTTGTTATTTCAGGTGTGTAGTCTCCACCATAAGTACCTAAAATCAGCTCCATACACAGCTGCCTCCCTTGTTGCTGTGGTAAGAGGATGCATGTGAAGTGGAGCAAAACACGAGGGGCTCAGGGGTCACAGCAACAGCACGTGATGACAGGAATGGAAAAATATCATCATCAGGCAAAACTAGCTACATTTACGTCAACATTTCAGACCAAAACACACTCCCATGGAACTCGGACATACAAGCAACTGAGGACAAATATTCTGGTAGCTAGTGTATCTCAGTGCTCATGACATTTCATTTCTAGAACCGGGATGTTGCTGAAGCATGGCTACTTGCAGGACAAAGGCACGTTGGAAGACTTCACAGTGCATCACACCAGCACAAAAAAAAATTATTAAAAAGAGACAGTTACTAAAGAGAAGCTGCATTTCCAACTGAAACTGTCATAAATTAATAACAACTTGGCATGCTATCTAGCTCCTGTAGGCTTTTCAATTACATTCTTGTGTCCTAATGTAGTCCAACCACATACCTCTACTTCTCCACACACAAGAGCAGACTCCGGCTTTAATGATACTGCCCATGTCTGGCAATGATGAAAGTGGGTTAAAGGCAGGAACAGCACCTTTTGGACCTCAGTATAGTGACTGTGCTGTAATGCCTTTCAGATGCCTGGTTTAAATCTGTAATGTCTCTTACAGGGGGTAGGTAGCATCAGTTGCCATGCTGAACTCCAGGATGGCCTGGGCTCCAGGGGATGCTGTGGCAGGGCTCTCATCTTTCTGGTGGGGCTCAGAAAGGAAAGCTCTCTCCAGCCAAGCAGGGACTGGACTTCTACCAGAGATAGAGATGGCATTTCCATACCACTGCCTTAACTCAGCCTGTTTTGAAATCAGTAAGCAGAATTCCCAGTGGCAGCAGAGTTAGGCCAGTGAGACTCAAGTGTAACTGAAAATTAACAATGCCTGTAAGTGCAAGACAGTCCTCAGAATACACAACAGTCCCTGCTTAGCTTTGTCACTGTTTTGCATTGACAGGTTTGCATATTTTCTTTGAGCAAAAGTCAGATCCTCACTGTTCATGCAAGATGCCAGAGGCCAATTACTTGTTACTATTTATATAGATTGTTGGCTCTGTACAGGTTTATTGAAAAAGTGATCCTGCAGAAAGACCTTTGAAATATAAATGAATGTAAATGAAATATAAAGCCGTTTTGTTCCCTCTTCAAATCTCGCCTGGAAATTTCTTCTGGGTGGAAGCTTTGCTAGACAAAGGCTTAACTGCTGGAACATGATGCCTGTCATAAGAACTGAAGCACACCATGTGAAGGAGAGATGGGAATTGTTGCATGCTTTTTCCTTTTCTTTGTCCCATACTTACGTTCATTTTCTTTTTCATGCACACTAATGTACTTTTTTGTGATCAGTGAGAATTCCTCTCAATGCATGGATCTACTCTGCAGAAATTGTATTACATGTTCCATTTTTTATAAGCTTCAGTGACCCCATATTAAATACAGTCCCTCCTAACTGCCAGTTAAACACATCTTTAGATTCAGAGTTAATGTCTTTTGAAAGGGAAGAAAGGACTTTCCTTTTGTTGGATCAGCAGCAACAAAAGCTCCCAAGCTCCGTAACATAACTGAGCCCTTGCCACATCTACATTAAACCAGCAGAGCAATTTCTTCTCTCATAGCAATATACATCTCAAGGATAACTTCCAAACAAGTCAAACTCTACCTACTGTAAAATTACCATTTACAGAAGTAATCTGCTTCATCATTTGAAGCAGTTCTCCATGACACGGGGCTTCAGGGCACTTTGCACTGGACCTCAGGCAGCAGATTTGGACAGGAGCGTGCCTGCAAAGAGCCTGCAAAAAGATGCATAATCCAGCTCACTTTCATGTGCCATGCCTCATAGGAAAGCAGAAAAGATTTTGTGCAGAAATTCCTGGCTATGACTCTGAGCAGACAGAGGCAGGTCAATAGAATAAAAATGAGACTTTTTAGAACTCTAGCTTTGTGGTCTTCTGCCACATTTCAAATATTTTCTGACTTTGGATGCTTGCCCATCTTTTCTGTAATACTAATTTGCAGAAGTCTGATAGTTTTATTGGGGTTTTTGTAATGATGAAAATGTAAGTATTAAACTACACGCTGTGCTCTGATCAAGGAAAAATGCCCTGTGTATCAGCAGACATAAAATGGCTCCAGCAGAGATTGTCACTGGTGGATATAGCCCCCATTATTCATATAAAACACACTGCTGCCACTGATCATTATTCCTAATAGCAGTAATCCTCCCTGAATGGGTTTATTAAAGTGTCCTCAGCATCACTGTGGGCTGTTAATGATCTGCTCGTAACAGCCCATTTTGCTGTGTCTACTGCTTAACCCACATCTATTTCTGCTGGTGTTTGGTTGGGGGTTTTTTCACCATTAATCATCTACTGAAAACATTTTTAATATTCTCTCTCACAGCACAGCTAGAGAAAGCCGTTGTGATAGTCATTCTGAGTCTGCTTATTCTGAACCTTCTGCATGAATGTACTTGTAAAATCAGCAGATTCAGGTACCCCTGCCCTTTCAGGCCAGCTCCAGAAACAACTGCGGTGATGGCCTCTCCCAATCTTGTTAAGAGGGGACCACATTCTGCCTTCCATCTCAGAGTCTCAGCCTGTACCTACACTCCTTGTCTAGATACACCACAGCATATGGTAGCGCCCTGCTTCCTTGGCTGTCTGGAGAGGGTCGCCTTTTGCAGCACACCAGGCTCCAGCCTGAAGCACCTCCATACTCCTATAGAAATTACATGGCTGGTGGCAGGGCATGAGGATGCATGCTGATGTGTGCTGGGTCTGATGTACGCACCCTGATGCATGCTGATACACCCTGGTGCGTGCTGGGTCTCACTCTGATACAGTGTTGGGAAAAAAAGCTGAGCATAGCAACGGGTCCAGGCACCTGCAAATAATCTCATCTTCTCAAGTCTAGGTAAAATCACAGAATCCCAGCCATGAGGTGTAACACAGTGGAAGTTCACTGTATATTTTTCTCCTTTTCAGCTTTATCTGAATTTTCTATTTTACAGAAAGTATCAGTGACCCCAGCCAGTCAGCTCTCAAAATGGCTTGGACCTCTTTGGATAGAAAAGAATGTAAAAGTGCTCAATTTTCTAATCCTCAGCTTTCAGTTTGTTTCCCTTTCACAGCAACAAAAATAATTCTAATAGAAGATCTAAGTATGAAAATTCCAATTAGTAATGCAATTAATCCTGCTGTTGGGTTCCTGCCATCTTAGCTTAGGTGATCAACTGATGCTTTGCAGAGATACAGGAAGAAAATCCTAGCACTGATTTTCTTAATAACTTTGCTGCTGTTTTGTGTTGAATACATCTGGGCACAAAAATGTGACTCAGTTATGCAAGGAAAATACACGTGATATTCCCTATAATTGTTTTTCTCTGTCAGCTTTTGGATTTTTACAGGTGAAACAAACTCATTGAAAACAAAATTTGGAACACTGTTCTAAAAGGCAGCAGGGTTAAGGAGTGATGTTGTTTGACACCTCACTGGAAAAGCAGACCATTTTTTGTTTTGAAAAAAAAATAAAATCTGTTGAATTACCCCTTAAGACAGTACTAGAAGACTTCTTTGCCTTGCTTGTTTATTATAAACAGTACTAGACTTCAAAACGGTTGCTTTCCTTATTGTTAAACCTTCTGACACCACTTTGCAATTTGCCTCTTTACCTTGCTTCAAGGCCACAAGCGAAGCAAATGCATCCTTCTCAGTTACTTAGATCCATCTCACAATATTTTAAAAAGCCAAGAGGCAGAGGCTTGGTAGCTACATCATCTGCACTAACCAGTGAAGAGAAAATGTCACCTAAATCCAACTCAGAATGGACCCCTCTTCAGCATTCCAGCAGAGCTAGCCTTTAAAGGGGTACTATCCATTTGGATAATTGACATTAAAAAGAGGTATCAGTTAATCTAGCCTGGATGTCAATTTGACAGCCAGCTTCAATTTAGTACCCTACAACTTCACCACATATCTTACTTTTGTGTTAAAATACAGTTCTTATTCAGAAGCTTGGAAAACAGATCGATGCCCAAGGAAGTCCTGGGAAGCAAATTGACTATGAACACCTTTGACAGAAATCCCCAGGTGTGTAAGTTGCTGTCTCTGGTGTTCTTGGACTTGTTTGGTTATGATCTTGTGCCATTGTCTTGGAAGATCTTTATCGTCAAAAGTAATGGAAAGAAAGGAGGTTCCAAAGTGTGCCTGGAAGGCATCAAATTCTCTTGTCATCAATGAAATTACAGTATAGTTAGATACATAATCTTCCTCAGGTAACTGGCTGTCCAAGAACATAGTTTTTCTTCCAGTGACAAAAGATACCAAAAAATTGACTGGAAAGCCAAAAAATCCTGCAAGAGATTCTGAGAGGTTTCTATTTTATGCGTACAAAAGACAAGACTCAGAGCCAAGACTGAGTCTCTGAACATCCCCCCACAATCAGGAGTTGAATCTGAATCCAAATATCGTAGAATCATAGAATGGCTACAGTTGGAAGGGACCTTAAACATCATCTAGTTCCAACGCCCCTGCCATGGGCAAGGACACCTTCCACTAGACCACTTTGCATAAAGCCCCATCCAACCTGGCCCTGAACACTTCCAGGGATGGGGCATCCACAACTTCTCTGGGCAAACTGTTCCAGTGTCCCACCACCCTCACAGTAAAGAATTTCTTCCTAATAGCTAATCTAAATCTACTCTCTTCCAGTTTAAAGCCATTACCCCTCGTCCTATCGCTATCACTTTTTTGCCCTTGCAAAAAGTCCCTCCCCATCTTTCCTGTAGGCACCCGGTAGGTACTGGAAGGCCGCAATAAGGTCTTCCTGGAGCCTTCTCCAGGCTGAACAACCCCAACTCTCTCAGCCTGTCTTCATAGAAGAGGTGCTCCAACCCTCTGATTATCTTTGTGGCCTCCTCTGGACTCACTCCAACCCGTCCATGCCTGTTGTATGTTGGGGGCCCCAGAGCTGCACACAGTACTCCAGGTGGGGTTCAGCATTCATGTTCTATTAAGTCGTTAAGCTGTGACTGACTCTACATTCCAAGCCATTTTAGAGTTCTTTTTTTTTTTTGTTGTCGTTGTTAAATTGACATTGTAAGAATACGCTGGAATTTCAATTGCCTCTCTCTTCCTGGCTGTCTTCATTTGAGCTGGAAACTGTCAATTGAAAGCACAGTTTTACTTTAAAATTTTCAATAAAATTAAAGTGCAGAGACAGTGTAGAAAAAAAAAGAAAAAAAATCCCACCACCCCCACCAGTATCTTTGGCCCTTTAGAGAAGTCTTTGTTGTACTAAGCTCAAAGGGCTGGCTTTCATCTTTCACAACTGCAATGATCATGAGTAAGGTTAGGTGCCTTTAATATGTTTATGTTAAGCAGAGAAGTAATTTGAAACATGGATAAGAATCATCAAGCCCACATTAAGAAGCCAGGTTCCTGTAAGCAGGGATATTCAGATTTTTATTTGCAGCTATCATAAGAAAGAGCAAATGATGCTTTAGGCTGCCACACACCCCTTCACAGTCATTACAGAGCAAAAGCAGTGAAACGCCATAAAAGAAAGCAATGGTTTCATTTACAGGCTTCTAATTCAATCCCCCCAACTCACTTCATTAGGACCAGATCTTGAGGCCACAGAACAAGCCACTTAGCCAACAAACTTAGAGACAGCATTCAGAATGATGAATAAATACTTTTGATTGATTGTAGTAAATCCCCAAGTTGCACGGAGTTTTGGCGGGCATTTTATCAAAAGGTGTTAATGTCCTGTGGCATTAGGAGTGCCAGGCTTTGTTTTCCCTGAAGGGAGTAAAGGGTACTAGAGGGGTGGCAAGGGTTTCCCAGGCTCTTAGGGAAGCACCACCTGTGATGTTTTAGAAAGACTCGTTGTCTGTGGTTTCACGTGGTGCTTTGAAAGGCTCCATTGACATGCACAGTGACGTTACTCTAGTTATTTGTCCTTTTTATTGGTCTTTCCATACGTGGTTTTGCATTTATGCCTCTCACTATGAAGGGAAGCCTGTTTTTAACTAGAAACTCCCCCTTATGCTGGCGAAAAGTCACTGAGGCATGGAAGGAAAGTTAGGCATTGGTGAGAGTCTCACCAGACCACCCTCAGTATTTCAAAGCCGTGCTGTGCTGCACGCACCCGATTTTCAGTTCTATTTTCCATAACCATGCAGCCACCTGGTCTCTTTTAAGAGCAAAAAAGCTGGGGACTTTTCTTTGACACTCTGCTCTTATAGGATCTTCAGCAAGTCAACAGCTTATGTCCAAGAAAAACGTCTGTCTTCGTGATGCCATTTTAAAATTATAGTTGTGTGTGCAATAGTAAATAATTTCATATACTGAGAAAAACCTGGGAAGCAACAGGTGAGCTACTGCCTCCACATGTTGGACATGTTGTTTAGCTCATTACACAGGTTTATTACCAGTCTGAATGGAGCTTACACAGTTCTCACCACTAACACGCTAACAATGATTAAGCCAAGGCGTGTACATGAAATAATAGTTGAAATAGCTGGATTTCTTGTAGGAGATGCAGTAGTTACAATCCATGTTCTGAATTTTTGCTTTACAGCAATGTCAGTACCAAAGCTAGACTGAAGTTATGTTTTAAGAAAATTACTTCCAGCTACACCTAAAAGAAGTTGATACAGCAGGGTCATGTAGCTGTTTACTGCAACAGCTTGGGTTTGATTTAATTAATAGATGGAACTGTTCATATTTCACTTCTAACTGAAATGTTTTGGAAGCAATGCCCACGCGACATTGTTCTGTAATAGGGAATTAACTCAAATGAAGCCAATGAAATGGGACAAATCTTCACAGAATTGAACTACAGAAACTTTTACAAGACACTCAGATGCTCATTGTGCAACCTCAGGTTGCTCTTTGCTACTGTCCAGCTCCCCTGTAATTTGGGAGCGGCTGGCCTCCCCTCAACAAAAGAAAAACAGTGCGAGACACCTGGCTGTTTTGAAAACATCCAGGATAGATACAGACAGAAAGAAGCAGATTTGGTGTGCCAATGCAACATAATCTGGGACTCCAGTGCCCTTGTGCAGATTTATTGTGTTTAACTGTCCAGTTTAAAGCTGCACAGATGATATATGAAGTATAACCATGAGTACAGCCTAGGGCTCACAATACTTGCCATGAGGCAGCGGCGTAGCTTTTAGTCCTTTAAAGTCCTATCATCAACTTGTGAAGAGGAGTTCAGTAAAATACAAGTTTTAAAATAGAAAAAGTAAGTGACTAAAACTGCTTTGGACAGCTGCTATATGAGGTAGCAGGTGGTGAACCTACCCAGAGGCCCCAAGAAATATTAATATTGAAAAGGTCTCACATTTCACTAACTTTAGATAAGTCCGTGGCACTGTCTGTTGCCCTAAGGGAGTGGGACCAATAGAAATCAGAATGAATGCATTAGAGAAGGGCTTTCAGCGTCTCCGAAATGGTTGTCTCATGGTGCTTCCCCAGACCTGTCCTCCATCCTCGTTGTATCAGCTCATCAGCACACTGGGCTGGCACCCCACTGGGCTCCTGGTAGCCTCCCCCACCAGCAGCCTTTGTCCAGGTCAACAAGCCAGACACATACAGGTAAGTACTACACAATACAAAAAGTGGTGTAAAGCTCAATTCTGTCACGGTTGCTGCTGGTGTTGGGAGTTGGCTGTCATCTGTCACATCAGTTTCACCTGTAACAGCGTAGAGTTCTCACACAGAACCCATAGCCACCACCATTTTTTTTTATTTTTTTTGCTATGTGATGCAATTCTCTGCTGTTCTGGGCATTGCTTACAGCTGGAGAACATGATGCTACTCTCTGAAATCCACATAAACTCTACTGTCGAGACAAAGTTTGGCAATTAAAAAAAAATAATATCGGGTTTGCTTTTTACCACCTAATGTTACATTGCTATGTTTAGAACTAAATACACATCCCCACCCAATTCACGTAAACATGCATACAATAGTATCTTAATATTAAATCTCCCAGTCTTCTAGGTTTACAAGCTGGTCTTTTTTTGGCAAGAAAAGAAGAGATACATTGTGGTTCTTTTTTACTGTTAGGGCTAGTCCAGTGCTGCACTGATGGGAATAATGTGTATTAACATGCCACTCAAAAAGATGTTGAAGGATTTATTATAAAGTTTTGTTCACTGTGCTTTAAATCACCAGGTTTAAGAATCGAACTCACTGTATGAGTTATGTTATTCTAGGGAGATGTTCAGCATTTTAGATGAAACAATCTTTTTAGAGGAAAAAAATAAATACCCTCCTTGGGGAATGCATCAGTAAGTTTCAGCATTTCCTAACGGAAAGACTTTAAATCTTGTGGACTACAAAAAAACTCAGGACTTTTTATTTTTATTCAGGAGTAGAAAATGTCATTTTTAATCACATGGGAAATTGCAAACAGTTCTAATTATGCTTGCATTGATATTTTAAACACACAAGTGTATGCAGTAAATTGTATGCTATATAGTATGATATAAAAAACACTGTAAAATAAAAAAAATTATGGCATGAGTTTGAAATGACATTAGCAATAATGAGGGTGCCACTGATGAGCTAAGCAGTGTTGAGACCTGTGTCGGTACCAGGCTTTACATTCTTTTATCTGCCAAGTCACTGTCTTAAAGAATGCAAGAAAGTGCTGTTTGCAACAGTATCTGACATTTTTCTTAAAAGCAAATTCCTGGAGTCTTGCAGTTTCTGGAGTCTAGTTTCTGACTGGCCAGCAGTACTTAAAAAAAAAAAAGGTTTTGGGTTGGGGGCAAGGAGGGAAGGGGTTTTGTTTGTTGTTTTTAGTTTTTGTTCTTGTTTTTTTTTCTTAATAACCTGAATTCCAGCAGGACCAATTCTTATGCATTCAAACACAAAACATGGCAATACTAGCATGTTTTCCAAGAAGCATTTCAAAGTTATTCCTAAACCATCCTGACACATGGTTTGTGCAAAATAACATTTTGTCACAAAATTAGTCTAACATCTTGGTACAGTCTAAAGGTAGAGGATACGTTTCTGTCTCCATGAAGATCCTATCCCTCCCGAAGTGCAGGCATTCAATTTTTGTCCTTGCAGACAACTAAACAAGCAGACTGAACTATTACTTATCCTGACAATGAACTTAGTAGGTGGGGGGTGGGGATTAAAAAAGAAAGATCTTGAGAGGAGATTTCAGTGTGCTTTCACTGTGAGAAGCTGTTAGAGATCTGGAAGGTTAGGTGAAGTCATCAGCAACCTGTCTGGTATGGGCATAGGTGGTCTGTTGTGAGTGAAATTTTTATTATCCAGCTACAGCTGCATATCACATATACAGGTAGGACTAGGCTGCCCAGGTTAAGTGTGAAATCGTATCTTCAGCTGATGTTTACTTTGATTCCAAGCTTGACTTGCTGGAATTCAGCCCAATAGACATAGGCAGATGCAATTCAGGGCAGGGCAGGGCTTCAATCTGCTGCACAAAATTATCACCTTGGGGAAAGACTGAAAAGAGAGGAATGAGCCAGAAACTCCGTAGAAAAGGAGAAGGAGCAGCTGCAGAAGCCACAGACCTTTCTGCTTCAGGTGTCTTCTTGTCAAATTTTGGCTTCTCAGTCAAGTCTAACTTTAAAGCACCTTCAGGGTTAGGCAGTGTCTTTTGCTGAGGCAAATGCCGGTTGCTTTAACAGGGGTAATTCTGTGTCTCCAGGATCAGCCAGAACTTCCCTGGTCCGCAGTGTGCCATGAAGGATGCCACCCAAACACTCAGACTGGCTGGGAGGCCACAGTAATTACCTAGTGCCGTGATGACACACCAGTGCAGCTTTTGGGACCAGAATTAACATGCCCATATGTGCTGAACAATAACAAGCAGCTCTACCGTGCACCCCGCTGTACAGCTGTGCCTTATGCTTTCATTATCTTTTCTGCAGTCTATCTAAAGTCATATTACTTAAATCTTACTTAGGAAAAAACACAGTTCTCAAGTTTCTGCAATAACTCAAACCACAGAAATTAAAAACAGTAACCAAGAATTATCTGAAACATTCAGCCACCTCTCTTTTTGCCGGCAGCCACTACTTGCAGCCTCAGAGAGGAGCACTCTTTGATTTCCAAATGCTCTGGCATGACCCTGTAGCACTCCTTGGTGTTTGAACAGGGTTTAACACACCAGCAGTCCACCCTTCGCTGGCCCATCCCACTCCCATCATATGACTTTGATGGCCTGCAGTAACAAGTAGTTTAAGGAACACACACAAGTATGTTTTAGCTGCTTCACTCCACAGTTTCCCGGGGAGGTGAGACACATTCAGTCCCTCTGTCCATCTGTCCCTCTCCTTCATCTATAACAGCTTCTTCAATTTTGTGCATCTTTTACCTGTCAAATGTGTTTTAAGGCTCAGGAATAAAAATCTCCAAGAAATGTTGTAAGAATTCGTGTTTGGATAGAAGACTGATTAAATCACCTTTTCAGGAGGTGAATCAAACCCACCTTTCCTTTATGAAACCAGCTTCATCTAGTTGGCCCATAAGCATGCAAGTGCTGGCCAGCTGATTTGCACATGCCCAGCTTCCAGTCAGCAGTAATGTATCCCGGTACCCATGTGAACCAGCGTGAGGAGAACTGGGCAGGTACTGGGGTGGGGGAATGGCGCTGCAGAGAGCAACGTCAAGGCCATGAGAAGAAGATGAGATGCTACAAAGAGAGCGTTAATAGTGTTTAGGGCACACACAATACAAATCCTTTGGGAAATCAGGCTTCATTAGTTTCAAGGATTATGGTATGACACATATAAACATAGACAGTGGGGAGGAACCCAAAGTACACACTTTGTGGTACACTGATGCAATAGAAATACATTTTAACTCTGTGCCATATTAAAAAGAAGTGACACTATGAATACTGATCAAAGCGCAAAGCCATGTCATCCTATGGAAATAGTCTTGGTCTAGACAGCCTGAGCAGACTTAGCTCATTAAAGAAGACACCACCCTCAGCCAAGAATTTAATGAGGACTTTCACAACATGCAGGCAAACTTTGTAACTGGAACATTCAAATGTCTGAGTTGATAGCGAACAGTGCTCATTCTCTGCAACTGGAAGTCAATATTCTCTTCAAAATTAGCAAGAACTCAGGATCTGTGGAGCATGAATTCTTAACAAATCTTTCTCCCAAATTGTGAGCTCTCAATTGTTGTAGTTTTGTTGACTAGAGAAGATGCACATTGAATGCCAAGCGAGCAGTAGCACTCACCTCAATCAGACTAGAAGCAGAACAATAATCTAGAGCGGGTAATTTTTTTTAATCAAAATTTGCTCATCCAGAAGACAATCATTAAAACGGCCAAGCCCTGTGTGCCATCAGCAGCCTACTGCTTATCCCCTAGAGACTGCTAAGAAAAGGAAAATCTCCTTCAAGGATACAGTAGACACGTCAATGTCCAAACAAAGTTTATGCCTGGTTTGAATGTAGATTTGAGTCCATCATTCCAGCAGTGTTATTCTAGACAGGTTTGCGAAAAAGAGCCTTTGTGTATATAGAAGAGTTAAAAGTTTGGTACCTCATCCACACCACCAAACTTTCAGACTTTCCCTAAGCTTTAAAATAACATTTCCCCTGCCCGCCCTTTTAAGTACTCTGTCCAAGAGAATTTTATGTTTTTCTCTTTCAAGATATGTAGCTTGGGGAATATGTAACCACTGTCAAAAAACGTCCGGCAAACTATGGATAATAATATAAATTTTTTTGAAATGCCAAATACTAGCAGAGTTCTGTTAAAACTTACTTCTGTGAAGCTTGCTGCTTCTCCTTGGCATAACTGGCACAATTCAAAGTACTATTGTCTCCTGGACAAACTCCTATCTGCATCATTTCTGCATTTTCTGCAGTAAGGCAAGACCTGGTAACATTGGAAGAGCTCTTTCTGAATCCAAACTTTGCATACAACTTCAGTTTTTAGAGGAAAGTCATCACCCTGACTGGGTTTTGCTGAGAATGGTTTGGCCTGATAGTTCTATGTTTTAAACAAAGCAGCTGTATTTATTTGCTGTTAGAGAATACCCATGCCTGCCAGCATTTAGCCAAAGCCTAAATTACATTCAGTAATACAGTAGAACTGCACTCCAGCATTCTGGAAACATACAGTTAAATATCCAAACTGTTTCTTGTTAAAGAAAATCTTTTTTACACTGCTGCATTCTGAACTAGCTCTTCTTTTGCCATTGGGGGCAAGGGCTTTCTGGAGTACTTTTGACTCAGGTGATGAGATGTCTGAAAAGACGAAGTAGTATCTTGCCTACTCATTACAAACAACCAGGTGTAATAACATAAATAATAGAATGAAGTCATAGTACAATCAACTTAGAGTCTATAGAGCCAAGATATAACCTAATACACACAGGAAGGCCAAATGACAGTGCTGAGTACCTGGCTTCTACCCTGAGCAATGTAAATACAAGCATCATGGAATGTGGTACGAGGGGAAACATTCCAGAGGTCACAGTGACCATTTCCAATTTCACTGTTGCACAGAGGGACCTCCTCCTCCCATAGGTAGATTTATGAGTCCCAGAGCTATTTCCAGCACCTTGTCCATTGAGCCTAATTTGAATAGGTTTAAAGGATTAGAAGGACTCATTCACGAGATTAAAAGGAGTAGTTATTCGCTTGCTTATAATACAACCCCAAAATGGCCAATTCTAGCAGAGCTGAGTTAATGTTAACAATAAAAAGCAACAATAAAGGTGAAAGCTCTCCAGTGACCAGGGGATCTACCCAGGACTTGGAAGATGCAGGTTCACCACCTAAAACCACCATGGACAACCTTGGGCAAGTCACTTACTCCTTACCCCTTGGCTGCATGGGGAAAATAAGCATCATGCTACCTTACAGAAATATAAAGATAGTTTGAGAAAGGCAATGGGAGATGTATGCATACTTCTTGTGGTTTGAGCCAAGCTGGCCACTGAAATGAATGACAGATGCTCTCTGACCTCTTTCCCTTCAGAGAAGGGAGAGCATCTCCCTTCTGGGAAGAGGAGAAAGAGAGAGAGAGACTTACGAGCTTAGAAAAAACCTAAACTGCTTTAATGAAATATTAATAAAATAATAAAAAGGAAATAATGAAATATATACAATATATTCAAAACCATATCAAGCTCCCAGGATGACAATCACGTCACCAACAGCCACTGGGAAAGTCCCAGACTGGACTCAGTGACAAACAGGCACTGGATTCCAGATCTGGATTCAGGAATGCATAGATCAGGATCAAAGGCAGATGAAACAGAGTCCTCCTTGGATATCAGCCATTGCAGAAAGAGGGCTGACCCTTTGATGCCTCAGCTTTTATACTGAGCATGAGGCAGATGGGATGGAACACCCTGTTGGTCAGTTTTGGGTCACCTGTCCTGTCCGCTCCTCCCCGCAGGTGGGACCCCTCTATGCTTTTCCGCTTCCAACCCTCCAACGGGGCAAATAACCCAGTTATCTGGCCTTGGGTGTTAGAGCAGAAAGTATAAGCAAGGGCCTCTCTGCATACCATTTCTTGGCATAAATTAGAAACGATCAGATCTTACTAGTCTCTAGAAGTCGACAGTGTCTGAAAAATATGCTGTTAATTTCAGCGAGTTCAGTTAGTTAGAAGAGGCTTAGCTACAAAATAAAATTACTGAAAAGAAATTTGGTTCTGTTTTACCTCAAACCAGGACAATGCTTAAGACATTTTTGCTGATGAAATCTTTGCTAGTTAAGGACCCAATAGACTATTCAGAAAAGCAAGATAAAATGTACCCCTTTATAGTACAAAAGTATATGTTAAAACTACAAATTATGTAAGATAGCAGCTCATTAAAGCCAAGACAACCTGAGCCATGTGCAAAGGCCATTTAAGCTCCAGGAAGTTGTTCTGGTTGCTCTCTTACAAAGACGTGCACACATCAGTACTAACTGATAGACTAAAAATCGTGGGCTACAAGATGTGATAACAACATAACTCAGAGACAACTATTATCTTCCAATTTTGTAAAGCCACAAATGAAGTCAAATACTTCCCAGGATGAAGAATTCTGGGAGCTGTCACTCACACTGCCTTTGGCTGGCACCAACTAGAGTTGGGGTCTAGAAGAGTACGTAAACAGATTAGGGAAATTAAGATGGCTTGTAATTTACATGTGTGCTGTTCCATAAACATGCTCACAGTAAACCCATCCCTCCCATCGTTCTTTCAAATACTGTATTTCTTTCTCCTGACCAGCAGTTTCACACACACATTTTTGGCATCTTCCTTCCTGACACAGACTGACCCTCTGCTGCCTGTGCCTCATCTGTGCATCACAGGGAGATGTCCCAACCACTAGCTTCCAATGGTGCCAGACTACGCAAGCCAAAAAACTTCTTCATAAACTAAAGAGTGGTTTTCTCAGTGGGAAATAGCTGTATTGATAAATTGCAGATTTTAAACTTAGAAATAAATACATGCAGGAATCAACAGCATTCAGAACATATTCCTGTTATTCATTGACTTGCAAGATGAGATTTATAATTGTTCAAATATACACAAATGCATCTAGACTGCAGTTCAACTAAGACCCTAAATTAAGTAGTCCAATCCATCTGTTCATGCCTTTCTCACGCACTGAACAAAATAAAACATAGCATGGCGATCCTGAGAAAAACACCTTTCACCAGGGCAATTAAATGGGTCTTAATGTTCAGAGTTTTGGGATGGTGCTTCAATCACTGAAAATTAACAGCTTCTTTGATAGGCAAGATTTGCTTTGTGGCAAATCTGTTTCCTCTAGTTCAAATCAAATAATCAAAACATTAAATGTAAGTATATTGCTCCAAAACAATACTTAAACATATTTTTTATATTTAATTTTGTAATAATCTTATATTCCTAAAGCAAATAATTTACAAAGAAAAGTCCAGCAAGATTTATAAGAAGCAGCAGTAAGTATTAGTCTAACTGATACTGTTGAGGTAAGAAAATGGGCAAATATTAAACAAGAATAATTTTTCAGGTCTGAGACAGAAGCAGTAAAACATCAAGATAAATACAGGTAAAGAAGCATTGCCCAGTTTCAGCTTAATGTTAATCAGATGAAAACTGGTCAGGTTTTATTAATTAAAAAGAAGAGCATAACCCCCAGAGCAAGTCTGGTCTCTAGAGGATGCAGCACTACATGACTGCAAAGGCAGTAGGCTTGCGAAAGACTGACGGATTGTTTTCATTAGGGGAACATGTATTTTTATTCCCTGAAAGAAACCAGTAAAAAGGACTAGCACTAGTTGCATATTCCATGTTCTTTAGCTTCTCGGCTATTTGTCCTCAGTAAATAACTTCCTGAACTATGCCATATTTGAGTTTAGACTAAAACAAGATTACTCAAGAGATTTTTTCCCAGACTGTTGAGTGTTTCCTTTGACATTGCTTTTTAAAAACAAGTTTTAAACCAAATAATAAGACCGAGCTCATAGAAAGTCCATATTTTATTAAAACATTTGAGACTACTACACTAATTTTCTTCAGACCTGGCTTTTCTCCATTAAAGCTCAATGAAATACTGTCAGCCAGCTGCCTACTTTGCAAGATCATGAACCTATTGCAAAGATTGCTTTACAAAGTGAAGAAAGCTTTTATTAAAACTCTGCAATACACAGCTCTTTCAGCATCAGTAGGTGAGTAACCTCTCAACTGGCCCAGCTGAGAGCAGGATTTGTAAGCTGTATGCCCAGCGGTATTGTTTGTTTGTACTGCAGCAACACTTAAAGGCACCACCTAGGGAACAGGACCTGTTTGTCTAAATACTGCATTTTCTCATGCAAGTCTTTTGAGATTTTGGAATCTACAGCCACACATCTTACTGCAGGAGAAACTAGAAGCAGAGATCAATAAACATTAAGATTCTCACACTTTTTCTACACTGTCTATGTAGTTTCCCCAATGTCAATAGCAACTAAACTAAAACTGAAACAGTCTTTTCCCAAGTAAGATATTTTTCTTGAAAATCCTAACAGACTATTTCAGTTTCCTCCTCATCCCTCTAACCTAATGCATTACCATCAGCACATACTTTATAGGTCCCACTTTTTTTACTGATTATCATCAGAGGACTGAAGTGCAAACTGCAATCATCTATTGCAACCAGCACTGAATCCTACAATTGAAAGGCTAAGTAAGAATGTGATGGTCAGATTTATGATGCTGTTTGGTTAATGTTCCTCTTGATTCACAATTTATACATTAGTACAGTCAAAACAGGAAGTGAATACTAATTGAACAGCAACCAGTAAGTTGTTATAACGCAAGTTGAGGATAGGACACCACAGGGAGCGTGTACAGTAAAATAAGTTAAATCTGATAACATGGTACAAGAGGTGTTAAACACTCTAAAGACACTTACTAGCACACTGGGATTTACGCTTGCCTTAATGAGATGCCCTGGTTATCTAAATGCCTTTCAGAACAAATTTCCAGTAAATAAATCCAGAATAACATAGAAGTTATTTGTGGAATTACTCTGTTAATGAAGAAGTACAAAGTCCACCAAATTCATCCCTTCAATAGACCTCAAGTTGAGGTTTGTTTCGAAAGTACACAATATAGCTGTCATTTTGTGCCTTATATATGTATTTTCATTATTTCCAGCTATACTGCTGCCAATTCCACAATGAATATGTTTCTTACTATTCCTACTGTTACACAAATATGATGCTTCAGGCTCCAGGCAGAAAACAAAGGCCAGAAGAAGCCAGACCATTTATTGATAAACTAAGACATAAAAGGAGCTGCACAGTGCTGTGTTAAAATTTCTCAAATGAGAGTTGCTTTGTAGCCCAGAGAAAGGCTCATGAACATCCTAAACTACTGCCCACTGATGCATTTCTCATAACCCACCATATTATTTCTCAGATTCAGCAGGTGTTAGAAGTTAAACCCATGTAAATAATCCCATTTAAAGACTAGTCTAGTTAATTAATGAAACTAGGCTTCATGGGAACACCTCTGACTAAGGCAGGATTATAGCTCTGAGCTCCCCACTCCTCTAAGTTGAGTCACACAACAGCCCTTCCACCCATACCCAATATGGGTTCTGTTGAGCAAGGACAGGGATCCAGAAATGAGTCAGGTATCTGCCAATGAGTACATTTAAGGTAAAACTGAATTCAAAACAAAATAAAACAGGGGTTGGTTATTTAAATGAAAAGAACCAAAGCTTCAGGTGCCTGATTTGGAACTCCTTAAACAAGTAGCCATCATCTCAAAGTCTGAGACTTTTAAATAGCTTCAAGGTCTGGGAACACAAATCACCAAAATTCATAGATTTTCATGTGCCTGGTTAGCAAAGGCTGCTTATGTTTTTTAATTCTTTTGTAATCTGTTTCCTATTTCATTCTTTCTTGGGCCTTGTTAGTTTTATCTGAAATGAAGCCACGCTTGAATTCAAGCCGTGCTGCCTTTTTTTTTTAAAAGAAAAAAAAACAAACAACAAAAACCACACACCTTTACCCTGCTTTGATATCATAACTAACAACTGAGTTTTGTTCCAGTATTATGCTGGTACATAGTACTTCAAACTAAAGAAGTCACATATAAATGCATTGTTTGGACAATTTGATGTACAAACTGGATGGTGTGAGTCAAACATGATAACCTAATTATATAGGATTTCCTTTGCATTTTCCAGACGAAAAATTAAGAGTTCAGTAGTGCATTTCATTCAGCTGTACCTTTTCACTTTCCTGGTCTGGATATTTGTTCTGTCTGATGTCTAAGTTGTATAGAAATGATGTATTAAAAAGGAAAAGAAATCTTGACAGTTTGTTACCCAATATTCAAGATAAATGAAATCTCTTTTCACAAAGTACTTTCAGCACTAAGCTTATCAGATCACTACTGGCTGAACACTTGCAAGACTGAGGGCCTCCGGCTACAAAGCAAAGTGTTTCCTGAAGTGATTAATGTCAGCATGAGAGGAGAGAAAACAGTGTAGCACTTAAAATTAGAATAGAAAATAACAAAATTAAGCTCAGTTAGTTGCACTAATGCCAATGATGATGAATTTATGAGATACCCTGAAGACAACAACAGTATGTCCTACTGCAGAAAAACTAGACCCTGGAAAGCTAACCGTTTATGCCAAGATGGTAAGCAGATCATATCATTGTATTCTTATGCTATTGTTATAGACAAAAAAAAAAAACAACGCATTGAGGCTTATATTGAAATTGCTGATCCAAATGTATCTTCTGTACAAGCAATGAAGTCCAGAGAGCTCTAAACAAGAATGAGCAGCCTACACCCTGATTGTAGCAGCCTCAAATTCTTGTGTGATGCCCTCATTTTCTTCGAGGGCTTTAAAAAGAAAAGGAGGATTTGCTTGTAATAACTATAAATAGAGCTTTTCTGCTGAAATTCTTTAACAGAAGGTCACTTTTGACTCATCAGCCAGCCCATACTGTGATTCAAGCCATGGCAAAGCAACCCACTGTGTTCTGTAACGGATTGTATATTTATGTCAATATGCATTATTGATTAATTGTCCAGTAACAGGAAAATTGATCTAGATCCTTATGACAATTCACCATCTTTGCGACAGGCTTCCCAGCTGACTTTAAAGAAGCTTTTTCAGAGCTGTACTTTACTTCCTTGTATTTAAAGTGATGATTAAACTCAATTTTGCCTCTGTTCAATCCAGTTTATCTGTTGGGAGCCAAGCCTGGAGACCTTCTTACATCTGGTTAGTTACCATCTACTACAACAAATCCCAAATGTCGTGTGAATTTTGTAGGACGAAATATTAATCTTCCACTGCCATGATCTACACAGTCTGCAAAACCGACCCAGGGCTCCTGGCAGTCTCCAAAACAAGATCTTGTAATTCATCAGGAAAAGAAAACAGTTCTATTTTAACCATGTATTCCAATGCTCATTTTCAAAGTTACATCATCATCAAGGAAAGAAGAGAGTACCTACATTAGCATTTTACTTTGGACGAGAGACACTCTTCTGAAATCAATCTTGTCATAGTCCCTACTAGCAGTATTTTGATTTGCACTCTAAGTGATCTCAAAGCATAAAACTGGATCTCTTTTGGATGAAACTAAACCAGAGGATACACTCTGAGAGCACACCTAGTACTTTTTAAACACCAATGGACTTTCAGCTAGCAGGACCATACCGGAACTTCTCGAAAGTGTAAAATATATCTATATATACACGCACATACAGATTCATATACACAGATCAGTCACAAAAGGCACATAGTCTGCATGCTGGGTCTTCAACACCAAACATTTCAGTACATCTAGACATTAGAAGTGATCCTAGAATTATATTTTAAAGCATTTCAAAGTTACTCAGTGATACCCATTATTTAAATAAGATGAGCAGTAAAATTTTTAGCAAAGTTAAAACTCCATAGAGAAGGCAGCATTAGCGACATGTAAGAGTCTCAGCAGAACCTATCAGCTCATCTCCTGGAGAGACAAGACTTCCATCACGCATCTGGTAAGAGAGCTCGGGTACCTATATACAAGTACCGCCTCTACAAAGTCCCATTGTGTTTACATGGCTTTAGTCACCTTACCTCAGTTTTCCTCCTACACAGCCACCACCAACCATGTCTGCAGACACAGGCCTCTGTCTGAGACCATCCAGATGCCAACTTCTGAAATACAACATAATGGAAATCAGAGCTAGACCTTGTCCTTTTGGTCACCACATATGCTTCTCTGAAGCACTCATCAGGACTCTCAAGCAGCTATTCCAGCTGAGTGAATCTCAGCACCCTCTATCACCCCACTTTCTTTCTCCTCCCTCCTTCTCTTACTCCTTCTTTTGTCCACTGGTTCCCACTCCCTCAGCACATATTAGAGTCCTTCCTGAGCTGATTCACATTGCTTACCTAGTGGAAAACTTTTCTTTTTTCTTTCTGGGGTAGGTAGGGGATGACTAAGCTAATGTTCTGCAGGATAAGTGAATTAAACCAACTCACAAAGAACTTAAGGAACAAAACAAAAGTGAGGACAGAAAGTACACAGCCACAACAGACATAAAGAGGAAGAAGTCCGTCTCCTTTAGTAGCTCTCACATTAGGTCACCTATAAGACTCAGTTTCAGCCCACTTACCCCCACCTCACATACCTTTCAGAGCATTTCACAGCTGGGAACTCTATCTCACAGCACTAACAAGCAAGGTATTGCAAAAAAGGTTCCTGTGCTCCAAGACTATGTTGTCACAGAGAGGTCCTGATAAACCACAGACTACCTTAACTTCTCAATACCAGTTTTTCCCACCAGTTGCCAGAGGGGCTATCCCCCATCTCAATCCGCCCTCAGCCGAGCTGCATTCACACCTCATTTACTGCCTTTTGGTGACCCTTTCCTGGCCAGCACGGGTTTTGTACACAACATGCCTTTGGATGCTATAATCCCTCTATCATCTACAATTTGTAATCATTCCCCTTGGGACACCATGGGAATCAAAACCTTCTCAGTTCAATTAATGGACCAACTGACATTACAAAGTACAGGAGCCTAAGCATTTCATTATCAGCTCGGATATTTCTAGTACTAAGAAAACTTTATACACAGTGTGCTGAGACAATTGCTGTCAAAACTGAATTGGTAGTATTACTGTTGCGTTATTTCAGATAAACTTTTGTGTTTCCTCCAATTCCAAAATGAATATTTTGTTGTGTTTCTCCATGTTTGAAATATTAAGAAAATAGAATGAAGAACTGATCATCAGCTCTGGTGATTGTTTTCGAGTAGCTTTTGTAAAACAACTCCGTTTGTTTACACTGGAAATTTGTATCAATATAAACTGAATTTTAATACAGACTGATGAGGTCTCCTGCTGGGTAACCCTATTCTCATACAAACATCTTCTTTTCTAGTTTTAGTATATATTATTTTAGAAACATAATATCTCTCCAATAATATCAATAGTTGTTGGGACAGAGGGGTCTACTCCTTAAACCCATATGACTATAGAAATTTAACCATCACAGTGTGATCAGTAAGACTTCCCATTGTGTACAAAGCCTAAGATGCCCTAACAGGTTTCGCTTCTGGTACCAGGTAGAAACCCCTAGGTGAACGTGCCTGAACCCTAAGGAAAATTAGACTAATAAGGGTGACAAAATTTTTGCCTTCTTGAAACTAGCAGCACTTTGCAATCACACAAGCCTTTTGTGCAGAGGTATGTAAGTATCCAGGTTATTTCAATACTACGAAAACTTCTGTATGTCGAAACCCAGTTTATTTCTCTGTGAAATTGGAGAAAAGAAGTCTTACTTTGATCTTCTTGCTTAACTTACCATCCTCTGACCTCTGACGGTCCCTGGTACAGCAGGCAGCAATTGGGATAGGAAGGAGGAGGGTGTTTGAATCCCCAGCTTTCAGCACTGAGGTAATCTTGAGTGCCAAATGTACAAATTTTCAAAAAGAAATAGGTTTTGCTTACTTTGAGAGCTAAAAGTTTTATTGCAATCCTATAAACTGGGGCTAGTAAATACTTTTTTTTAAAAAAAAAGAAGAAATTTTCCTTGAGTATGAAGTGGTGCTGGGAGCAATATCCATGTTCTACACTCTGCTTTTAAGGGGATGTTGGAAAACTGAAGGAGACACAGTAAAGAATCACAAAAGTAATAATAAGAAAAAGGACAATTGTGAATGACTAACAGAATAAGAAGTGCTGGACACTATACACTTTTTTATCTAGTTGGGAAAGGCACAGCAAGAAGCAGTAGGTAGAAGGTGAAGCCAGATATACTCAAAATAGCCTGACAATCGCTTCCTAACTTCTGGAACAAGCTACCAAAGGAAGGGTAGATTCTCCTCTCCCCATGCTTTTGCATCAAGCCTGAATGCCTTTCTGGAATGAACTCTGAAAGATACTCACCCCAACCAAGCACCAGTATGCAAGTAAAATTCAGTGGCCTGAGTGGGATTAGTTTAGAAATCCAGTGATCTGTCCCAAACTCTGCAGAACTGTGACTGACACCAACTAAATTAGAAGCAGGATCAGGCTGCATAAGTTCATTAACTTAGTGAAAAGAGATCTAATGAATAAGTAACTCCACAAACACCCAGCACAATGATTTCTATTTGCACCCTCAAAGGCTCCTCACTCCAGCTGCTTGTCAGGCAGACGAAGCCTGTCATTCACTCCTTTGTAACCCTACCCATTGTCCAAAAAAACCTTTTCTTCTATGGAGAAACCCCTTATTTTGTTCTTATGGAGAAACCTTTAAGAGCTGAGAGAGGGAAAGGGAGCCTTTACCTCAAAACAAAGGGAAATAGAGCTTCTGCCAGCAGGAGGCTAACAAGCAAATGACAATTTCTATCTCTAGGGTCTGAGCACAATCTCTGCAGGCGGTGTCAAGCCCTGTGTCAGCTCGCTGCCCTGCCAGCCTTCTACAATGGGTCAGGATGCCTGCTTGGGAGAACAAAACCTTCCGCCTCCGGGAAGCCGGGCTCGGCCAGCTCCCGGGCACAACGTTCCCTGGCAGGGGCCGTGTCGCATGGTACCCCTGCGCACCCCCGAGGCCGGCTGATGGCCTAAATAACGGCAAATTATTGCTGTGTTGAAACAGTCAAGTACCAATAACGGCAGAGGCGGAGCATGAGGACGTGCCATGTGGACTCTGTTTACCATTTAATGTTATGTATTAATAGTCATTATATTGTAAAATAATGTAAGGTCTGTGCCAGATGAAAACATGACTTGAATTTGCGCAGCACATTACAACCCCGGAGAAGACCAGGGAGTTGGATGACTGCACTAAGGCCAGTCACTTAACATCAGAAACTAAGCCAGCTGCAGGGGGCTCTTTCTCTGAGCTTTCTAGGCAACTCCTCTTGACTGACTGGGAGGAGAGGGGAGAAATCATTTCTCTGCAAAGCAGCTGTATCAAATCCATCTCAGCAAAGGCCAGAAGGAATCTTCTCCCATTGAAAACATGAAAAAAAAAGCAAAAGAAGGGAAGGAAAAAAAAAGCTAATTCAATAATAAGATGGAAGAATTGCACAGAAAGAAACTCTACCTCTTGTACCCTATAAATGTATCACATGAGAGAAAAGACCATAAGGAGGTGAGAGAAAAGACCATAAGGAGGTGAATGAGCTGCAGTTGATACGACACGCCAAGACATGGTTCAGAAGCACAGAGGAAGGTCTCAGCAGCTGTGGTGTTCAGGACTCTTTCTGAGAAACCATAATTCAGAGTCATTCTGAGTTGTCTTCTTTCAGCATTTTTCTAATGACATATATATTTTTTTCTGCCTACTCCCTTTAATATTTTGAATTCCTGGACAACCACATTTGTAACAGAAGATAATGGCTGCATAATGAGCAATGAGGTAAGTCTGTCTCATTTACTGCATATAAAATGCAGCTTGAATTCTGTGATAATACACTGCTGGGAAGTCGTCTCCCATGAATAATGCTACTGGCTTCAAGAGAAGCATGAATTTTGCCCAATTCGTGTAAGAAGGAACCTTCCATTAACTTCCAAGGGGATTGCAAGCTTTTATACTCAGACCCCAGAGGGAAAAAAAGAAAAAAGCAGGAAAACAAGAGCCATCAAGAGATGCTACAGTCAAATTCATTAAAACTGAACCAAGCAAGAGTTCCTCCTTTACGTGTTCCAACAAACTTACTCTTTATTTTTAAATGGTCTTTTAAGACATGCTTCATAGTCATTCTTTGATACAAATGATTCCCTTTCTGCCTCTGCAAGGCAGTAAATAAAAGAATAGCCCTTTTTGTGATAAGAGCATCTAAAAGAGTAAAAAGTTTTCTTTTTTATGGAACTGACCTTTCAATAAGTAAAAACAAAAAGAGCATTTATTATAAGTGATCTTCTGCCAACAGCCCCCATGCCTGTTACCCATTTCAAACGCTTTATGTTCCCCCTTCAGAAAGGCTTTGTACTCTTTGCCACTTATTAGAAGATGGCTATTGTAAATAGCACTCCAACATTAATATTAAATATGGAAAGAAATATGTTTAAACCAGGTTATGGCTGTAAGGCAAACTGACAAAAGCCAGGAAATTCATAAGTTAAATCCAGCCCTTAGCTCATGCTGTTGTGAAAACACACAGGTGGGAGTTATCAAGGTGCCCAGGGTCAGTGCAAAGTGTGTGTTTCCTGGCTTTTGTCAGACGGTGTCAAAACATCATCAACCTGACCTAAACACCAGATTTGCCAGGTTTAAAAACAGCCGTGCATGCAGGGAAGAGGGAAAGGTGCACCCACCTTCCCCCTGTGGGTCCCCTGGCGTCAGGGTGGGATGGCGCATGGCCACGGTGCCTGCCATCTCCCAGGGATGGAGAGCATGACCCAGTGGTGACCCACCGCCTCCTGGGGTGGACACCTCCCACACACACCCCAAGGGTTGTCCCCTGCATAGCAAATGGTCTCATTTGTTCAGTTTGTCCTTCTGGAAAAAGAACTGAGTGATTTATTGCGGGTATGCCAAAATTCCCCTCGTCTTCACGAGCATCACGAGCTCTTTTTGGGTAGAAGGTGGGTGTATAGGCTGGGTTTGAAGCACTGTGCTGCTGGGATGCTGACAGGGTGGAGGGGCTGCTGGGGCCAGCCTGTAGCACTCACGCACCCCTTCAGACACCCCAGTGCCGCAGAAGGGACAAAACCCCCTGTTCTTCCCTAGCAGAAGGGACTTGGGCACACACCACCCCTCATGCTGGAGCACAGCTCTTCTGCTCGGCAGCCTGTCCCCAGCCAGCTGCAGCCACCCACCTGGCCCTGCAACAGCCCCGGCAGTGTGCCGGTAACTCAAGGAGGAGAGAAAGGGTGAATGGCTTGAAAAATGTTCATTTTGTTCTAAAAGTTAAATTACTTCGATGAACACTGACTTCACAGTCAATATTGAAGTAGACTTTCCTAGCAGGCAACAAGAAAAACTGGGAGGCAATTGGGAAGGAGGAAGGGGGACTTACCTAGAAATATTTTTACTTTTGTAGCAATAATTTTTCTTGTTCCCATATGGATGTTATATGTGTAAAATCAGTGGGCTCTGGTACTCACTTCTAGATCAGGAAGGTGGTGCCTAATCCCTGCATTGCCCATGAGAGGGGAGGAAAAATATCTGGGCCTAAATCCTTTTCTTTTAACCAAAATGTTGGGGGGGGGGGGGGGGAAGTTGCAGTATCGTAACTAGTATCTTATTTAAACTAGGTTAATTAAATGGCTTCAAACCTCTTACCGTTAAAAACACACTGTGCATAGTTGTATTTATACTAATTCCTGTCAGTTTAAGCCTCTTGAAAAGAGGCTGAATCAAGCTGCGCTCAGGCTGTCGGTGCAGCTTTTTGGACCAGTTCAGCTGACACACACCTTCTCCTAACCCAGTGCAGATCTCACCCAGAATACCCTCAGGACACAATAAATATTTAATTGTATGACAAATATTTTATCTGCCTCAGGAGGCTGACAGGAATACAGGTGGTCAGTTGAGCGCAAGCTGAGAGAAAACAGGTGAGTCAACCCCATACTGAAGTGTTAGTTTATTATTCCATGACGCCCAGTCTTTGAAGAAATCCATCTTTTATAACCTAGGAGAATAAGGAGGAGGCTGCTTATGGAATTAAATTTTCCCAGCTTCTAATTAGAAGGAGAGTAATTGCAGTGCCATTTATAGAGATCTTAATAATTTATTTCATTTTCAGGACAGGTACATTTGTGCTGCGTAATTTTCATTCACATGCCAACCAAAACAGGACACTTTTCTGTTTTTTTGTTTGCACTACACATTTTCCTTCCCTTTAACCCTTTATTTAAAGGTGCATTTTGGCACCTTTCCAGCTGGGGAAAAAATAAATAACAAAGATATATTAAGCTTCGAAAGTAACAAAATTGAAAATTTGAGATTTTTTTTTGAAATTTTGCTTCTGTTTTGTATGGGTGGGCTTTTTTTCTCCTTATATAACCCGTTATTATTTGAAGCAATGCAAACTTACGGCTTCTTCTGCTGTCATTTACCCATTTCATTGGTGCTTTTCAGCAAAAATAAAGAAATAAATAAAACAATGATGCATTCAGAAAACCACTAAAACACCATAACCATTTACTCATGGCCTGGAGTCTTTTTCTGGTATTTTAGGTAAGAAAAAGAAAGTCCCCTCTACTTCAGGCTCAAAGTCTAAATTAGAGACAATATCATCTAAGTGCACACTACATCAAAGCTGAGACTTCAATTAATTCCAGAGTTATTTATATAAATGCAAGTTTCTCATTGGCAAAGTACCACTGAAGGGCCTCAAGAGGAACATGGAGGCAACGAGGGGAATTCCATCATTCCCACCCTCCAACCTCCTCTCCTGGGCACAGGACCAACACCAAGAAAATAATACAGTCACCAAATATAGCACAATGGGCTTTTTCCTCCTTAATTACCTTTAAAATTCCCAGCCGAGCACAGAGACCCCACACAGGCTTTCTATGCTATGTATTAGCACCGGTTCAGCTGAGTGATGAACCTCAGAAAATAAAGGCTTCATAATGGGGCTGCTGACACAGCAAAGAGCAGCCCCGTATAACGAAATGGTTTCAGAGCGGCCGCTTCACTCCATCATTTTGAGGAGAGGCGTTTCTGCCTTTGAAAGCCTGCCTTTTGTGTTGCTCACGCTCCTACAGGCTGCTCCCTGCCAGACTGTTTGCTATTCTTTGGAGGTTTCTGCTGCTTCCTACATCAGATGGAATTTACCTTCATGTAATTATTTGTTCTGGGAGCTTTGATCTCCACTTCCCTTGTAACTGCAATGTAGTCATACTTTGAACTACAAGAAAGTACCAATTTAAGGCTCTTGCTGCAAACATCATAATGGTTAATCCTAACAAAAAGGTGTTAATTGGTCTCCTGGTGATTCTAAGCCGCAGTCACAATAGGTTCTTATATTTGTTTACCACCGCTGTATTTCCTCCTCATCCCAGTAAAAGTGCGTTAGATCTGATAACCTTTTAGGCAGGCTTCTCGTTTTTCAGCTCACGTTACGATTTAGGGCAAAACCAAGTATCTGTCAATGTCGGAGGAGCGGTGCTGGCCAGACCCGATGTGATTACAGACTGCAAGCTTCACAACGAGCCGTCTGAGGCTCCGTGCTCATGGGTAAGAAGTAAAAATTTAAATGACTCCAAAACTCTTTCTGAAGCACAATAGAGCCTCTGTACGAGACGAGAGCTGTTTCTTCATATAATACATTCACCCAAACCTTTGGCCCCGACAGAGATATCATAGAGCCGGGGAGGAGCATTATTCTGTTTCATTTTTGGATCCATCTCCTGCTCAGCAGTCCAAAAAATTTAAACTGAAGAAAATGCTCAAGCTTAAATAGCTCAAACTAATGAAAATGGCTCATCATTGTGGACTGTGCTGTTGGTTTTTTTGAGAGCTTTTTTATTGTTAAACGGGTTGTTTTTATAATAAAGCCCTGACAGAAAACACCTTCCCAGCAAAAAAACAAACTACAGTCCTTACTCTTCGAGGCGAGGTCGTGTATTTTATTTGTCTATATGGAACATGGTGTGCTTTTAAGCACTCGCTGTGCAAACATGTCTATGGCATTACCCATGGAAAATTAGGCTTGTTTGCTTTTTGTCTTACACAAACAGGGTCCTTACTTTTAACATAACTACTGAATTCTGGTCACAGTCAGATATGCCATATCCGTCTCTCTCTCAAAAAAAAAAAAATAGAAGTGACATATTTGAGTATTTGAGTGAAGACACTGGAACTGATTTTGTCAGGCCCTCGGGCTGTTTCTCAGTGCAATGACAAAAGGACCAGACAGAACTGTAATTTCGGTGCTCAGCTTGCATATTCCTGGAGTGTAGAGGAGTCGGCTGTTCAACAAAAGATTACTCAAAAGATAAACATGGAAATGGCGCAGGACACCAGCATCCCACCGTGCTCTTCCGACCTCCTGGGGACATTTCAGCAGTCTCAGTGATGAGCAAACTGCCAGCTCTCCCTCCCACTTTCCCGTTTGGTATTCTCACAGGCAATTAAAAACATTTTTGTTTACTTCTGCTAGGCCAGCCCTTCCCACTGACCAGCTCTCCCGAGGACAGGTTTCCTGTTGTCCTCTTCCTGTGATTAGAGCACTTCAGAGTCAAACACTTCAAAAGTCCTGCTGAAAACACCAGGAGAGCACCGGCTGACCGAGGACAACTCTTGAACCCTGACTGAACTCCCAATTCCTCCCGGTGGATAGGGCTGCAGATTTACTGCGGCACGATTGCTGTCGAGGTACCGCACTCCAAAGAGTGTTCTTGAAGACCCGTGCAGCCTCCCTGCAGAGAGCCTGTCCTCCCTCCCAGCCCCACGTGGAGGGGCCTCTCTCCCCTAGGATGGCCCTTCTTCCTCCAGCCAAGGGCTGCCCTTCCTCTCTCTCCCCCAGAGAAGCAAGACAGATCTGTATTCCCCAAATTATCCCTGTAGATGGTCTGTGCTACGCAATACCTCCCTGGTGCTCTCCTGCACTCAAAATACCTCTAAGCTTGTTGACAAGCAGATAAAATTATATCATCATGACACACTTCAAACTGCCTTGTAACCATGGGAATTCAGACAGGGAATATTGGTTATGAGAGAGGCAGCAATGTCCAGCAAGCTTGATGGGAATAGGGTGACCTACGTACAGGATCCAGGCTGGGGGAAAGGCAGCGCTTTTTCTTGCTCACCCGCACACAAGGAGCTCGCTCCACTGGTGCTCTACGTGTCCAAACCAGGAGCACTTAGTTAATGCTTTTCTATCAGTAAAGGCTTTAGTGAGTTGCTACACACATGTGTGCGCATTCAATTGCAAACTCCTATCCCAGGGTCATAGCAAGATGGCAGCCCTGAAATGAAAACACCACTACCGGGGTTTATGTTGGAAAAAACATTTGTTTTTCTTTTTCACGTTTGTTTTGCATGACTTCCTACAATCTCCTGAATACAATCCAGACCTTTGGCAGCTGCAAGCCACGGTCTGAGGCGTTGATAAATTTATTTTGCAAAATATCTGCAGTATTCTCATTTCATCACAATGCCCCCTGTGAGCGAGGGGAAGGGGCAAAAGATCTGTCTGATTTCCCAGAGATGTTACAATTTAGAGCTTATGCATTTCACATCTGGGGAAGCTGACAGTCCCTCTGAAAACGTTTCTGTTCTCACAGTTAAAACTTGAATCTGTGCCTTCTTTTTCTGGCTCTTACAGGCTGTTTTGTGCTCAGCTTTTCTTGTTTTTTTATCTACTGCCATTAGATAACTAAACATTACATGGGATTTTGTTATGTGATGGTTGTTGGGTTTTTGTTTCGGGGGGGGGGGGGTGGGAGGGTGGGTGTTATTACTTCTAATTGACTTTGAAATGAAAAAGCTTTTAGAACAAGCTATGCAATATCATCCCCGTTCTCCTGTTCCCAGGATATTTACAGCCCCACCTTCCTAGGAAAACAAGGGGTTTTACAACAGCAACTTGATACAATAAATCTAATCATAATCATAAATCACACTTAAGAGTTACATTTCAGGATTATGTAGGTTTAGCAATGAGTCTGGGTGTTAAAAAAAGAGTAAAAATCGTGCTGTGACAGATGACAAGTCAAAGTTTAACGCCTTTCATTTCAAAGTGCAATTCTTAGCTGGGAGAACAGGTCTCTACTGTATCTTACATAAACATCCCCTTGCAAGTTAAGCGTCTGCAAAAAGTCAGTCATAGCAGTTTTTTTCTCACCTGGGCACTTCACGGTACATGCTTGAAGCCCTCAGCTCATATTACAGCATGAACATGCAAGGAGGGGAATTAAAATTACGTGATTACCTGGAGTAGAGTGGAAGAGACTGAGACAAGTTTTCTGCTGTTATAACTCTGCCAAAGTCATAGTTAGCAGAGATTTTCAGTCATGTCTTGGGCTTGGCACCAAGGGGTTTTCTTTGCTGAAGAACAGGGCTTCTGGTACCAATACCCCATCATCACCTTTGCTTGATTTACCCTGCTTGGTAAAAAATAATCCAAGGGAATCACGTTTTAAGGCTGCCTGTAGCAGAACCTCACAGCCTTTGGTAGGTTCATCCTCCCAGGACATGTACAAAGGTAGGAATTTCAGGCAGGAAACCAGGGCTCAGAGAGAGTAAACAATAGTTTAGTGTCACTCACAAAGATTGTGGGAAAACAATCTTTCTGTGGGGTCTGTTCAGCATCAAACACACACTTGAATCAGACCCTATTCTCACCCTTCTTTGCAGGACTCACAGTCTTAACCAGCGCTGATGCTTATTTGTAGAAAAAAAAATTTCCTAACCTTAGTTTTAATTACCGATGTCTCATATTCTAAGTCAATCCAGAGCAAAACTCCTGATCAAAGTCAGCAGTAAACAAGAGCATCACCAGTTATGAAGGCAGTGGCAATGTATTCAAATTCCTTGCGGTGCTGTTGCACAACGTGTCACTTAGACACCACAGTGACAGGCAAGGCAGATATCTTGGGAAGCTATTGCTTTGTGATCTTCTAGTCACTCTTCCATTCCACAGCTGAAGAAGCAACTCTCTCTCAAGCCACACTTCCTCAAAAAGTACTAATATAACTACAATTACTAAATATTAAAAAATAATCATCTAGTGTTCATGTTTTCAGGGAGATATGCACATAAATCTGTTATATCTGCAACTGAAAATCTCTAAGGACAGGCTCTCTCCTTTTAAATGTCCTGGTACTTCCAGCTGCCAGCATGGGAAGTCAGCATTTCTGATAACGCACAAATGAAAAGGATGGAGCTGAGAGTGGGAGCCTACACCATTATGGTAAATTAAACCAAATCTTTGAAAATTAGATTATAATTGAACTAGTTCTCACTGGCATACTCTATCCATTCTCTGAAAGCCTGTGGCTTGCACCATGGCTATTAGTCTGCATACTGTTATTTCAAAATGAGGAAAGAAACCCTACTTTATTCTGGAGGCAGCATCCAGTGCAAGGCTGGATATAGTCTGTATGGACAATGCTCGAAGAATCCCCAGTTCAAGATAAGGAGTAGGCCATGAAGGGCCTTATTTCCCAATATGTGATCCTTTCCATAATACCTGCGTTTCACTTCGTATCTCCCACACTCCACAATATTCTCATATCCTTCATCACCACCTCCCCATCTTTTTATACACATCTTGCCCATGTCCCTTCCCCCTTTGTCACAATGTCCTTGGTTTACTGAATTTTCCTACACAATGCCATAAATTTCAAATATAGGTCACACTCAGACTGCAGTCAACCTACCTCACCTACATCCCCCCTGCAGCTCTCCAGGGTCCCCCAGCTTCCCTACCCAGACCACACCAGAACCCCCTCAGTTCCTCCTCACATCCCCTGCCTCCTGCAGCGACAGTCTCAGATAACCCTCTGTCTCCAGTGCTCCCTACAGCATCTTCAAGATCCTTCCCCACTATCCTCCTACAACCCCCTCCCCAACCCCAGTTCCATGATGACGTTTGCCAAGGAGCAGCATGTATGCGCCATAGCTGGTGTGGAGCCACCCAGGCACTGGCTGGTACGCATGTGGCAATAGGCCCGACCACCCAGGAATTCAGGAATGGGAACAAGGTGCGCACCAACAAGCCTGCCAACTGCTGCCTCTCAGGCACCCAGTGTGACACGCTGCCTACCAGATGCCTGACAGGTCCAACAAATGGCTTCAAGGATGGCATCTGGTCCCCAGGCCTCTGCTGCTCCTGCCGGGTCCATTCAGCTCACTGGGAGATTTGCCAGCTGTTTGTATGCAAGTGGGATCGGATCCCGATGAACAAAACAGGCGCCAGCCTCCTTCTCCCATGATGTTACCTCCATGCAGCATCCTTATAACCTGACTGCAGCCTTATAAATGCTACTTCCCTGCTCCTCCTCTGGTGCCCTTTCTCTTGGAAGGTGCCCCATTTGCAGCCACAGAGCTCCTTCTTTGTTCTCTTTGGAGAAGTCTTCCTTGTCAGGATGCAAAGAAAAATCTCAACCTGGGGATTAGGACGCAGAGGGGCTGAGTCCCCTGTCTTTTGTTCTGAGTGTGCTTCCACAAGATCTCCGTTGTGCTCATTTGTTCATCTATACACCTCTGCTGGCTGTCTAACATCCAGAGTGTGCACGCTCTTTGGGGACAGGGACTGCCTTTTCATCCTGTTCTTGTACAGCATCCCTGCTCAGGATCACAGTCATCAAAATAGTTTAGTTAACAATCCAATAAAGTCTTACCAGACATTCAGTTTACAAACATGAGTGCCTGAAATTAGAAAGGAGAGGCTTTGCCAACATCCGCTCAAATGGAAATCCATGGATTTACACTTCCTTGGAGAGAACTGCTCACGGGGAAGAAAGGCCATTCAGTGAAAATGGGGAGTGAGCCCTTTTTCCAACTGTTGACAAGAGGTCTTGATTCAAAACTTTCCATAAAGCATATAGGGACACTCCCCCTATCTGCCCAGAGGTGAATTTATGCTGCCCTTGCCAAAATGAGGTGGCTTTTTTATTTCCTGTTACCATCTTCCACACTTCTAAATCCCCAGGAACAGTCTGCAGGTGCATTCCAGAGGGGATATTGAATATTTTATTGACAGGCAAGTACTAAAGAACTGGTTCCCATAGTCACTATCTGCAAAAGTCTTCCCCTCAGGGCTCGTGCAAGGGGGGAGCATGTCTCTTTCTACACTGTTCCTGCTGAGAACAATGCTGGGGAAACCCACCGCTTCCAGCGAGGCTCATAAATCTCTCTGTTGATCCCTGACAGTTTTGCTTACCTTGAAGAAGGAACAAATACACATGCTTGAGATGAGCATTCCTAACTCATTATCAGGCCTTCAGAAAGGTGCCAGCTGCATTATCTAAAAATAGCTCAGGTACCCATGAGAAAAAAGTTACCTGCCAAACTCTGAGTAAGCTGGAAAGGCTATTGCCCAATACGCCTCTAACAGCTAGTCTGAGAGGCGAGCGCTCTCACACCTCAGAGGTTTGCATATGAACTCTCTAAAGAGGAGGCATTTATAATGAATTCATTAGGGTAAATACTTTGCTAGTGGGGTAGCCATTGGTGCACAGTTCTCTAAACTTTTCATCTTCAAGGCTTTCTGTGGCCCACCACATCTGCACTGTATCTTGCATCTCACCGTGCAAATATTTCAGGATCATGATGGTCTTCGGTACAGCATCTGTCATACAGCAAGTCCCTTTTGGACTGGTTAATGTTGCCTGATTGACTGCAACAGCTCTCTTATCCCTCCAATCATGCCAATTCACTGACTCCTTTCAATCCTTCTGCCATGATTCTCTATGTATAGGCGAGGCAGCAGACATGGCTTTGTAGTGAATCAAATACTTCCCAAGTACTCCTTTTTTTCACATAAATCCCAAGCCCTAGCCATGCCAAGAAAACAGATAACTAGTCAGTGTTCTGCCTTGCCATCTTGTCCAAGTCCATATGCAAGTTGCTTTGGTTTTTTTGTCCATTCAAAATATCTCTTTTGTATACTGCTCATTCCTTGGACAAAGCTGCCTTTTTTCGTGGTTCATGCAGCCACATACACATGGGAATGGCTATGTCAGCAATGCTGAAGCATGTAGTTCATAACATATTTTCTTGGCAAAGCTGGTTTAGAAGTTCTTGTTCGTCCGTCCCAAGAGCTGCCTAGGCTCTGCGTGCCCTCAGTTGTGCCATGCACTCCTGTCTGCAACCTGGTCTGCAGCATGTCCCATGAGCACTTCTATCAGCACCAGTGAAGGGGTGGTGGCTGCAGAGGAGGGTTGGAAAGAATGAATGAATGAATGAACGTCTGAGGAGGAAGAGACATTTCTCAGGCTAACTTTGTTGTTGAAGAAAACATATGGAACGACATCCTCACATGGGAAAGATTTTTCTTATCTGCCCTCCTGCTGATTATCACCCCTCCCATATCCATAACATGAGCCAGCACAGCTACACAAACATGTAGGAGATCGCAGAATAATCAGTTTAACTACTGCTAGAGGCCTCAGATCAGACCAGTTCTTAGGAAATATGTTTGATAAGAGCGGAGATTATACAGCTTTTTCTAGACTACTGTTGCCAAGCATGTAGTTTGAACACTGACTTTTCAAGACAAAGACCCTTTACATCTACCTTCAAGCTGTACTAAAAAGTCACACTCAGACGATACACCAGCTGCGTTCTGTACAAAGAAATTGCACCAACATGACAAAACCCACTCGGATGCTATCACCAGATTAATTCAGAATTGGCTAATGGCAACTGAAAACAGGTTGAAAACCAGGTACAGTGCCCCTGACCAGAACCCCTGCATGTTCCTCAGCCCCACCAGAACAGCAGGTCTTACTCAGCCAATGCCCCGAAGCCCCCCATGAAAGTCCATTTGAACATGCAATTTATATACATAGATGGTGCAGTACGTCCAGAAGGCATTGGGCCTCTAGCAGATGTGTTACGGAGTGTCTTTGGGCATGCACAGAAATCCCACCTCCTAAACACATCAAATTTACTATGCTTGCATTAACCAGCTGTGCAGGGCATGTGCAATACTGGCAGCAGTCTCAGGTGGCACAGTGCTCCGGCTTATGTTCACGGCTGGGGCTACGGCACAGAAATATGGAAGTCCCATATAAGTGCTTCTGCTCCAGCTTCCCCCCAGCCCTCTCCTACATATAGCAGTCATGTCCACTGCTTAAGAAAAAACAGCTGAAAAGCATAAGCTGTTCAACTTAAGTGCAATCACACAATGGGCTGCCTTTGTTTTACCACATCCATTTGTTCTCCTAGTCCTGGGCAGGATACTCTGATTGTCTCCAGGTAGCTTCATGTTTTCTAGGAGAGCGAAGGAGGCAAGTTAAGAACACGGGCCAGCAAGGGACTGTGGGGATTGTAGAGTCCGCATGAATTAGTGTTGTTTCGTAAGTACTGCAATCTCTTGATCTGATTACCAAAGAAAGCAAAATGTATAGGAAGAGAATGAAACATATTTCGTCATTCTTTAGGCAGAAACAGTGTAAGAGAAGAGCTGTGATTTGATCACCCACATTACCTCCTTAAGCAGATAGCTCACTTAATTCCAGCGAATCAGTCGCCAAACTCTTATTGATTCTAATGGAGCCAGTATCAAAACTGGCTCCAAACTCAGCCTCAAAACTGTCATCAAACTCAGTCATCAAAACCAGTTTGCTCTTCTTCAGACTCTGTTTTGACCAAAAGTTACGTGACCCAAAATGTGTGGGACAGACAAGCTAAAGACAGAACAGAATTAAAGAGAACAGCATTCTAGACTGAATAACTCTCAAAGTAATAGTGTTTTTCTGTGCACAAAATCCATGCATTACAAAACTTACATGATTAAAAGTAAAAGAATTGTATCAGAAAAACAGAACAAAATTGTCATTAGAGGTAAACTTCCCTTTCTTTTACTTGCATAACCCATAATCTTACTGAATCACGTTTACTGATGGGTAATACATGAGTTACAAGTACAAAAAAGCTGCATTGAAAAAAACAAACCCAAAAAAAAAAAACAAAACAAAACAAAACAATCTCCACTATGTAAAAAATGCCCAGTAAGACTCTTCTATTGTGGCCGGAATTGATGGGGACATTCCAACAGATTTCTTTGACATCAGAAGGAGCTGAGATAGCACAGTGATATAAATGCCAGAGCACAATTGTTACCAACCATTGGCTCTCAATTAGCCCTTTGTAGAACCAAGATTATTGGGGATTAATGCATGAGTCTGCCTGCTTACACACAGAACTACACAAACAAGAAAAGAGTATCTCAAGATACAAGGCATTTACTAGATCAATACAAGAGAGGAAGGTACCCACATTTAAATGATAAAACATAATAGGAGACAATGTAGACAGAACAAGTTTTTCCAAGAAAGTTTCAGGGGAAGCAATCATGTGGATAAAGCAAATATTAGGGAAATAATCTCACTCAATGGGCAGTGAAGTGACAGGGCCACAAGAGGAACAAAGGACCTGCAGAACATAAGTTTTATATCAACTCACTCTGAATAACGGATAGCTGGGAGTTCTTTCCAAAGTAAGCAATTCTTATACTAACCCTGAAGGGGCAAGATACAGTAAAATAAAAAATATATTGTAATAGAGAGAGTCTAGAAAAAGCAACACAGCTGAACGTAATGACTGCTGAGCAGATAAGTCACTTGCAGGAAAGATTCTAAAACATCCCAGTGGCAGCTTTACAATGCACCATAGATTAAAAATTGCAAAGTGCGTCACAGGTAAAAGGTGAGGAAAAATGGGGAGAAAAATGCCTTTAAAAAAACCTACCAAAGCTCTTTTGTTCTACCTTAGCTATTTCAAGGCACTTTGAAAGCGTAAATGAAGTCTTCTACCACAAGAAAAACAAAGGTCTTCAAGATTATGGTTACCAAATGGCAAGAGATGTTTAATCATTTGCTTCGGTAGGCTTGTGAACTGAATTTTGGGCAAATTTTGGAAGAATGAATACTGCTGAATGAAACCTCCAATTCCACTCTGACTAGCCCAGCTGCAATAATATTGACTCTGCGTATGAGAAAACCCTCTCTCTAGTGCTGTTTTCTGCATTTGTGTACTCATATTAAGAGGTATTTCCTTCTCAGGGAAGCCAGATATCCACAATATGAGCAAGAGGGCCTTCTGGAGCACTTCTTACGTAGCCCAGGAGAGGAAGGGAAGCCCAGTCTGGACACCCCATGGGTCACTACAAGTCAGAAGCAGAGAGCAATGATGTGGGTTGTGGAATGTTCCACCCCAGGATTACCCTGGTAAGCTGCAGCAGTTAGAGTTCATACAAGCTTAGGAAAATATCATCCCCTTAGGTCTGTGCTTTTGATTGACCCTTTAGCACTGTGTTAGCTGATGACTCCCTCAGGTTTTGTTCCCATCATGCACTAAGGAAATCTGCAGGGAGGACCCTGCTACATTCACCTCAGGGATCCCCCCCCATCCATTTCCCAGGGTGAACAAAGCCAGACAGCAGCCAAGAACAACCCATGCCTTGTACAATTATTCACTTCTGCATCCCTGGAGCTGCGAGAAGACAACCCTTTTCAGCAGTCAGCAGGCTGGGTTCTCGGAAATGGAGGTTTCCTGCTGCTTTCTACTACTAAAAAGTTGTCTGAACTTTCTCCAAAATGGTGCACAAACAAATCTGAAGAGAGCAAACAAAAAGTCTGGCAATCTACAAATTCCTCCAGACAGTAGGTCTCTATTTTAAAGGCAGGATGATCTCAGTTGCAATGAGGTAATTGCAGTCAGATGCCTCACAAGGGGCAAGCAGGGTATCTCTGGATACACAGGGGTGTCTACGGGTATTTGTGGTTGGGTCCTAATGCTGAAATTGTTTTAATTCTTATTCTCCAATTTCTCCTTGTTGGTGCTCGTGAAGGGCATAAGGGTACTTGCTCAGAGTTTGGCCTGTAACTGATTGAAATATGGGCCCAGTATTCATTTCATTTTTAAGCATCTAGCTGAAAAAAGGCTTGAGATGATTGATATGAGGATAGTGCTGGAGAAAGTCATATTACAACTTAAAGCATAACAGATTTTACTTGGCGCTATTCAGTGGGAAATTAAAATCAAATACAGTAGCAGAGCAATCTGTCAAAGAAAACTTGTTTCACTGAGCAGCAGAACCCACTTAAAAGTACATAACTCACCAGCATACGAAACAAATGACATTTTCATTTCTTTCATTCCTCATGTCTTAAGGATGTGGGATCTAATGCATAAGATCCATTATTATAAATCAGAAAAACTATAGGTAAGAGGCAATGTCTATAGGTTACTCTGCATTTCAGATTGTTCCGCACCTTTACCTTCTTCCCCAAGGCTTATCTCTCAGCCACATCTGTCTTAGTAAGAATGACATAATGGGAAATTGTTACAGGTTTGAAGAACTTGTAGAAGAATGACTGACTAAAGGATTAGTCATTGCGCTTCCTGCATTCCACAGATAATGACAAGGTACTGTCTTCGTCACTGAAAATAAATTTTCAGGGTGGCATATTAAACTGTACCAGGGGATTTGGAAGAAAGGGCAGGCTGTGTAACATATTAGCTTTTCACAAGAACAACAGAAATATTTTGTCATTCAAAGTCACTTCTGGTGACTCTGCAGTACGATTCTTGCAGGAGAGTCTGTAAGTAATTTGGGCTGTAATTTCTCAAGTTCACCTGTGCAGAATAAAATAGACAGTTCAGAAGCTTGTTGAGCTGCAGTGTGCTAATGTTGATTACTCGAAGCAACGAGGAAAATGATAGAATTCTATTTATGTTTTTTATTAGAAAAGGGGTAGCTTTATTTTTTTTTGGCACCCTGAGGGTGTTGAGCTTTTATTTGCATTTCCTGCTGGTTTCTGTGGCAGTAGTTGAGGCAGGTTAAAACCCCTACTCTCTGCGATCCCTCACTCAACAGGTGCCACTTTAGAAGAGGCAGAAGATCACACGGATTGCCCAACAACTTGAACCCAAGTGGATAGTAGTTGAAACTGGTAGGTAGGGCTGTGCAATGTGGTACCCGTTGGCAAGAGGGTGGCTGGAGAGGGGTACAGTGATCTCCTTAGCCACTACAACCAAAGCAGACAGTAACCATAGCTCAGAGACCTTAGCAAGTAATTTCCTTTTCCCCTACCCCACATCACGCCTTTTCATGCATGTTCTCTTCGCACCCTCTTTTGGACCCCATTTGGCAAATATGATTTGTGGGACAGATTTTGGGGTTAAATTCCTAACCTTGTCATATTAAACCACCAAAGTGCCATAGCCGAGCATCAGCTCTCTCCATCCTATTTTAACACCACCACCACCCCCGCTCTCTCCAGGGCTGCAATGCTCTGACAAGTCATCCATACAGTGTGAACATGTATATCACACATAAGATCTCTCACAAAAGAACGTGTGTTTTTCATGGCTTTTCTTGCATTGCTGAGCCTGTGTTTTACTCGTGATACTTTGTCTGCCATTTTAGGTTAAACCTGAGTATTACACTTCTGGAGTGAGGGAGAAGTCTCCTGGGTAAGAAAAGTATTTTATCAAGAAGAGAAACATGTGCAGAAACATGTCAAGGATACTTTCGACTGTAACCTTTCCCATTACAGGTTTTTATTGTATTGTTTGATATCAGAAAAAAAAATTGCACTTGGAGACTATAGACCATTAACTGTGGGCCCATCAATATTGTCCTTCAAGGTGTCACTTTAAAGCAGCTAGAAATCAAAGACATATTGATCCATGTTGTTGCATGATTAGCAACACATCACTTTTCAGTTTTGCAGTCCAAACTGTTTTTCTGCTGCTGAATACACATCAGATTTTAGTGCAAGTTAGCAAAAAAAAAAAAATAATTGCTCTTTAGGGTGGAAAAAGGGGTATGTTTTTTCTTGTTGTGTCTTTAAGTTTTAGAAAATGTAGCACAAAAGTATTAATGACAAAAATACATACTCAAAGATATCAGAAAAGTAGCCCACCAGGGTAAAATGATAAGGCTATAATTTCACACAAATTCTTGGTTCCAAAATCTTTGGTTTCTGCCATCACACCCAGCATAGGTCACCAGGCCAATGAAGTGTCTTTTCTGACCCTCCGGGAAAGGGACCAAACTCTGAGATGGGAAACAGACAGTTTGGTGGGCCAGCACCAAAATGTAGGTAGCAACAGAAGTGGACTTACCTCAGACCTTGGAAGAGAAATCCAGATTTCCCAGTCCTAGTATGTTCCCACTTAGCAAAGAGCTCTGCAACTCATTTGCCCAGACTGTGAGAGATGCTGCTCTTAACATTTGCCCGTTATTAATAGGTACTATTTTCTTACCCAGGTAGATCACACTGCTGCACTGCCTTTGTATCAAAGGCACTAATGGTCTCTTTTGATATGGTACCACCACACCCAAGAACAATGAGGAAGAAACTTATCTGATGATCTGATGGAAAGAGCAAAGAGGGAGACGGTGGAGACAGCACTGCTGTACAAAGCTCCCTGCCACCAGAGAGGGAAAGATACCTCTGACTCTAGCAGACAGCATGTGACAGCAGTGGTGGAACAAGCCCAGAACCGGACACAGCATGCAAATCCTACTTCCTGGGAAACTGCGTGGTTTTGGAAAATGTATTCTTTTTAAACCAGAACAAATGTTTGATGAAAGGTTAGACCTGCACATACACACTGCCAGTGACACTCTTCAGGGCACTCACCTACTGGGAAGCCCAGACTACAGCTTTTATTGTCTGATCTGAGGCTGGACTTGGGACCTCCAGGTGAGATCCCTCACCACCGGGCTGCTGTCTGGCTTGAAAGTGTTCAACATCTGTCTCTTCCCATTGCCTTTCAATGGGGAGTATGCAAAGAAAAGCATCACCACATACATCCTCTGTTCTTAAATTCTCTCCATGGGCGTCTAGTTCCAAGCACTGGCAGAAAATAGGATTTTTGGTCTAATCCAGTAGAATCAGATGCATGTGCTCTCCCATTACATCCTCCCCCTTTTCTGTGTCACCCTCTCCTGAAGTCCCAGTCCACTGTGAGAAGGCTTTTCCAGCCATAACTTCAACAAAGCTTTTTCAAGAAAGCTTCCTTTTCAACAAATCAGCATTTTACAATGTTGTTTCTCGTGACAGGAAAATTTTCCAACACAGCCTTAGTAAGAGCTTTCTCTGAGACAGGCAGAAGTTTGTCCTTACACTTTGGTGATACCATTTACCTTGTCATGCAAATAAAGTCTCATTGACTGTGTGTGGAAGCCCTTGAAGTTAAAGCCCTGGCTTTTTCCTATGTAGCAGCAGTCTGTCTCAGGCAGCAATGTTCCTGGCATCCCACCAAAGTCTATGGAAAGATTGCTGTACATTTCAGCAGGCTTTGGTTTAGACTCTCTCTGCATAACTAGCAGGCTAGGCCACTACGAGATACACCTACCTGCATTTAAAAAAATCATGGCATATTAAAATTCAAAACTAAGTGGTACCTAGTGATTATCCTACCTTGACGCTTGTGTGGCTCCCTTGAACAAATTCAGCTTATTTCAAGAGTACTCCTAAGATCCAGCCTTTTTTACAACACTGAGAACAGAATAGATTTGTTCTTCATGGGAACTAAATGTTGTGCTCTGTGCACCTGTAAGGATAGGGTGGATAAAGATGGCAAGCATCCCATCATCCTCTGATCCTGGAGCTGGCTGAAGAACTGCAACCATAAGTCTGGACAGCACTGAACATACTGCTGCCCACACCAGCCTGTTCCAGCATGTCCCCAGTTCAGAACAGGGAGGAAAGATAGGGTTAAGCTGTCATAGCTGAGACTCCTCCAGGCTTTTAGTGCAATGGACCATCACAAAAGGGCCATAGATGTTTTAGGATCCCATGGCCCTGAAACACTCCCTAGAAACTAACTGGTTTCCAGTGACCCAGATAGCCAAACCTGAAAAGATCAATTAATTGCTCTGCTACATTCTCCAGCGACCCAGAACCCAGAACTGCGACCCTAGAAACTTGGTCTGCTTGAACCTTGCAACCAGCAAGTCCCCAAATAACTACAGCAGGCAATTTTGCAGTATGTGGAGTTGTCATTCTGACCCCAGGCTCGTAAGAGCTGTAGTGACGCTGACTGCCTTTTTCCTCACAAGACGTCAGAAATGACTGCACTGAAGGCAGTAACCACACTGAATGAACCTCCTGCCGGAGCAGCATTGAACACTGAGTCTCACAGTGCACCCAAATCCGTACGGCTGACTGGTGCTACGGGGGGGAATCCAGGCTTTTCTGCCACAATGAACACGTGAATTGTTCTGCACAAACTGGACAGTGACTGCATTCCAGTAAGGAGGCAGAGGATTGTACAAAATAGGGCTGGAAGGGACTGCAAGGGGTCACCTCATCCGCCCCCCTGCCCCAAGGCAAGCTCAGCTCTACCCAAACCATTCCTGACAGATGTTTGTCTAACCTGTTCTGAAAAACATCCAACAACAGACATCCCACAGCCTCCTTAGGCAGTAAAAACAACTTTTTCTGATCTTCCAGAACTCAGCTCAACACATGTACCAACTTACTTAAAGTACAAAGATGAGAGGGACATCAACTTTTAAATGTGCCAATGGGATTTAACTTCTCAATTTTAAGGAAAGCCCTCATGGATACAAGGGTGACACCACAGTATTTCACACACATTTATACTGAAAGAGAAGGAGGCCTTCCAGAGCAGCCAACAAAGGAGTGTAGGCCAGCAGCTGATCTGCTTTGAGGTAACAGCCATAACTCCAGCCTGTGCTATTCCTCTACAACAACGCTGCTGCAGGCACTTAGAAAGTACCTGCGATCCATCTGGGCGCACACAAGTGCATCAGCCCCTCTGTGCTTTGCAGTGCAGTCTTCAGCTGCAACGCCAGCAAGGCTTACAGGCTCAGTGCCTGGTAGGACTGGTACTGAAGAAGGTCCCTGATGTGACCCCAGTGTGACGTTCCCTCACACTCTCACTGGGGAAGTCACCAGGAGCAATCAGTGCAGATGGGTGCTGCCATTTCCACGGGATCTTCCCTTCTGTAGGAGAGAGAAGGGAGAAGTGTGCTGCCATTTCCATGGGATCTTCCCTTCTGTAGGAGACAGGAGGGAGACAGTTGTCCCACAGCAGGCTAATGGTCGCTTTAATTAATAGTGGAGGGAAAAGTAAATTAAAAGAATATGACACTGTATGACAGTATTTCCCCATTCAGTATAGATGTTTGTGTATGTGCATCTGTGTGCATGTGTTCAAAAAAGTGAACAAGAGACAAGTCTCATAAAGGTCAACTCCCAGTTTCAGGCTTTTCAGTAACTTCTGACTTCCATTCTGCTTGCTGGAGTGGAAGAGACCCTAAAACATAGGTCCTATTTGATTTCAAGACAGTTTCCTGAAAATAAATAAATAAATAAATAAATTTGTTCCTTCATATCCTTGGCCAAAATAGAATAACACGTTTATTCTTTCATGTGGCTTCTCTCTCCACCAGCAGAGTGGTTGCACACTAGTGGTGTTGAACACAATTAGAATTTCACCCTCCATCCCTCAAAGTCAACATGTCTTGAAGGTGTCTTCAAAACAGCTCTGAGGCAATTTATAACATTTTTTTGAATCCTGCAGAATAGAAATTAATACAGCAGTTAGGTGATTGATTTTAGTATACTTAGATAAGCTGTTCTTAGAAAGAAGGGGAAAGAGGATGACTAAAAAGCAAGTAACGGAGTTTATAATGGAGAACACAGCAGAGTGGGAGAGAAGCTTCTTTGTGACTGGTGGATTGTTTGGCCTCATCCAGTTAAAACATGTGAGGAATCTGCATCACTGCTCTTCTCCCTGGAAACACACAGTTAGGTGAGACACAGCCATGCGTTACTCCCAGGCAGAAGTGTAATTCCTGAGCTACACGACTGCCCTGAATTCACCGTGTAGCACTAGCTGCACAATGCTGGATGCCCCAAAGCTTCCCCCTCACACATGGCTGCGAGTTGCTTTTGCAATATCAGTGACCTGAATATATGAGAGCAAAACTCTCAGAGAGAATTAGATTCAAGAGTCTCGAAGCTTCCCAGGAATCTGAAAGAGCTGGCATTTAGGTCTTCATGGCCCACTAGAGCCAGTTAAAGGCTCAGAAATAAAAGGTTATTGACCTGTGGATTTTCTTGAGACTCAGAGGGCACCATGACTTCAGCCCTTGAGTTCTTCTCACAACACAGGGATCATAAAGGGGTTTGCAGGTCACCGACCCCACAGCAGATGAAATCAGGAAAATGACTGGTAAATTTACTCTATATTTTATTTGATTGCCATTGAATTTAAATAAATTACTAAGCAATTATCACTGATCGAGAAAGCTCATGAAGGGCACAAGTAATGCTCACTGCAAGACATACTAAATGACATTCCGCAGCCTAAATTATATAGCCAGTCAAATGATGAGATCACAAGGTCCTATCTGACCTTACAGTCTATGAATCTCTGTTGTTTGTAGCAAAGCTAAGTCTCTCTGTGTCTGAATTTAGTTTTCCCTGTATTCCTTCAGCTATATCTCCATCCTAAAATCTACACAGTTGCCCTTTCTTCAAACAGATACAGTCTATGCAACTAATCATATTATTATATATTACGCACAAGAAGGGTTTGTTCTTGACATGTTGCCAAGAAAGCTTGAGAACACAAGTCTCTCTATCACTTTGATCATGAAAGACAAGTGGCTCCAGTTATTTGAAACTGTATTTGACAGGATGGAAGTGAGATAGGAAGTGAAATGTTAAACTCCACCATTAAAGATCAATGCTTGAGAAACATATAAGCAAAACAGAACAGAAGAAGTGGATTTTCAAAAGTCAATACAGGTCGAGCAGGGAAAGACTCTGGTCTACATTTTATCAAATATGCCTTTAAAAGCCTGGCCCTGGTGCAAGTGAACTCTTGATTGTTGCTGTGCTCAGAGCACCCTGGCTAATTCTAGAAAGCCACTCGCTGGCAACAGCAGATTGCTAGTGTTTAACAGTGCTAATCTGCATCAAAATGCTGCTGCAGCTTTATGAGCACCTTTTCACCCACATTCTTCCCTCACAGCAACTAAATCCTTGAAGTCAGTAGAATTAGTCCTGATCCAGGCTGGTGGAAACGAGAGGAGAATCAGCGCCTTGTCCCTTCGAGTGATAATCCTTGTAATCGTCTTTTCCTAACAGGAAAGCAAAAGCCACTGCCTGAAGAAGTCACCCCAACTTTCAGCTGGATTTCAAATATTTTGCACACAAAGCAAAGCCTTGGAGAAATGACATCAGAAGTGGATGTTTATTTTAGTGTGGTTCTCCTGACATTACTGATCAACTCAACTTTTGCTTCAGACCAAAAGCACATTATGTAGGTGAAAGACTAATAGCTTATCTAGCCAGCCTGATGACTGTTAGAATAGGGCTGAGCAAGAGCAAATATTTTAAATGGAAATAGTTGCAATTTTTTAAAGGATTCAAAGAGCTGAGGAATTCTTTATGTTTTTCTCTGTATGGAGTTTATGTTTAAAGGCCATTAGCAGCCAATATACTAATGAGGCAGAAGCAGGCATCGTGGTGACTGCTCAAAGTAAACTGGACTAATAGCCCCGGAAGCACTCATCTTCCCTCTAGTCAGGAGATATGTGTTAAGCAGTAACTGCTTTACGTCCCACTACTATGGATCCCTTCACATGAGAGACCAACGCAACGCAGCACAGCTGTCATAGCCATTAATGCACTCTGCTTTATACTCCCATGGACACTGAGGACAAGGACACATAACATGTAAACATTGAATAGCAAGCTAGCAGTCATCTATTTTTTCCCACAGAAATTGCCCCTTCATGTATGTTTTCATCCCACAATATCACTTCGCAAATGCAAACTGGTCCATCCATTTTTCATCAAAGGGCACACGATTTCAAACTACCTCACCCTTACCAAGGAGGAGGAGCAGGCGTGGGAACCCGCAGACCAGCTCATGTAGAGTAACCTGTTATCTCCAGTGACTTCTTCAGATACGCATGGTTTGAGAACTCCCATGCAGTTCTGCAATACTGACACCAGCTTAATGGGAAATCCATTTTCAGCTCACATATGAGAATCAACAGCCTTCAGTCAATTCTAACCAGAGATCTATGAGCCCTGAGCCTAAGACACCAACCTTCCTACTGTAGTTCTATTTAAGAAAATCAGTTTCAACTGTTAGGTTTTTTTCTTCCTCTGGTGAAAACCTGATCATAATTCCTTCGAAACTAAAGTTCCCATCAATGTTTGCGATATAAAGCCTGGAATAACATATTAAAAGTGTCAAGAGTTGTTGTAGAGAGATCTCTGAGATAAAATCAGTGACAGCGTTGCAGCAATCTGCCTGATAGGCCAAATCAGAGGCTGATATATTTTCTGACCTGCTTTCACTCTCACCAGTTCTGAGCAGGTTTTGGAGAAGGAAGGAGAACAGGACACTCCCATCATGTCCTGCTAAGGAGAATAAAAGAACTGGAAATGTGGCAATAGGCCTCAGAATGAGCATTTCAGAGTCAATAATCCTGACCTGATGTCTGTAACTCCTCCACAGCCGTGTGACGGCAGAGCCACCAAAACGTATCTCCACTTGATCTTTCTGCTGTTTCCTTACACTGTGACGTCTGACAACACTCGTTATTTGTTTCCCATGCTAGACGTCTTGCTGGGGGTGTTGGAATCATCTTTTTGTCCACGTCAGAACATCTGCATACACCAGGCAGATCTCATTGTGTGTGGCGGAATATCCTGACATATGGTATTACAACAATAAGAAATGACATTTTGCTTTTGTTGTATTTAATAACAGCTAGAGATACTGCAACCATTAATCCCAGCTATGATGTGAAGCCAAGCAGGCCTGGATCTCTTCTGTTTGTGTTGTTCCCCACCATTTACTACTGAATGCCCCCCTCTGTTCCCTTCCTGTCCAACAATACCCATTGATCCTCTCTTTTCCTTCCATAATTAGGCCATTACTAAGAGCTGAAAGCCTTCTCTTCCACAGCTCATTATTTACTGGCTGTTTTCAAATTACATCCAAAAGCAGAGCTGGCTGACATACACACTGAAGCAACAGAGAGAGAAAGAGCAGGAGAGAGAGCATTCCCCTGAAGAAAGAGTCACAGGACCTCATCCTGTGTTCTTCCACAGCTGTTCCATTTACACATTTTCCTCCTGCTCCCTTAACTTTTCTCAGTCCCATGCTTGTAGAATTGGGCATTTGGGCACTACTGCTGCTGACGCATTGATTGGGCTAACCCCAGGCACCAGCGCTGCTCAATAACTCTTGAAACAGAGGTAAAAAGGTTCATCCTAGTGCATTGTGGTGGTGGCTAGAGTAACAGGGGTATTTTCACACAGATTAATCCAGCAACGCTAGTATACAACTATTTAAACTGTTCTCTGAACTGCAGTAACTGGTCGAACCTGTTCTAACAACAGCTTCTGGCTTTGAGAGCAAGCAACTCCAGTGAAGCTGCTGCTGGAGAGGATCTGATCTTTCGAATGGAAGTATTTTACACCAGTTTGGACTCTCTCCAGGCAACTGTAAATGATTTTTGGGAGAGGGCAAAGTCCTACAGCTATCTCCCTAACTCAATCATAATTCTTAGTTTGCAGCATTTGATACATTTTTTTCCCACCTTAGGAAAACATATCATTGTAGGCAGAGCACATATTCCCACCAGGTACTTTAACATAAGCTGTTAATGACTTGTGACTTCCTTATGCAGTCAGGCAGAGAAGACTTGTTTCACACTAAGCAGGTAAGCAAAATTTAAACCAGATGGTTCCAAAAAGGAGGGGCATTGAGAGAAGCGGGATTAACATAATTTTATATACCTAAGCAAGGGGCCCAAAGCATGGGAGGAAAACAGCAATACATTGAGAGCCTTCAGTGCTCACTTGGAAGACAAGACAAGCAGCTCACCAGCTGGAGTCCTAGAAAAATCTTCTCAGTTAGGAAGTTCTTGGAATGACTTACAAACCTTGACCTGGAGCATTCATTTATCAGAACAAGGTTCTTGGTCAACTTCTGGCTTGTACAGTTGGATTGTAAAGACACACTGCGAGGCATTATTCGTTTAACAAGGAGAAATCAGCCATGAGAAGACTGCTTTAAATTTCATGAGCCATCATGTGAATCCAATTTCACCTGCCTTTCCAGTTTGAACAACAGAACTACATGGATATGTGGATTTAAACAAGGCCTCCCTTTATGTAACAGCAGCTTCAGTTGGAGTGGAGGGATGATGCAAATGAAAAATTTTCGTAACACTTTACCAGCACCTCACTTCACTTGAACGGGGAGCAAACTGGTATTTGCAATCAAACTTAAATCTGGTTCCAGTAATTAAAGGGATCTTCTAAATCTCCTCCTCAGTGGCAAAAGACTCTATTTACTGGTTAATTAAAGACTGTTTCTTAAGCCCTTTCAGAACAGACATTAAAAAAAAGAGTGAGAATGCAAGGCTGCAATTATTGGTTAGGCTGTAACCAAAAGCAAAGATTTACATTTATCCACTAGCTCATATGTGCCTGTGTTTTGAAATGTCTTGTTTCCTTTGATACAGCTGAGGGTGAGAAGGAAGGCACATGTCTCCTAACAGCTTCGTGAGCACAACTGAGCTTATGAGAGCCCCGTGCCCCACATGGGGTGGGCAATGGGCTACGGTCCCAGCGCGCCTGGGCTCTCACATGCACTGGCCACACAGCAGGTCACTCCGTTATCAACCCTGCGGGGGACCCTGAGCATACTCCACATGTCTAGGGACCTATTGTATGAGACAGGGGGAAGGACAGTAAGGGACAGATTAGCACAGCTGCAATATTAGCACAACTCTATGACTGTCAGACCGATTGAGGAAAAAGTACATATGTGGTATCTTCAGTTGCCATCACTATTTCACTTTGAACAAACTTTCCTATGTTTCATTCTAGCCCTTGAGGTCACTAATTTTCAGAGTAAGGGTGGTCCGTCAGTCTGGATGCTGTTTAAGGCTCTGGCAGATCAGGATTTGTTTCTGTCCCACACCACAAAGTGCCTTTGTAACCCCTTGTTATCGCAGCGTAAGACAGAACAAATTACAGTTTACATGGCCATACTCCTGTGACTCCCTGTACTGAAGTGATTGCTCAGTAAAATTACCTCACTTATACAAGAGTCTCTGTCCCTCTTTGCCAATGCACAGCATGAAGCCTTCCCTCATGGACCTGTTATAAGAACAAATACACCAGAAACCATCTGGTTCCCGGGATCTGTTTCAGTGGACACAAAATATTTTTTCAGACAGAGAAGCATGTTGGGCTGTTCTTAGATCCTGACACTAAACCGCAAAATCAGACATTCCAAAGGCAAGATCTTAAAACTTTTTGCTAATGCATCTAATCAGTTAAAGGTAAGTTCTTGCAGATCCAGTGCTGAATTGTCTGCAACTGGTGTGGTTCAGTCGGACAGAAGCGAGTCCTCTTCCTGCCCCGAGCCAACAAGCAGCACCGTGCGCACGTCAGTACAGCCCAAGCACAAGCTGCTGCTGCTTCTGCTAATATATTTTGACCCTCTACAAGGCTTAATTCCTCCAAGGTAGAATGACGTTATCTACTCCCACACAACTTTCTGTCAGTCCAGGCCATGAACAGAAAAAGTGGCAGTCTAGCTACAGTATATTGTAGGGATTTGTCAATTCCCTCCAGCTTGTTGTTAAAAAAATTCTCCAGCACCCTTCTTCATAAATGCAGGACTCTGAACGTTTGCAGTAGATTACTGCATAATGTAATATTTAATTTTATAATACTTCTCTACCTCACAGCTAGGATCAGAAAGATTTATTCAATTAGTTACAATACAGGTGTCTGTTGTGTCATGTGCAGCTTCTTACCCCATCTTTATCAGCATAAAATGGAGTGAATTCAAGCAGTGTGCTGAGCACACATGGGTGTTGCAAAGGACAGCTGAGTATGAGGGCAAGAGGTGCTATGTAGGTATACACCTGTATTTATACATGCACATATACACACAGGCTGCTATGCTTTGGTTTAGAGAAGTTGAGGAAATGTGAGCATAAAGGCAATTTAATGGGTCTTTTATTCAAAGGAAGCTAATTTCACACTTTTCTAAAAACTCTGTTCTTATTTATTGCCCCACACACACACCAGTTCTCCCTTCTCACAAAAGTCCTGTCTCCTGCCCAGGCCATCCTAACCTTCCTGTGGAGGTGCTGGGGAAGCGACGCAGACTCCAGCCCAGCACCTGCAGCACTCGCCGAGCTGACAAAACACCGTGCACTGCAAGAGTCACACACCACAATGCAGCTTTATGAAGACAGCCTTGGACTACTGTAATAGCTCAGCAGGTAGGCATGAACCCAGGATAAAATCTGATACAAAAGCATCTTGACCTCTTGCATTGTGTACCTGAATCGGCTGCCTTTTTTTTCATATGCTTAAATCTTGCTGAGGATTTCAGAATAGAGGCTGCATAAACAGTCTCCAGCGACAAGGGCAGTTGTATGGTGGTGCTCCCTATGCTGGTTGTGTTCACAGTCCTGAATTCAGCACAAAACTACACTCCTGCTCTCTAGAGGGCCCTCTGCCTTGTTCCTGGCTCTTGCCATCTCACAGTCATTTGCTTTTCCGGCAGGCGTAATCTCCTATCTCCGCCGGCTTGAATGTCTCCCTGTCCTCTGTATAGTCATGGCTGTTAGGAAGTTTCTTTCTCTACCAGCCAGGTTAGCTTTTGGAAAGCTCTACCTCAGCCTCCTCAGCCCTTCCTGCATATCTCCTTTCAGTCATTCTGCTTATTTAATCCTCCCTTTGGACTCCTTTCTCATCCATAGCAGGGAAGTGTGACAGACAAGTAAATCTTCAGCTGTCGTCACTTCTTCCCTGGCGAGAAGAAGGACTGACAACCTGGCCTTTTCCCACGGCTGAGCAAACTAGAACCCATGGGCTACACGTTTGCCAGTAAATTAAACCACTAATCTGTTGTGCTTAACTGTTACAACAGGTCTAAGCATACTTTCTGCTAGGGCAAATTCACATCCTCCTGAATATTACTCATTTATATACATTATTGATTGATTAGCAGGTTCTGTTCTTGTAAGGGGATGTTTTACCTCTTCATTGCATACTTTCTAACAGGAATGATCTGTCTCAACTCACTGATCAAAAACTGATCACAACCTGCAAAAAGCAAACCCTGCTGTGGTTAAAGTCAGCAAAGCGCAATGCCATGCAGCTTGCTCTGTTTGTGTAAGTCACTTCAACGCCCAGCATCAATCAAGAGGTGAAAGCTGCTGACAAAGGCCACCTTTCATAAACATTTCTTCATCCCACCACTTTCTCAGCCCTTTCTTTCTCCTCTGGGAAACAAGTAGCCTTTTCGCTTTGCTCCCAAGTTCTCCCAAAAAGGAGGTTTCCCATCAGTGCCTAACAAAGTCCCACCTTCCCTTTGGAGCACATTGCAGTCCCCATCACCTTCTGGTGGCCAAAACAGTCAAAAAGTTATGAAGTCACATCCTTCCATTATTCACAAGGCAGAGCATACAGAGGTGACAGAGCGTCCCCTCTGCACAACCTTGTCATGTCCTGCAGCAGCAGTCACATGCAGCCCAAACTCCTCCTTGCTGACAGCGGGTACACTCAAGCAGTACTGATCACACTTTAGCCAAGGCTATTCAATACTCCATCATGAACCGGACACAAAACGTGAGCCTATTCAAAGTATTTCTTCAGCATGAGGCATCAGGTAAAGAAAAATTCTCTGTCTTGGAAAAGGGGGATATTTGTGAAGGCTGCTCCAGAAAATTGCCTCTAAAACATAAAGAAAAAGGTCCAAAGAAAAGGAAAAGGCTTCTGTAGGCTTTTGTTTGCTGATGTATCAGTGTAGCCTTTCAAGTTAGCTGCACATCTAACTTGTTGTATATCCTTGGGAGGGTCTCTTAAGGTTTGAACTTCAGTTCCCAGCCACACTCAGCCATCAGTTGGTGTTTCCCAAGTAACTCCATCTCCATGGAAACACAGGGGAGAACACCCGAGATGTGTTCTCTGTAATATTGTCAACAATTAACATTTAAAGGCAATAGAATGATACAAACAAGATCATTTGATTAAATTATATAGAGTTATGGTTTCCTCCAGGTGGGAGAGGCTTCTTATCCTCTAGAGATTATATGATAAGAACAGTAAGTTGCTTCTACCCTTTTAGTCTTCATAACCAAAAATGAACAGTTTTTACTTGATTCTACTGGATATACATTTAAGATTTTTAGCAATAACTGTTGGACCTTGAATCTCATTGCTTTTGCAGTCAGGAAGGAACCCTGACCAGAGAACACAGTTTTGCATAGTGCTATATTCTCACAGTGTGCAGACAGTCCTGTAGATTTAAAAACACATATATTTAGGGGAGAAATAGCAGCATAAGAGGTTTTCAGGTATCTCAAGCTAATAAAGACCAGTTCTCAAAGTAATTTAAATGCCAAATTCAACGTCGCCAGCAAGTTGGAGATTGTTCCATTGGAGGCAGAGGGATTCCAGTTCCTGAACACCACCAGCAGGGCTTTTGAACAAAAGGCACCCTGTTGAGAAGACTGCAGAGAGACTGTGTATGATCAGAGGATAGTGAGGCTGGATGTGCACTGATCAGATACACCTAGCAACTCTATATAGCTCATTAATCCCTTCGCAGCTACAGCCTATATCACTGTGATCATGGGTTTTTTTCTGCAAAGATAAAAAAGTAAATATCTAAGACTATTTTAAGCATGTTTTTGAACAGTGGATATCTTGAAGATATAACACTCAGCTTTTTGGTTTAAAATGATTATTTTATTTAAACCATAGGGGGGACAAAAACAATGGGTGGAAGGCTGCGGCTACAATTCATGGAAGAGGGGAACAAAGATAAATCTGAGTCTTGAATCTGCAAAGGCTGTTCCCTAGAAAATTCTCACGGTTCTGGAGATCTCCTTACCCACATAGACCTTTTTGAGAAAATGCTTGTGGACAATGGCCACAGTCAAGGCAAACTCCAAATTTTTCCAGTTTGGTTTTTTTTTTTCAGGAGTATTGTTGGAAGTATTCCTCAATGCCAGCAGCACAGTCAAGACAAAACAAAAGCAACTAGTTCTCTCCTTCTGATCTATAACACGTGTTAACTAATCTAGTTTTTAATTTACCAGTAAACCAGCGGTTAACTATCTAATGACCAGTCCTGTCTTCATGGCAAACTGTTTTCGTAGGTTTGGTTTCATGATTTAGCTAATAACACATAGAGGCTGAGCAGCACTTTTTCCTTCCACGTCCTTACAGAAATACAAGGTATTTGGCTACGACTATCCAGTTAAATAAAAACAATCTTTTGATCTTAAAAATCCCAACAGCACCACTACTGCAACCCTCCAGCTGCACAACAGTGTGCATGTGTTTTTTTGAGAGTGAGTCCAAAGTGTAGGTACAGAGATCTGAAACACAACAGGAAGGTTTATGTCTGAAATCATTATTTTCATAAGGGCTGATGCCTTTGTTGATGATTTGCATTTCATCTCTACACACTGGGCTGGTGAATAAACCTTCTCTTCTACTCTCTGTGTCAAACACAATACACTATTTACTCACTTGCTAATAAACTTATTCCTTCTAACAAAGCCTCTCAAACCATCATTTTAGAACTTGAAGCAACACCTTCTCTGCCTACGAGTGCCATAATGATGCACTATTAACAAGTTTTGTACTTCGTTGTCTGTAGGTCTATGTAAGTCCTGCTCTGTTTCACACACCCATTGCCTATTAATTTCTTTGTAAGCACGATGTTACCAAAAAGACACAGAATCAAGACCTCAGCTACTGGCAGAAAGGGACTCTTACTAGCTAATAACAAGAAATATTTTCCTTCCAAACCTTACATATTTTAGCTCTCCTGCCCCAGAAATTACCTACCTCATCCATTGGAATGATATAGCCTGTCTGCAAAATAATACTGATTTCTAGGTGTCTGCCATATTATAAAAAGACAGATCCTTATTTTGTTACATTCTGAAAATATATTTTAAGTGGTGGAACAGCAGACTATATCTCTGAAGCTCATATGCATGGTCAATATATTCAGGGTTCATACAGTAAGAGTCCTGGTGAAAGAAGACAAAATACATGGAGTTTGTAATTTAATAGGTACCTCCTGTTCTACAAGAGACTCTGAATCCAGCAGATATATTATAACACATCATTCTTTTTTTAATTTAGTACCAAATCTTGGTTAGAAGGGTCATAGCTAGCCTCTACTAACTTATGCAAACCATACACATCCATTGTAAACAAATAAAACATCCTTTCTACTGTAATGTCATTTCAGCAGATGACTTAAAAAAGAGAAATATTTGTCTATTTTTAAAATACAGCTGAATTGAAAAGATGTAATCAATGACCCTATGGGAGGGCGTGGAGACCTATCCAGACTCTTCAGACCACTGCCCAGTGACAGCGTGAGAGGCAATGGGCACAAACTGAAATATAAGAAATTCCACTTAAACATAAAAAAGAATATTTTACTGTGAGGGTGGTAAAACACCGGCACAGGTTTCCCAGAGAGGCTGTAGTATCTCCATCCTTGGAGATATTCAAATATGACTGGACATGGCCCTGAGCAACCTGCTGGGAGCTGGAATAGAGGTTGGACTGCACCATCTCCAGAGGCCCCTTCCAACCTTAGCCCTTCTGGGATTTGGTGACTGTGTGATGCTTGAATGTGCTGGATAGACACTCATTTTCAGCTCTTTATACTAATAAAACTATAAAATTATTATATGCACTATTTTCCAGGTCCTGCATTCATGCAGGTCCTGGGTTGAGATCTTCTGTCCCTCATTGCAGGCTCAGGTGATAAATGCAGTGGAGGTCAAGCATTTCGCTGATCTGTGGCTGCTGGCAGACATCTGAGACGGGTCACATGCTGCTGTGGGAGAGGCAGTACTCTATCTAGGTGATTTCAAGGAAACCCGTTCATATCCAGGAAAGCAAAGACAAAGTTCTCAGGAAGTTTAGTTATGCCACAGGTGCCTGCTGAAGGATTTCTTGCAACTGCTCTGACGCATTTTATAAGGTCATTAATCCATGCAGAATTAACCTGAGTTACAACTAGAGTAACAACTCTCTGCCCCAGCCTTATGGTAGCCCCAGTCTATGCACCTGATCCCAAGATATGCCCAGTGCTAACAGCACACTCACTGTGCACATCTCCATCAAGGGTGCTGCTGGTGTTCAACAGCAACAGAGAATGGGTAGATCACTAGTTGTCATGGTCATAAGAACAGAAGGAAATAAATTTAAGACTTTTGGATCTAATTCTTCACAAATACTGTGAACTCTCAGACTGGGCTGTCAAGATCACTAAGTAGCTGGTCTCTTCCTATTTATTCAGAGAAGAAAAAGTAATGTCATTTCTGTCTCTGCCAATACAGTTCTTGGCAACCTGCTGGAAAGTATTTTATACATTTTTTTTTAAATGCACACACCAGTGTTTAGACAGGGGAAATGTACACAGAGTGTTTCTGCATTTTATCCTGTATAGAAACTAATACAGCGTAACCAGAAAAGAACACTAAATAAATTTTAACAATGACAACATGAAACTATTAAAATTGTATTGCTTATATGCTCAATATTAGGATTTTCCAAGGCATCTTAATTGCTTTCTGTCTATTCTGTTGTTCAAACACCCTTAGGAGCAGGTAATTTCTGTTTGTCACAGGAACAATCTTTTTGATACCCTCAATAGAAAAATTAAATGGTTTGGCCATCCCTCAACCCTTTGTATCAGTACCCTGGAATGCTCCATCATAAAATTATTTCCTATTAGCATGGGCCTCAACTCTGCAACTGACAAATGCTTACATTATGGTTTCTGAATGAATCCACTGAACTCGACAGGAGTACTCAGACTTTGTGAAGTTAAGCACATACAGACATGCTCGCAGGGTAAATGTTGTATCTAATATGACAGGGGGAAAGCTAAGGCATTTTATAGGCCAGCTTTTAACCAGAATAACTCAACAAAAATAGGAGAGAAAGTCTTTACCTATTTTAGAGATCAAAATGAATCCACTGTTTGCTATTCCAACCAAAGAAAAAATTACTCTTACAACTTTTTATTTAAATAGTCTTGTTATGGGGCTTGACTGTGCAATTGTCTAAACAGCCAGCTAGTTTACCTCTGAATTTATGAAGCCCATATCATAGTTTTCAATGGTTTTTATTTTAAACCATAAATATTTTTCCTCCTTGCAACTTTGAAGTGGATTAGAGCAGGAGAAAGAAATGATTTGTTCTTCCAAGGACTGAACTACCTGCAAGGAGTGAGAAAAGGTGCCTTAGCTTATTGGCAGCTGCATTGGTAGTTATCTGAAGTTGAGCCTCGGCGTAGAGTCAGGTTGCAGCATCACATCCTCAGTTTCTGGGGCTGCAATCAGCTCTGAGCCATCTGTCCACCAGGGCCAGCAATTACAGCAAGGTCGCTTCTCCCCATTTTCTGTCCAAAGTCCCGGGCAAGCAATGCCATGCAGCAGCTCGACACAACCCTGAATGAGGCGGAGGCTTGAGGTGAGTGTGCCCTACTCTCTCCTGAAAGCAAGATGGACCATAGATACCCACAGGCTTTTGATCAATAAAGTCATATTTTATTATAGCATCAGATAAAAAAACTTTTAAATAGAAACACCTGAATGGACTGTATCAGCAAAGTAGAGGTGCTTGGACACAAATACCATGTTTTCTTGGAGGAAGAGTGTGACTCAGAAAAATATGTACTTTTTCCTGCAGCCTTGGCCACTAGTCCAGCAACTCTGAGCACTGAAGAAACCCCACAAAATCTGCTCTGGAAACTGTCTTCTTTCAGTATCTTGGAGGCTTTGCGTTAGGTCTGCTCCAACAGGAAAAAAGCTCCTGTATTTCTCAAGGTGTCACAGTCACCATTTATGCTACCAATGGCTCCACCCCTACATCCCAGGCTGCACACCCAGAGTATCTCCCACAAGCAGCTGCTTTTTACTGGACCAGATCTCCCTCCAATCCACAATGCCCACCTTGCTGTGATGCTGCAGCCCGGAGGACACAAGCAGGTGGGTTTCCGGGCAGTTACCAAGTCACACCTTGAAAAAAAGTTCCACTTTTGTATAGAAAACCAAGCAAACCAAATGTCCATCACAAGGAGATTGGCAAAAAAAAAAAAAAAAAATCTGCAAAAAATATAAGGTGAGGAAAGACAGACTTACCTACTCGGTGTCTAAAGGGGCGGTATTTTCATCTGGGTGGGAGGTGGGGAGAAGCGAACTGTTTCTAGCAACTCGAATCGATTTGCTGAAAATGCAAAGTAGCGAATAAATCCAGACATAAACCCCTGGTAAGAGAGAGGGTGTTTGGATGCCCGTGAGCAGGGCGGAGGCAGTCCCTGCGACAGCGTCTGCACGCGCCCAACTGTTCCAGAACCCCGTTTGCAGGATCAAAGGGGAAAGGCATGTTTCAGCTAAACAGAAGAGGACATACATCAGCACTGATGACTAACCCTTTTAAAGCTAACAAAACACTAGCTAACACAACACATTGGATCTTACCTTATGACATGAGTGTTTTCAGGGTTTTTGCAAAGTTAACCAGAAACAGCTAGATACAGGCCTGTGCCAAACAGGGCTGCAAACAGCCAATAGCCGCGAGCCATGTGAAAAAGGGGCTAAAGCTCTGCTATTCAGGTAGAGCGAGACAAAGGCAGATCCTCTGCAGGGTTATCAGGCCATGGGATACAGCTCCTGGACCCCATTCAATGGCAGCATGTAAGCAAATGCCATCGAAAGCTTTTCACCTCCCTCCCTCCTCATGTCTTGAAAATACGCTGCTCTCCCCATCCAACTGTACGAGCTGGGGCAGTGGGTCTAGGAGGAGTTCATGCAGGAACCAGCTGAAAGGGCAAAGACAGGGGTGAAGGAAAGTAAGTGCTAAGTTGATGTGGAAATTGAGGCTGGACCACTATTCTGTGTGCCCAGGGACCCTTCCACCAACTCACCGACCTCCTCTCACCCACCCTGAGCCAGGCCACTCCAGCCAGCCATTTGCCCTAGGAGAAAAACTGCATTGCTTGAGTCCCGTTTACAGCGATCCCCAGGTTTCACACTACTCTTTCCAGTATTTGTAAGACAATATGTTTGCAGTTTTGGAATGGAAAAGAAAGCCTATTGCCTTCATGATAAAACGTCCGACCTGCATCTTTCTTTTGCTTAGTACCTCTGCATACCGGTAGCGACGCTGAGGAGCAGGATCATATTTGAGTCTGCTACCAGCAGCTCCCCAAACTTGTCTGCTTCCTAACAGCACTCTTTAGCTAAAGAGTAACCGCCTGCCTGAAAGAACTATTGTCCCTCATGGCTATATAAAATGCCAGCTCGATTGTGTTTGCCTTGTGGCAAGTCCCCCCCAGTTCTGTTAGTCCTGGGAGACAATGTGTCTGTAAATAGTTTAACCCCTTTTCAAGCCAATTAACAACTTGAATGAGTTGACAAGTTTTCACAGCCAGTCTCTCAAAGCAGCCTGACATCTTGTTGACGGGCGCAGTGCACGCAGTGGCTCCAGGAGAAGGTGCCAGGAGACCCAAGGAGGCTCTGCTGCGACTCTCATTGCATCCTTCAACAGATGCCCCGTGCCCCAGCTTCCCAGCCCGAGGCTGGGACTAAATATTTTTGCTCCCTCACGAACCTGTTGCTGGGATGAAATGTGGTGAGAGATGTTGAAATCTCATGGAAAGAGCTGCAGATCTGTAAAATCTTAGTTTGTATTTGTGACTCTGGCTTATATAAATATATAATCACAATTAAGTAACACAGTCAACCATAAACTTTGCCTCTGAATCAGAGCACGGGCTATGACCCGCAAATTCCGCACAGTGATTACAAAATATCTAATGAACTTCATCTAATACACAAGCGTTAAGTAATTTACTAAATGTCTGATAAAATAAGAGTAGGATTAGGAGAGGTCCTGGCAGAAATTCCAGTGGTTTTGCCTCCTTCACAGCTCCCCATCGCTTCAGAGATAAAGATTATGGTTTCTAGGGTAACTAGACACACACACACACAAAAAGGACACATTGTCTATTTCGGTTTCCTGAGACTGTCAGAGCATTGTTGGGCCAGAAGCATAGCCTAAACACGATTATGAAAGAAATTTGTGATTTATTTAACCACTTGGTTTAATTCACAGTCATGCCTTACATACATTTTTAGTTTTAAGGACAATTCTCATATTTAAATGTACAGTTTCTAACAAATACTGACACTTTTTAAAATTCACAGACCATTATTAAGGACACATAGAGGACAGATGGCCCTGTTGTGTATGTGCATATGTTACCACTGAGGGAGTTTGTACTTTGCTTCATGCCACACCCACACATAAGTACAAAGATTTGAATAAACATAATTTTCCTACGATATTTCTGTTTCTGCATGGTTTAGGTGCAGACACATGCACAGATGATAGACCAGATTACCATTTCAGATCACAGCCTTTCACACTGTGGAGGGGAGTAAGTTACGCAGGTCTTACAGAGGCGTAAGGGCCAGAAATGATGATATACTGGTAAAGCTGGGGACTAGTGATCCTTTACAACAGAAGAGACCTGACTTCGTCTCATTCAATATTTGGTAGCCAAGGGTACGGGCACCCATATGTGTTCCCATGTGGACGCTTGAGCTGTCTCTTTCTGACACAGCTCTGCTCCATTCTCCTTCTTTGAAACCAGGAGAAGAAGACACCAAAGCCCGCAGAGCGCTGCCACGTCCTGCTGTCAGGCACACCAATCATTCGTCACCCATGTGGGTGCTCCTGCCCTCTTCTCTCTGCACTTCCAAAGCTTTGTGCCACAGCATCTGAAGAAGCAGGATACCTCCACCTCTTCAGGACCCATTTTCTCCACCTATCAAGGTCCAGGTGACTCAGAGACAGCATTCCCTTCCTCCACCTTCAACAGCATTTAGGTCACTAATGCTGGGTCAGGCAACTTCCACCCAGTTATCTAGGTCCTAAACATGATGTTATTCGGATGTCCCAGCTGAGGCAATGGCAGTATGTTAAACTGTGCTCAGGAATGTGCCCAGGCACTGGAAGGCGATCGTCAGTTCTGCTAAATTGTTTGAGCGGCCCTGGCGTGTTTTTGGCCCATGCACACTCGCACTCCTCCCAGGCAGGGTTCAAGAGCCAGAGCACTCCAGCAGCCACCCCAAGCAACTCACATGCAGTCACCCTACCTTACCAGGACAAGGGGCTGCTCAAAGAGCTCATGGCTGTTTCGTGCCAGCTGGCCTCAGTGCCAGAGACTGTTCCCAGGCACATTCAACGTACTAGTGTAGACAGAGCCTTTGAGACTTTCCCAGGTCAGGACTGATCACCCAGGTATGCTTGATGGAGCCATACTCCATCCTAACGAGCCGATTCCTTTCTAATAATTCAAAGCATTTAGTATTCGTATTTACCGTGAATAGAGCGCGTCTTGCAGGTGTCTATTTTACAGATTATTAGCTGTTTTAAACCTAAGAATAATTTTCTATTCTAAATTCTCGCCATAAATATCAGACCTCCAGTATGAGAAGGCTTCGTCATTCAGAGGCAAGCAATAGCGTTTCAATCCAAGACCAGATAAAAGTCCTCCAATAAGTAACTGAACACCCTGGAATGACACCAGTGAGTCACTCTACAATGGTCTGTTCATGCCCAGTGCTGCTGTAAGAATCCCAGGCCCTGGTGAAAACCAAACCTAAAAAAAGAAAGCACCAAGGTTACTGTCCAGCAAAGAGCTTGCAAAGGGCACTGTAACTGATTTAACCATATCCTGTTCTGTGGGAAAGCTGATTTCTTCCAGTATCCTTCACATTTCAAGATTCTCTGTGACAAGTGTCCCACTCCCCCAGCCAAGAGCGATTGCAAAGGCCTCAAACAGAGGTTAACTGAGCAGTGCTGAGGCCTGAAAGTCACTTAATACTGTGGCCCTGACTCTTTTGGGCAAATAAACACTCCAAGAAACCTGTGACTTTCAGGGGGCAGCTGCAGGCATTTTAGCAGAGGTAGATTAGAAGATTTCAGAAAACTTAATTGTTGCAGAAAGCAACTTCATGCTACTGCCTTGCCTTTCTCAATCTCTGCTGAACCAGCACTACCATTTCTTTTCCAGGGCCAGGAACCCAGGTGCTTGGGTACACAAGTCACACTGTTCAGGCTAGTGATGGCAACTGAAGCATCAGCATCCTCGCTGCACTGTGCTGTGACCTGTGGGCACCTCCTTCTCTCTTCCTCCTTCAGAGCTGTCTAGGCAAAGGGATGAGGTGATAGCTAGTGAAACAACTCGAGCAAGGAAGAAAGGCCACGTTCCTTTGCTCCAAAGCAAAGGATTTACACTTGAGGAAAATGCTTTTCTAGGCAGGACACCAGGTCAGTACTCAGTAGACCCAAGTAACTGAACTTCCAGAGCGTGTGCAGGAATGCCCCTGCATGATGTTATTTTAGACTTGGACAGTGGTCAGCAACACCTTAAGGCCAGAGAGGTGCTAAGCCAACACAGAAAATCAATAGCATTTATAAAAAACCAAAACCAACCAACCAACCACCCTGTATACACATAAAAATGTAAGCAAGTTTAAAAGATCAAAGAGTTTGGCTATATGTGTACGTTATATAGAACAACTGGAATGTTTTACACACAGCCAGCATTTTTTGCCTTGAGAATAATTAGGAAGGATTTGAGATGCTTAATTCCACTTCCAAGTAGTATCAGGCACTAGCTAAACTGTACTGCAAGCATCAACAAACTTGCATTTCCTGTTCTTAAATGTTTTGAGGCTCTCCAGTTTTAACTGCTGAACTTTGAGATACAGATCATAGTAACAGCAGCAGAACAGAACAAAGGGAAGGGAAGTGCAACTGAAGCAGAAGCTTAAACCAAAGCAGTAAACTGCATGTTGTCGATGTGCTTTTATTAAGAGGACATGAAAAGGACATTATAAGGGATTCAAAGCATTTGGGGGTGGGGATGGAGGGGAGGAAGAGACAACACTTGAAATAAACGTTCCATGGAGAGAAAATCTCTAATAATTTATTGACCTTCAGTTTCACATTGTGAAAAAAAAAAAAAAATATGCAAGTTTTACAAAACCTTAAGATGTAGTAGCAAACAAAAAAGACACAACATAGACAATTTTACTTCTTCACTTGCACAGTTTTCTTTTAGCACATGAACCACATCTTCAATAACCAGGAAAGGGAACATTATTCTGCTCTAATCACTCTTATTCAGACAGGTGTCAGACCTAAAGAAAAGGGGCTGCACAATTATACCAGAAGAGGAAGGCTGTCCTTTGTTATATGTTTCTACAGCAACCAGCCTGCAAAATAAGAGGAACCTTCCCGTCTTATGCCAGGGTTTTTGTGTGCGCTCCGCTGTGAACTGCATTTGCTTCAAAGTGTGGGGTGTTTTGCAGGACTGGAATGGTCAAGTAGCTAGCCAGGATTCCCACATCAATTCAAAGAGCAAGAGCCTGGTGTATTCCCTGCAGAGCCAGAGGCCCACCCTGACTTCAGCTTCCTTCAGCCTACACACAGGAATTAATCGAGGACTTGAAAGCAGACCACAACTTTGGAAACAGCTGCAGAAAATTCATCCCACTTTCGGAAGCTGCATGGCACTACACAACAGATTTCACAAGCTAAACAGTTGTATGCAGCGCAGCTTCGCGTCTGGACTCCGATCAGCTTGACGGAGAAAACGGGTCTCAAACCTATACGCCCTTATTCAAACAAGGGGGCCCCTGGGGACCCGTTTCTTCGCTTCCTCACGCAGTCACTAGCGCCTGGGGAGAGGACACGCAAAGCATGGGAAGTCCGATTTTACGGCTCCCTTCACGCTCCCGGGATCCACAAGACGAAAGGCAACAGCAATTCAAGGCTGTTTGCTTCAACAGGGCAACCTGTGCAAGTACAGGGATATAGGAAGGAGCCCTACCCTATCTAAGATGTTTTCCTATTGCTTAAAAGCCATCTAAGAGAAAAGAACAAATGCGGGGGGGGGGAGGGGGGGGGGGGGGGGAAGGCAAGGCTGTGGGTTTAAACACTTTTTCAATCTATCATTTCAAGATATCAGTTTAACCAGAGGAACTATAACTGTTCACATCTATCTGGGCCTCACCCTTTAAAAAACCGCTAATGCCTTTGCTAATTAATCCATGTTCTCTCAGTATTCACAGAATTCCAAATACTCTATTTCTGAAATGTACGGGTCTACTCCAAATGGTCTACTCCAAACAGCAAGTCAAATGTAAGGCAGCACAGAGAAACTTCCAGTGACCAGTGTAAACACTTTCAGATGACAAAGCTTTCACAAATACAGCTACATCACTGTCACACAGAGAAAGGCAAGCATCACCAATGTGACTATTTTTGTTTTGCATGCACGCGTGCAGTTGTTTACTTATACCGCAGCACACACCAACCATGTAACTTAATGTGCCAGTAAAGTTGGGCTCCAGAAACATTTAGGAAAAAACACAATACAATACATGCTTCATGACAGGATCTGGCAAAAAAAGCACCTGTGAAACACAAGCTTCTGCAATCCAGAAGAAAAAGAGTAGCTTCATCTCTGTCTCAAGACCAGACTGGTAAGAAACAAATTTATTTAAAAATCAAAGTTCAGTTTCTCAGGATTGTATCTGACGCTTCTGAGTGACCAAGTGTTAAAGACACACCTGGCTAAGCAAAATAAAAGGCAGCAGAGTTTGAGGGCTATTTTTAAGATTAAGAGGTTTGAAATTCATTTTCTATCCCCATAAGAATTTTGTCAGAGCACTTGGGTCTTTGACATCTGGCCACTCAGATGATCATCTGAAATCCAGATGGATGAGGCAATCCAGTCAGTGCAAAATTGCTGCTCTTCTTTTTTTTTTTTTTTTTTTTTAAGACTATCTTGAGGTTTTTTGTTTTTATTCTTGAATCACCATACTCCACTCACTCAGCTCAAGGTGGCTATATTGTAGGTACCCCTCCTCCAACCCAATAAATAAATAAATAACTTTGGACAATGACTTCATCTGGGCTTGGTATCCAGAAGCTCTTCCACAGTATTTGCGTTGCAATCAGGAAGCTGCACAAAGAGAGAGCTGCAAGAGATTTTGGCTATTTCCAGATTAGAAATTGAAAGGCATGACCAACAAATGAAATGTAGCAAGGACACCATCTACGAGACACACCACATGCAACCTGGGGAGCTGGTGGCCTGAGAAAGTGACCTCCATGGCTTCTTCCTTTAGTACGTGTGTAATTTAAGATCCTGCCTTGTAATCCTTCCATTTCCGACTGGGAAGCCACCCCTCCCTCCCACCTCCAACTGTTACCCAACAGTTTTCTTTCTTTGTGCAGCAGAGCAAGTCAGCGATCACAAAATGTGCAAAACATACAACAATTCACACAAGCCCTTGCAACATGAAGACAATTGCAGGCATTGTTTCAGCATGCAAGCACTGAACAATAAATAACTATATCTACAACAAATAACAGGAATGGGACAGTTTGAATTACTTATAAATACAGGGAGGAAAGGGAACAAGGAGCATTTGGGGGACGTCATTTGTTCCCCACTGTTGCAGAAACATTTCACCACTGGGCTGTTCCTTATCAAGCGGAAGGTCACTCGCTGCACGCAGGACGATGCAACGCAGGATCTAAGAGATGCTGTAGGCACTGCCCACAGACAAGCACACTCCGGTTCACGGAGTTCAGCAGCAAGACCGCTGTATCTTCATTCACAGCAGCATCTCGCTGATTCAGACCTGGCCTGCTTCCCCTGCAGCTGGTGCGGGCACTTCAAACCACCACAAAGAGAGGTGACAACCATTTCAAATTTCACATACAAACAGCGGAGTCCATGGAAATCAAGTGCTGTGTGCTGCACAGCTCAGAGAAATTCTGTCTCTTCTTTTTCTCCTTTGAAGGACTGATTAATATTGGCATTAATCCACAATTACTAGCACAACGACCAGATCATAGGTTCGTCCATTCATATTTAAACCACGTGCTGAAGCACTGAAGACTTATTTTTTCCTCCCGTTCCTTCATGTCTAGGTTAGATAATTTACAAGGTGCAGATGACTTTCTTCAAATGCAAGAGACGCTGAACGATTTTTCTTCATTAAAACCGTTTCTCCAGATCTGAGGTTGCAATTCTCTTCTCCAAATAAAGGAGTAAACTAGAAGCATGGGGAGGGGGGGGAGAAAAAAAGATGAGAGAAAATACTTAAAGTGATTTACTGAGACAACGTACCATAACGTTTTTGTTAGATGTCAAAGAAAATTTCAAAGCTACGCTGAGGATACAATCCAGTTGATGGGTTCCCCGCCTTTCCCCCCCCCTGCAGTGTTCCTGTGCCAACCACTGATAAATAAGCCAGCCAAGAACATAATTATTTAGAGTCAGATTCTGCCTTTATTATTCTACTAGCCTTACTCTGCAAACCATACTCCTGACCCCAGAAAGATTGTTTAATTTTGGGGGTATAAATTCAGTCATTTGAAACCTAAATCAAACCAGCCCGATACGGTTCAACATGATGGGCTTGGCGTCCTGCATGCTTCAACATTTCTATGTTCCCCCCAAATCTTAAAGCTTTGTGGATTTGTTTAAAGCAAACGTAACCTTGTGTAACTTCTCTTCCACAAAAGCCCACGTGAACACTTGATGCAGAGTTTTTTCTACCCCTGGGCCAAGGCAACCTGGTTGGTGTAAAGCTGAAGGGGAGGTGAAGGTGTGTCACCCCAGTTCACCATGAAGAACTGTGAATTGAATTTATTCACAATATAGAAAGGGACATATAATCCCCTTACTTAAAACATATCTGCTACTCATTAGAGCAGAAGTCTGCCTCATTTCTTTTCACACAGCAATGTACCATGCATCAATAATTCCAACCTCGAGTCCTTGATAAAAATTGGTTATTCAATGAGAAATTCAGCCTTCGGATGCTGACATTGTACTTTGCTTTTTCACTATGAAGCTGAATTAAAATGCCAGCTTCCAAGCCATCATCAGCTCATCACAGTCATTTCTGACAGCACTGCTAGAATCTTAGGAGGTAAATCCGACATCATTACAATGCAAAGGAGCTCCAGTGAACTCTCAGTTCATTTGAACATACCACATCTCTCTCAAGCTGTGATGTCTAAGAACAACAGGGAACACTCACAGGAAACACCACAGCCTATATAAAAGCCCAGAGCATCAAACCTCTTTGCAGCTGTGGACTTGAAACGCACTATCTTCATTATGTCTAAAAAGAGGTCTCTGCACTTAGTGTTGATTAGTATTTTCTAGACATTCTTCAGCATAACATGCTAGTCTTCCCACTGAAACACGCTATCAACACTGAAACCTAAACAATGTTCCCTGTCATGGGGTGACCTTTAAAAAATATTATAAACAATTCCGAAACAGAGGGGGAAAAAAAAATCCCCAACCCACTCAAAAGTCCCAAGTTTGAGGAACAGGACAAAGCAGACTGAAGTCTTCCTAAAAGCTGTCAGACTGGGGCCACACAGCACCATGAAAACAGAGGGTAATCAGAAGTAATTTCCTTTTTGTCCCTCCCACCCACTGACAAAGCAGCAGGAGCCAGCAGAAAAAAAAAACCAAACCCTACTTGCTGGATGAGCACACAGCATTGGAGAGATTTCAGTCTACGGCTGCATTCAGCCAGTTATCTTGTGTATTAGTTAAGCCAGCTATCTTGTGTGTTAGTGAAGCTAAAATAATGTCTTTTAACAAGATAATGCGGAGCAAAGGAAAGCTTTTTGCACCGTTATATTCTGAGGACTCTTTTTCAAAATAAAGCACTCCCTCTCATGTAGTGTAAACTTCAGAACAATTAAGTCAGTCTCAGAAGAATAAGTCAATATTTTTCTTGGCACAGACCTGAGTCCGGGCATTCAATACTGCTGCTCTGATAACACTGAGAACTGCTGAAAGTCAGTAATAATAGAAATTAACAGAAGATGTCAAGACATTGTTCCCCACTAGGGAGGAAGCCACCGCACAGAAATCAGAGCTTCCATCTGCTGGCTGTCGGGGGTGCAATTACCCCCAGCACCCAGGATCTGGTTAAGTCTCAAGGGTTTGCCCTGCTTTCCCAACAGTCAGTCTGGGAAAAACAAAGCAAGGAGTGGAGAAAGGGCAGTGTCTTCCAGACAAACAACCACCTGAGACAAGAGCAGCTGATGGCTCAACACAGCCCAATTTCACACTAGATTTCCACACTGACCTGCTGCTTTGCACCAGCCGAACCTCGTATTCTTTACTCAATCAAAGCTCCCAGTCAGCTGAAAGACAACTACAAGATGAACCCTCAGTGTATCACAGAGAAAGGAATTTCACAACTACCCTACGTTTCTAGGTATATACTTCTATCTACTCTGCTTCAAAGACATTTGGGTTTCATGTTTACTGCAAGAGTCAAGCAAATGTCTCCAGCTGCAAAAGACACCAGAAAAAAATACAGTCTGTCCCAAACAGAAGAACCTAAAGTCTTTATACGCAAGCTGTTCTTCCGATCTCATGGAGAGCTTCCATCAGTCTGGACTGCTAGGTAACTTAGATGCAAAGGCAGAGCTCATTTCACTACTGCAACTGCATTTATTTGCCTTGTTCCTTCTACCCTGCCTGCCTTCATGGTTACACTATACACTGTTCAAATCCCAAAAAAAACTACCACTCACAGGGCATGGATTATTTAGGATTAAGCATGCCACTATATTTGTTTGGTTGGCTGGTGGTAACTGTGATTCTGTACTAAAGTCTCAAGGGGGGAGCGGGGGAACAGAGCAACACAACACTAAGGGGAGTCTGCCAGATTTGTTGCAAAATACACAGATTAATAGTTCTGGAAAATGTCTGTGACTTATTTTAAGTGATGTAACTCTAGACAAGACAAGAATAAGGAAAAATTAGCAATAGAAAAAATAGTAATAGTTGAAAAATTAGTAAAAGTTAAAACTAGTAGCATCAGTTAGTGGTTAGCATGAAAACAAACAGATTTGAAAAACAGTATGTGTAGGTACCCAGATTTTTGAGTGTTTTTTTTTTAAATGAACCTTTTCTCCCTTCCTCCTAAAAATGAGAAATTCGCAACAACCAAAACAAGCAAGGCCAAATTCAGACTTGCTTGTGAGAAGATACAATGCTGAAGTTGCACCTGGTAAGAGCTTGGCCCATTATGTATAATTAAATTGTTTTGGAACAGTGTGTGCTATAGACTGGTAATTATTTCACCCAGAAATACTAATTATATGTCTTCCCAACACTATATCTAGTCCAATATATAAGATCACAACTATTTTGAAAAATCTGTATTTTAAAGCATATCAGTGGAGCAAATGCAACCTCCGTCCATGCAGGTGCAACCATGCTGTCTAGATGAGATGGAAAACTAGGCCTGAAGTGCCTGTAAAACACCTTTCCTAAGATAGCAAGTTTCCCCAAAGGCTGTCTGCATGGAGAAAGCATGCTGTCTGCCTGGAAATTCAAGTGAATTCACTATTAGGCTTCAGATCAGAATTTACAGTAGCTTTTTGGGACCCTGTTACTGGATATAAGGAGCAACCTGGCCCCTCTCATCAGGAACACGGCACCGAACCCTGGTTTAGCATGCATCTAGTATCTAAACGCAGAGCAGGATTCAATTTCCAAATTTTCTGCCCTTCCACACAAGTAAACAACTGAGGGAAAAGTAACGTTTTCAACACCTAAATCATGCAGGAAAAGTCCCTGTAAAGAGAAGTGGCTGCAAGGTATGTGGCAAACTACTTCCAGCATCCTGGCTTTGTCACAGACACGGTGCCTGGCGTACAACAGCCCGTGAATGTCTGTGTCTCAGTTGCTCCAGCTGTAAAATTGCATTGAATATACTCACCCTCCTCAGAGCTGCTGCTGAAAAGCTCTGTGAAAAGCTTTATTACAGCGGAATTCAAAGGTGCTATTTCTTACCTGGTAATTTGTAATTGCAACATACACACAATTATGAGGGGAGGTGCTTCCATGTGCTGACGAATGCCGTGGGAATTAACGAATAGGGCACAGTTGTTATGCTGTTCCATGCATCTAACGTGGGATCATAGCAGTCCAACGTTTTGCACCTCTGAATGCCAAAGTAGCCTCCAACCACGTACAATTTGTTTCCAGACGCCACTGCGTGGCAGCTCATTCGCTTAGCGGTCACATCTCCCACCTTAGTCCACTGGTATGTCTCACTGTTGAATTTATAAGCGGAGCACGCAGAGAATTCGGTATCTCCGCCCATAATAAAAATCTGGTTACCCAGAACAGCTGCAGCTGTGTAGCGCCAGGGCTGGGGGCAGGTGGCTGGTACTGTCCATCTGTTTTCACACTGATCGTAGCACTGAACTTTGGGCAGCTTGTCATGGCTAACGCTGGTACCTCCAAAGGCAAACAGCTTAAGCTTTGCGCTGACTACAGCTGCATTGCTTACTCCCTCTCGCAGTGGGGCAACCATGGTCCATTTGTTGGTCACGGGGTCGTATTGTTCTACTTGCTTTAAGGATACCGAAGGGGAAGCTGGAAGGCAACCAGTCGCTGCAGTGTGTCCTCCTACTACATACAAACAGTGCTTAAGTTCGGCAGAGCCATGCCCAAACCTAGCTACCAGCATGGGAGCAGCCTTCGACCACTCCTCATGAAGGGTGTCATACACCCACACGTCTTTGGAGACTCCGTTTTCTGACCCTCGTCCCCCCGTGATATACACTTTGCAGCCTATGGCACAAGCGCTGAACTCTTTCCGTGGACTTGGTATGTCGGCCTTCGGAATGATCTCCTTTGCCTTTTGGTCCACCAGGTACAGCTTGTCACACATAAAGGTTTGGCCACCCAAAAGAAAAAGTGAATGTCCAGTTTTACGGGGTCTGGCACACAAGCTAGTGACTACTCCATCATTCTGTAAGATCTTTAACTTGCATCTTATTGATTCTTCTACAATCTCTTTGCTTTTCCTTTGCTTGGTGATAAGTTCTTCCATGGCCACGTTCTCCATAAGGTATATAGCTGGCAAGAGGGCCAGTCTCACCGACTGCAATAGCTCAGGCAGATAACAGTGACGCTTACTCAGGTCATAGTTGACCCAGTTGATAGCCGATTCATATACCAGCCTTTCATCTTCGGTTTCTAATTCTTCACTGGAAAGGAGCTGCACAACCATGTCTTTTGGCAGCTGGAGAAAGTCTTCGCTTTTACTGATACTCTGGAAGTTGCCAAGGCACATCCTCCAAGAGAGTTCATACAGCTTGGTGCACTGGTGAGCATCCGACAGCAGCAGCATGCCAAGACAGTTGGTGGGATGAAGGTTTTTCTCCAGAAATTCTGCACAAGCATCCCGAATGTCCTGAAACTCCAGCATGTCGCCAGCCTCCAGCAGCGACTCTGCGTTCTCCTCGTTGATGATAACCCTGGAGGAATACGCGTAGTCCAGAAGAAGCTCCAAGACTTCCGGGTGAATTGAATTATGAAAGTTGACTTCACTGTCCTGGCTCTCCTTCAGTCCTCCACTGAACATTGCTTCGAAATAGCGGCTACAAGCAGCTAGAACGGCTCTGTGGCAGGGGAATGACCTGTTCCCAGCATGGAGAAGTACATCTGTAAAGAGACGCTGCTGACGCAGAAGGTTCAGGTGAGTAAGGACACTATCAGCATAGGATGACTTGTGGAACAAGTATATGTTTATGGAGCCAGTGCTGGCCCTAGATTTGCGATTTTCATGCATGCTGACTGACATTTTCTTTCACACCTATAAAAGAAAAAAAATTAGTAAGATTAATGAGACAGTTAAATTCATTTATTATTTTTTACATACCAAAAAGTGTATCTATTATTCACTACAAGATGGAAAAAAAGCCTTAATTTATACATGAGTGGACACAAAATTGCATCTACCTTTGGCATGTGTTTATTTTTTTGTAAGATGAGTTTCACAAATGACATATTCTAAATTTGTTGCCCAAGAGCAGGTTTATCTTGGGAAACCTGATCTCCAACTTTCATAGCAATACAGCAAGCAAGTAAGTCAGAGGAGAAAGAAAAGGAACCGGGACTGATTTTCTCACCCTTCCCCAACCTAGACCAGCTGATTCATTACATATGTACACATGCACATGCTTGAAACATTCTCCTGTACTGAATCATAGCAGGAAGAGCTACCAGACAGAATACCTAAGGAATGTCAAAAGCTGCACAGGGAACAAAAACCTACTAATCCCATTAGAAAGCTTCCCTTTGGTATAATGATTCCATATGCAACAGCAGAGAATGAAAAAGGGGAACTTTAAAATAAAAACCTAGCAACAATCATAAACTTACACTTGCAAAACCTTCACAAAAATACAATGCGTGAATTGTAGAGATTACATCTTGAACTCTGCCAGCGGCTGCCTGTTGTAGTGGTACAGCATATACACAGGCAGAGTCAGCAAAAAAATGTGTTTTGACTATCAACTGAAGTCACCGTGGCATCGCCTCTGAAGCCGCCTCGAGAGTCAGGTACTCAGAGCACAAGCCATTGGCTCTTCCTGAGGCTTGGAGGAGACATGAAACACAAAACATATCCTATCCTACTCTATTCCTAACAGACACAATGCTATCCAGTCCCTGTTTGTCGAGGTGAACGATACAGGTCTCTGCCATGATATGCAGGTCTATGTATGATTACAGCAGCAAGTTTTCAGCTTTAATTAAGTCAAGTCAAAACAGTATGGAGTGTAGGAAAAGGGAAGAACATTGGCAGCCGTATAAAGCTAATGGCTAAAAAGCCACAGTGCGAGTAATAGGAGATGAAGCACACGGAGCCCAGTGCAAGCTGTGGCTGTGACTGCTACTGTAATCATCGCACTTCTCTCCCCAAACTGCAGAGGAAGCTTGGAGAAAGAAGAGAACCAAAATTCCCTAATTACTGTGATATTCACATGCCCAGAGTCCCCTTTCAAATAAGGAACGGGCAAAAGCCTAACTGGGAAGCACCCAATGCTCAAAGTCAGAGCATGACCTGGGGCCGCTTGTGCAGGTTTTTAATGTGGATACACTTCCCTCTCTCACAGACTCCAACATTTTCATATTGCTGAGCATGTTTAAGCAGTACAGAACTGTAAAACTCTATTCCCACATTTCACGCTTCAAGATGTCACAAGAGCTTTACAAGCCTCAAAAAAACCCAACAACATGGCATTTTAAAATAAATGTATGTGTTTTTCTAGATTCATACGACCAGAACCTTCAACAAAATCAAAATCCTATATAATTAATTTTGGCAGGAGACTCCATTTCAGAACAACCAGTTTGTGCATATGCAATATACAACACCTGCAGATTAACTGCAGCATAGCCAGTACCATCCTCCTCACTACCTGTGCTAATGTACAGAATAATCGATTCCTCACATCAAACAGCAAGTTTGTGTTACACCTTTCCCTTCAGTCACAGTGAAAAAGCCCCTCAAACCAACAGCAATTAAGGAACAAAGAGACACTTTACTGCAAAAGTACCAGAGCCCATTTCCTTTAATCTGGAACATGACTTCCTGATGCAATTTAACTGAGATTGAAAAGAACAAGCAACACAGATCAGTACACAATGCTCAATTCAAAATCCTCTAACAGAGAGAGGAACCCTTCCCATCAGAGCCACAGGGCAGAGTATCCGTCTTACTCTACTGCACGGAAGTTTGGGAAGTTATTTTACCAATGCTCCCTAGACCAATCTATTAAATGCACCAAGCAAAGAAGAACTTAAGGAGGCTGGTACATCTTCACAACACAAATCCTTTCACAAGGAAAATTAAGTTACCTTTAATGCAATTGTATTGTCTAGCAAATAAAGACTCAGATGGCATTCAAGGATCCTGAGCACTAATCTCAGACTAAAATTACCCACTTAATCTATAGCCAAAAAGATTATACTGACCATATACAGGTCAAAACCTGCTGGAACTCAAGGATTACAGAAAGGGTCATGGCTTGAAATACTAGCACATAAACAGTTTTGAGACACAGATGGGACGGTGAACCCTTTACTGGTAAAGCAACATCATAATATACTATTACGACGCAGTGCAAAGCATCCACTGGATCTCTACAGATTCGCTTTCCTCACATTGAGGACCTGCTCCTGCAAGGTTTCTTTGCCAGGGAGCAGGACAGGAGCTAAACACCCACTGATCAGAATCACGAGACTATAAAGATGCTCATTGCCCCAAGCTCTCCATCCCAACTGAGTGAATGCGTAGACACCACAGTCTAGGCATGTCAGGATCTCTATAGAAACACAGTTCCTCTCCTTTACCCCCCACATATAGGGGGAATTCAGAGTATACTGAAAACTTTCTTTTATCATGCACACAGAGTTCAGAAATAGGGCAGGTAACATTCACGTCAGAGGCTGCAAACACAGACGTTCAGATATTTCAGCAGGCTCTGTACTCCTGCGAGCACCACTTGCTCAGCATCATTCAGAATGGGCCCATAACCACAACAAAATAGAGACAAACATAGAAAACCCACCCTGCAATTATGCGCACGTTGGAGGCTAGTGAGCTACAGAACATATGCAGAGGGGAGGAACAGATCACTGTGTGTTACTCAAGCCCACCCACACCCATAGTAACGAACACCGCTGTAAAAAAAAAATAAATTGTAAGAGCCGTTCTCAAACAGCTACGGAGTACAGCACTCAGCATACAGAAGACCTGGTCTTTCAATGGGCAATACCATTTCTTACAAAGCACTAGCAGATTTCACACATGCCGGTCTTTAACTGTTCCAGTAACATGGCTTTTATCACCACAATGTCATCTATTGAGAAGAATTCAAAGTATGCGAATTCACATTTAAGATAAGCTAACATATTTCCCCAAACAGAACAAAGATGCATATCTATACATATCTTTTTCCTCCACTGTGGTTGCTGAGATGAGTTCACACATGGACTAGTCGAACAAACACCCTTACAAGCAGTTATCATAATTCACTAACAGGCAGCGTTTCTGTAAACATGTGCTTTTGCAGTTTCTGACAATTAGCTCAGTTCAGAATCTAACAAAAATATTAAAATGTATGAATGACATCTCCGATTTCTCTATTTGGTGTTGGAAATTATGCAAGCCTCAAATACTTCAGCAGAGGTAATTTACAGTCAGTGAGCAAATGTTCATCTTGAATAATGAGTCAATTCCCTTCAGGCATTTTTTCCTTAGAAATAATAATATTTGTATGTAAAAGACAAGAAGTGGTCAGTAAATTACAGATATAGATTTTTATCTAGGAACAGAGGTTGAACCAAGACTTTGATTTATAATTACACTTCAACAGGCTGCTTGTCACAGCAGCCCAGTAGTAAACACTACTTTAAGACTAAACAACAGACTCCCTGCCCTACTTCTTAACAGCTCTGCAGCATGCAGGTCTCAGCCTAAATCAAATGAAAAATTAAGTATTTTCAAATTAGTGACACATCCCTGATGTAGGCTCATTTTAACACGACTCTGTAATTACACGGTGGTGGTTGCGTTTTTGTTTAGAATCAGTGAAACAGCTGAAGGACAGGAAATCTGCTAAACATCCCAGCGATTTAACCAACACCGCTTTCCACTGCTGAATCTGCAGCGATACTATCAGTTTTGCGGAGCCAAATCCTGACACCCTACCTAAAGTCCTCTAGCACAAACCCAGTGGCTTCCCAGGACCTGGCAGCGAGATGGAAAGCAGAACACGCTGCTCCTGCGAGGAATGCAACACTGCTCACCACACGCAGACAAAGAAACCCCAACTCTAAATCCTCCCCCCCGGTCCACTCCATCATAACGCCTGAACAGCTCCGTCTCTGAAAAGAAACTTGCTGGGTTTCTTCCCAACCTGATGAAGCAGCAGTACGAGAAGTTAAAATCCATCTGGTTTCCTTTACAGAGCAATAACCACGTGCAGAAGTTTCTGCACCGGGGCAGGCAGAGCAGCGCCGCAGCCGGCTCCGGCAGCAGCCGTGCGCTCCCTCCCTCCCCTGCCCTGCCTCACGCCGGCCGAGGGATGCTCCGGCACTCCCGCGGCACCGAGAAGCAAAACGAAGCCCACCGGGGTTCCGCAGCAGCCTTCCTACCCGGAGCCGGCACTCTCCGAGGACAGCCGCGTACCGGAGACACTTAACAGCCACCGCCCGCCCGGTGCCTGCAGACGGCGCGACGGTGCCCGGCGCTCCGGGCGGAGCGGAGAAGGGCCGGGGCTCCGCTTGTGCCGGGGACCGGCAGGGCAGCGCGGCTCCAGCCGGAGACGGCAGCGCAGGGCCCCGCGGGCGCGGACCTGACCGCGCTGCGGGCAGCGCCGACACCACGCAGCGCCCGCCCCGAGCATGCCATGCGGCAGCTCTCTGCCTGCCGGCCGGGCCCCCGCCGCCCGCTCCGCCGCCCTGCGCACGGCAAGAAGCGGGTCCGGCCCCGCCGACCCCCGCTGCCCACCCGCCTCCCCACCGCGGCCGGTGCTGCAACAGGTCGGCGGCCACCGACTTACAGCAGCGGCTCCCGGGCGAGCGCCGAACGTCCGTCTGCCTCCGCGGGCGGCGCAGCGCCGCGCATGGGAGGGGGAAGCGCGGCTGCCGGCTGGGCTCGGCGCGGCGGTCCCGCGGAGAGGCGGCCGCGCAGGCTGCGGTGCCGGGAGCCGCGCAGCGCCGGGCGGAGGTGGTGCCGCTGGCGGGAGGCGGGCCGCGGAGCGGAGGGCGGGCGGGAGGGAGGTAGGAAAGAGGGACGGAAGGAAGGGGGTGGCTGCTGCTGCTGCTGGCACCGCCGGCCGCAGCTCTGCCCCGGCGGCGGCGCGGAGAAGGGGTATATGGGCTGGGGGGGGGAGGCGGGGGGAGCGTTTATGCAAAGCGGGTGAGTGACAGGCGGGGGAGGGACGGGACGGGAGGATCGGGAGGACCGGGCAGCGCTCCCGCAGAGGTTGCCGTCCCGGCCGGGCGACAGGGAAGGTGCAAAGGTGCCCCCGCGCCGCTCCGCCGGGGGGTTGTAGGATGGCCTCCCCCGCCCGTCGGCCGCGCAGCGGGCGTCCCGCACCGCACCGCACCGCACTACACCGGACCGCACCGGAGCGGAGCGGCGCGGTGCCCCCGCGGTGTTACAGCCGGGCACCCCCGCTCTGAGCGAGCGAGCGCCGATCTGCGCGCTGGCCGGCGGGGCGGCACTGCGCGGGGCGAGGCGGATGTTCCGCGGGGGAACCGGCTGACGGCGCTCGGGGTGACCCAGGAGGGGACGCGCTCCGCTTTGCAGACACCGAAGTGACTCCGCGGAGTGTGTGTGGCGGGGGGGGGGGGGGGGAGAGAGCCGATCGGAGGGTGCGGAACCGCGCGGAGGAGCCCGAGGGCGGCGGGGGGCAGCGCCGCTCCTGTCCCGCACGGCCGTGCCCCGCCGGCCGCGACGAGTCCGGGGGGAGAGCCGAGCAAAGCAGCCGCTGGGGAGCGCCTCCGCAGCGCCCCGAGGAGCGGCCGGGGGGGCGCGGGGACCGCCGGGCATGGCGGGGGGGCCGAGCAGCGGTGCCGGGCGCGGGTCCCGCCCGGGGCCGCGGGGCGCTGCGGCCGCCGCGCTGCCGATGCGCTCTCGGGAGGCCTCCGCAGAGCCGCCGCTTCGTAGCCGCACGCTGGAGTGCGACGGCAGCGCAAAGCTAAGCCTGGCTTTAATTATTTACCAATTAACAAAGTATGAGAAAAACGCACTTGTGCAAAAGGCCGATTTCAAACATAAACATCTTCTAGACGTAACAGGAGTGTTTGCATAATGGTATTGTGCAGCTCTCTACCAGAAATATATAGGATACCGTACTAAACATTGTAGATATTGCTAATTTGCCGTTTGCTAATACCATTTAAAGCAATGGTATTAGTCTAAAGAGGCTTCAAGGAGCACAAGAAGAATTATTTTACTCCCACCAACAGGAAACTCCTAGCTGCATATAATAGTTTGGAGAATTTGTTCATTCCTCGTAATGAAATGTCGGCCAAATTTCTCCTGTTTTAAAAAAAAAAAAAAAAAAAAAAAAGACATGCAAGCAATTCACTAACGTGCAAAGGGTTACTTGTACTCCTGTTGCCGGACTCGAGTCGGCAGATAAGAACACAGTCCGTGTACAACAGGACACATCTGAAATTCCAGAGAGCCTGGGGACCTACGCAAGCCTGGAGAGCATGGCTGTAACAGGGAGCAGAAGAAAGAGTAATTTGTTTGATAGATTATTTCTTTTTACAATATTGTTTGATTACAACATGAAGCATTGCAGATTGCAAGGTCTAAAAATGGTGCACATCTGTATGTAATAAAGTGCGTTTCAAAGCTGTTTAGGTGTGAGAAGCTGTTGGAAATTGTAAACGACCTTACGCAAGGGGTATTCACGGACACCATGGGTCTAATCCAGTGCTCACTTGAGTCATGTAGCTCTAGAGGATTTTGGTTTAGACCTTTGTTGCACATTGCATTGTTCATGTTATGAGTCCAGGTTTTTCCTTCCATCGTAACATTTCCCATAAAATGCCTTGATCCTGTTTTCTCCCATTTTCCCCCAACAAAACCTGCAGACATTCCACCCAAATCCTGTCCCCTTACAGCTAATTCCATTATGGTGAATTTTGCATAGTCTGGTGTCAGAAAGTCAGATTATATCATCCTACGCAACTAAAAACACAGGGACGCATCACTTCACACAGTGTCAGGACAAACTTCAAACAGGCAGAATTAGCACCATGAGTGAAAAACGGGAATGGTAGAATAATGTTACCTAATCTACCATTCATCAACATCCGACCTGTAGAACTGATTTTGAGCATGGCTATGAGGACTGATCAGTGACAAATGAGGTCTGTACAGAGGACAACATACAAGGCTTACACAGCTGCCCACAGCACATGGATTTGGACAACACTCTGCACTAACAGAGTGAGGCAATAATCCTGTAAGACAGTGACCAGATGAAGTACTGATCTTCCTTGTCCCACATAAAACGAGGAACCTGTTGAAGTTAATCAGGGCAGAATGATTGGATGAAGCTATACATCATCTGTTGGGGAAACAACTACACAGCCAGACAGCCCCTTCTGTGTGCGTGTAACTCAGCGCGTATGCATTGTGTAAAGCAGTGAGAGAAGAAGAAAAAGTGACTCCATAATGCTCTGCTTGTAATTCCACACCTGGAACACTTACAAACCACAACAGCGGTTCTCTTGAACGTGCTCACAGGAGCTCCTATTTATGCTCAGGTGACAAAGAGCATCCAAAGTGCCTCTGCTCCTTTCTGCATAAGAGTTAAAACTGGGTAGCTCTGGCTGAATACAGCTTAAACTGCACTTAGAGTAAGGATGCTTGCGTGGCTAGCATGGAAAAAACACTTAAGAAATTAACCTGGTCCAAAGTGAGTCTTTGGCCTGGTTTATGTTGGTCTAAGAACTAACTCAGGTCACATTTAAACACAGTTCCGGTTAAGCCAGTTTTGTAGATGGGCCAATCTGTATTTTGACACTGCTGAATACAAAGCTGGCCTAGCCTATCCCAGGACATAGTTTAACATGCCCACTGAACTAGTTTAAACATGTTTCTCCTAGTATTCATATGCCAGGATAGATAGGATCTTTGAAATGTTGCTAAATATCATGATTTTATCACAAATCACAAGATAATTGGCCCTTTTCTCAAAGCCCCAGCTTCTAGAGTCATGTGAAATTGATAATCTCTTAGGGTTGGTTTTGTTGTTTATTTCTTTTAATAAGTCTGGAAAAATGACTATGGGAAATGTCACTGTGGCCTTCAAAAACAGAAAGCATGTAAACCCCCACATATTTCCAGTTTTCATCTCTCTAATTGTAAGTGCCACATTTGACTCCGAAACAATTGGGGTAGCAAAAACTCCTTTGTTCAACTTAAATCCAGCTTGCTACGTGGAGGAGCACTGCTGTTTTAACTAAATGAGTTTCACCTCACACTTTATTTAAATTTGTTTGACTTCTGTGTGGAGACAAGTTCTTGTATCCTTGAACATATAGCAAACTTTGTAATATGGCTTTATAGACACTTAGACATTTTGCAGGTATACCTATGCAGCCAAAACATCTTCCAGACTACTCTAGCAACACCAGGAGGAGTTCTAATGCTGGCAGAGCTGTACCAGCAATATAATCCATTTACCACTGCAGGTTATTTCATTCAGGAGATGGAAATACATTTTTTGTTTTGTTTTGTTAGTATCAGCTGCATCTACAGTAGCAGGGTTTGCCAGTACAGCTATCTTGGCAACCCTTTTAAATGCAAACAAGCAGTATGTGCCCGCAGCACAGGCTGAGATCTCATTTTTAATGCTATTAAACAGCTGCGTCTTGGGCTTTTGCCTTGTTAGACTCTTTTTAACCACATTATTTTGTTCAACTGCTAAATAAACAGCATGGGGTTAAATGTATTAGTGTAATTTATCTTCATTCCTTCCTAATTTACACTTCGAATTAATTAATTAGAATGATCTAATTAACAGTGTACAATAGCAGTACCAGTGCCAAAGATCTCCCAGGGGGATGGGGCCAGGAACAGCCCCCCTCAGTGACCCACACCTGCTTTCCTTATCATTTGCCTTTGATGGGCTTCTCCACCCTGGCCTGCAAAGAGAGGTTTGGGTTGATACAGCCCAATGTGGTACAATGCTTGTTTAGTGCCAGAGGCATATTTAAAGTGTTTGGTGGGAGGTCAACATTCAACAATTCTTAGCAACAATTATGCCAGCTTGGCCACTAGTTCTGGAGGGAGAAACCCCTCTTACCCCTGTTCTCCTTTTCTCACCTCTATGTATGTTTATTTTTCGAAAGGATTACATTCAATCAGGCTGGCCCTTTAGATGTCATTCCTGCATGGCATGGCAGCTCAAGCTGAAAAGAGAATACCTGCTGCTGTCTAAAAATGAGCAGCGCTAAGGGGAAATGTTGGACTATGTGACATGTCCTCTCCAAAACATTTACATTGCATCAGCGTGACAAGTGGTTGTGAGGTGTAAGTCCCTTGTCACTTGTAAAGAATATGAACCCTGGACCATTTGAAATCAGTGAGTTATGCCATCATCTTATGTGTAAGAGATAGGAAAAGTCAGGCCTTGGTTTCTGTTTAAGGCTGAATATATTTTGTACAAAAGATTTTCAGAAGGGTCAATTTGGCTGTAAAATAATGTTACAGATGTGGATAATGTCTGGAGTGAGAAGGATTGTCACCTGAAGTTTCTTAATCTTTGGGGGAAACCCTTGGAAAAGCCTGACTATTACATCTAGTCTAGAGTTCACAATTCTGCATTATTCCAGCAGTATGTGCTTATAGAGAAAAGTAGTATTGAGAAAAAAATACGTCTCAGACTGTAAGAAGCCATCCACTTCTCTTTTGTACATAATTCCTCTGTCCATCTTGTCATTTTCCAGTTTGTCTTGCTCTCTACTCCCCAAAAAGTCTCTGCTTCCTGACTTCATTTTTTGCCTATTCCATATCACCTGTTTTCCCTCTTAGCAAGAAAAGTCATTCCTGGCCAATGAGGACAACAGTGATGATGACCCGCTTTTTCCCAGGTTTGATTAGCAAGGTGTCCCAATTATTACTGGTATGCAAGCCCCTTCCCACAGATATGTGGGCCAGCACAGGACTGGGAGTACCGCTGCAAAGAGTGGTTGGTGCCACTTCTGCTGTCACTCATGGTGACATTCAGCAGAATTCTTAGCATCTCATCCATACATTCATTCTCAGGAGATTTCAATTCCCTGTGCATATCTTTGCTGGCTATTCCCATCTCTGAACAGGGACTCCAAACAGGGACACTTCCTTGCTTCTTGCCAGGAGCTATCTTCAGTCAGGGCAGACTCCAGGCCTTGCAGCAACTTCCCTCTGCTTCTCTCTTGCTAAGTAGCAGTGGCCCCCAGTGGTGACAGCTAAGCTGGCTTCTCATTTCAAGTTTTCCCACTCCCTAATGAAAAGCCTCCATGCTGTAACAGAAACTTGGCCTGGGGACTTGTGAGTTCCCCACATTCTCCAGTTCTGCAGGGACCATGGTCCAGTTCCTCCTGACCCCTTCAAATCCCTACACACCTAAGCTTGGAACCAACCAACACCGATGAGCCTCTGAGAAGAGGGCTGTTTAGTCTTTAAGAAAGGACTAGGTAATTTAAACAGAGGCCAGTGTGTCATCTAGGGAGACTACTAGATGATGGAGATTTTTTGCTTATCTTCATCTTTTATGTTAGTACTGAAAGCAGAAAGACAAAAATGTATTCATGCAAACAAATAGCTTTGGCTTCATAAGGCCAGGAATACACATAAATATGGTGTAAATCCAGGTTGCTCACCTGCCAAAAGTCTATGTCTCAATGCTGCTATCATCCACTGCACCAAATTAAAGTGACAGCCAACAGACATCTTCTAGTCATGCTTTCCATCATCATATACATACCTCTTAGAGGACTAGTTTCCAAATGATAGGCTGTGAAGTCATGGGAAGTGGTCCACAGAACGAGTTTACTAACTGTAAAGTTTATATTGTTTCCAATTCAAAAAGTTTGATGATAAGAATGCATGAGAAATTTGGAAGCTTAACACAGTTTGTTGGGGACCACTGCGCTTTAAAAAGACAAGAGAGTACAGAATTTCCTGATTTTTACTGGTTTAGGACAAATCCAGACAAGTATTTTAAAGCAAACTTGTTTGTGTAATGTTGGCTTTATTAATTTTCATGCTGAACAATTCACCACAAACATCTGGAACAGCATTATTAGCAGTTTTGAGGCCACATTAATCCTGGATGTTCTTAAATAGCACTTTTACAGATACTTAAGAACACTTAAGAAAGGAACACTTTTGAAGGCTCTTGGCAGAACATGAGAAGGTTAAAATAGAGTCTCAGTTACCTAGTCTCATTCTGTGAAGCCTGATGATTGTGAGGACTAAGTAATCTGATTCCAGACATTTTAACAGAATGAAATGTGTCCTACGGAGTTGGTATTTCTGTGGTTTAGATCTAACTTTTGAACATGTTGCCTACAGCAGGGGTTGTTTCCCAGGCGTTCTTATATGCACAAGTAGCCTCGGTATCCTCATCAGCCTATGTCTGTTTAATGAGAAGGACTTAAAAGGACACATTTGCTTGTTTTAAAAGACTTGTTTATGTACTCTCTCAAAGCCTTTATTTGAGACTTTATTGTTCTTGTGTACAAAGGAAACCAGTGAATTGGATCCTGCCACAGAGCCCATGTATTATACAAAGGTTTAAATCCTTCATGGTGTTGGTTTGAATTTTTTTTTTAATCTTTTTTTATAAGCAAGCCTTTGTAGAAGATGAATTCACTGTCAGTGCAGTGCTGGTTCACTTAAATCTGCAGCAAACCCTTTTTTAAAAAGCAAAAACAGTTTATGAGTGAAGAATTGCCACCTCATAATAGGCAAAACCTCACAAGTTTCATATTCAACAGTGAGGGGTAACCAGATTTCTTAGGTGAACTGTATTCCAAAACGGCCTATTGCCTCTCTGCTCTAAATGTTAATTTGGACGATTTAGTTAAGCCCAAGTTAAGTAGAAGGGCTTAAACTTGGAAGAATGTGTAGTGCAGGCAAAGCTTCAAAACTCTCTTAATACAGTCAATGTGGCGTTTACTCTGGTTATTGATTTGCATCTTCAAAGCTCTGCTTTATTTTAGGCTAATGGAGTTTAATTAGAGATCTGATTGATGCTGAAAGTAGTAAAAATGAAACTGTTGATGCTTTATTTGAGCTAAACATTTTCTGGCGAATTTCCCAACCTCCAGGACATGTCTGAACATGTTTTCACTTTCCTACCTGAAGAAGGAGCCACTTGGCATGTCAACATATGTATATTTTGGCTTAAAGAAAAGACAGTAGTTTGGAAATACAAAAGACAGCTTCTGTCTTTTGTAAGAGGTCGTGTGTTAAGATGTAAAAGAGGTAATACATTAAATTAGAAAGAATTTGAAGTGCATAGTTGGAAGATGGCTAACTGATCACTTGGGCTTTCTTAAAGAAATGTATTTAAGGTCTTAGTTAACAGGCAATTTCCTTTTCAGAATCTACTTTCATCTGTATGTAAACTTAGAATTTTGCTGAAGTAGAATAACAAAGCCTCATGACTCACCACATCCAAATAATTGATTGGAAGAAACATCGGGTTTTCCTTACAGAGGTAATGCACATTCAGCTGTGGAAGTAATCATATCCTGTGCTGGCTAAAAGATTAGTAGACTCCCACTAGTACATTCGCTAGATATTTTTAAAATTCATTGGTTATTGCGATGAACTCCGTATGTCACAAGCATCCTGGATAGAAAAATACTTGCAAGCTTTGTCATGTCACAATAAACAGAGGGGGGCAGGGGCTGGCAGCTTTAAGACGGTGGTCCTCACATAGCAGTTGTCAAACACACCTAGATGGATTTTGTAGTTCAAAAGTACTAGTTCACCAAAATATCTAAGCAGATATCTCTAAGTGCTCAGTAGCTTGCATGAAACGCCAGTACACTTACGGCACACACACACACATAGAGAGCCCAGCCTATGGTATGCATAAATCCAGCCAGAACTTGTGTTGCACACGTGTAGTCTCATTTTCTCAGGTAGAAAAAAAAAAAAAGAAATTTAAGGATGATCAATTATATGAAAATTCATATTTGGAAATCTGGCTTCAAAAAATTCTCAAGCAAATTTTACATGTTCATTGTTCACATGAAGATTGAAAATACCTAAAAACCTCAATAAGTGTTAATACAATTGCCAGATTTTCATGCAAATGAAAGCTGCGTGCATATGCAAACAGAACCCTAAAATTTGCCTAGAGAATTACCTGAGCTCTTATAACTAAGATGCTTTGCAAAGATCTTCTGTTCTCTTCTGCTCAAGTACATTTCAAGAAGCTTTCCTTCTGCTGGGGGTCTTTCAGATTCCAGTAAGTTAAATGGGGAGAAATCTTTGACGCACAAAATATCTGACAAAAATTGTGCATGCTTTCATCAGATGCCATTGATTTTCCCAGATAACAGTCAGATCAAAAGGAAAAAAAAGGATTAAAAAACCCCCACCAAAACAACATAGAAGTCTCCTTTTCAATTGACACAGCAGATTCCATACAGTGTTTATAAGAGCAATAAATAAAATTATTTTATGTTGCTTGAGTTCTAGCGAAGATATGTTTCTGGAAGAGAGCTGTGTTGTCTGAGAGAAAAAGACTTTTAAATTTTCTAGAGTTCCTATGTCTTATTTCCTACCAAATAACATTGTGTGAACTTCTAAACATGTATTAAGTAACGCGATGTGGTTTAGCTTTTTCATGCTAATGTATCTCAATAAACAGACTATAGACATGAAAATACATTTAAAACACAGGGCTCCCAGCCCATCCAAATATAAAGCATAACATTTTGTCTATTATCTTCAGAGTAAATTTAAACAAGGACTAATCTGTAGACTCAACTTGTCAAATTTTTCCTTTCAATGTCCTAAATATTCTGCATATTTCAGCGTACCCTGATATACTCCTGTATGAGAGAGAAGCTCCAAAAAATCCAGTCCATTGTTTTAAGGGACCAAAAGAAAAAGATCTTTTAATAATTTATTACTACAACAAGGTTTGTGAGAAGAGGAAATCTCTTCAAATCTTAATTCTTCTTCTAGTGTTCTATAACACTACAGCACTACAACTAGTACCATGGAATTGCCATCATGTTCAACCATTTAGTTGCTTTAGACACCTCTTTTTAAACCGCGACAGTCGTCAAGTCTGGACTGAGTTCTGCAGCCATCTCTCCCCGCTGTCCCTCACAGTGAGGTGGCAGACGCCCACCCCAAGTCAGCACCTCTGCAGGCAGGGCAGGACACGAACACCCTCCCCATCTCTGGCTGGGAGACAAGCACATGGCACTAGGCAAGGCAAGAAACTGCCCCAAAGCTCGTGAGAAATGGTGTTAAGCTCACTGTTTAGGCAAACCCTTATCATGAACAAACATCAGACATCTGAAAAGGGATCGGGTGAATCCTGGCTTTGTTGAGGACAGTAGACAGATGATCGGAGACATGGTTTTGTCTCACTAATTATTACAGAGCTAGGCAATTATGTTCAGTGAAACAGACATGCATTTATATTACCTAGGCTCACAAATGTAAAACTAACTCCACCCTTCCCTCCTTAAATACATCCCTCCTCCTTCTTTTATTATTACTTATGGTACAATTACTTATTCTTTATAGATAAACATATTCTTAAGGAACTCATGACAATGGTATTTTTTCCTTTATTGTTTTCTGCATATATTTATTTCTCTTTGCACATTCCTGTCTTGCTCCACCTTGGCATAGCACATTCTGGCTGTGTCCTAGTTGTTAACAACATATATTTCTCTTAGCTGCCCTCCTAGCTTAGCCGTATTTGTCCATAAAGGTAAAAGGAGCTGCAGAGAGGGGAGCCTGCCAATTGCACAGCCAAAATATACTCAGTCACACCCTGGTAATGGACTGATTTTGGAAGGATTGCACAGATTCCACCCCGATAGGTTTTGGTACCACACCCCCTATCTGATCCACTTATTTCAGTAAATCCCACAACCATGTAGAGATAGGTCTGACCTGTTAATGCCTGCAGGCATAGTTGTCCACTCTACCCTGATCTGAACCAACAGATTAACTCAAAAGTTTCTGAAGCCCATTTTCTCAACGTTATTCATTTAAGACTGTAACCCAGCTCCTGTGAAGTCAATGGGAGTTTTGCCAATGAACGTCAACGCCTCTGCTATTTTATTCCTTGGCTTCCTAAGCAGGAACTGCCAATCATGCTGTATTACACAGTAATTTTATTAGGCATCCAACCGTGCTTTCAGTGAAGTAGAGACAAGTTATCCTTTGCCTTTGCCGGCACCAGAATCAGGCGCCTTCAGCAAACCACCAAATTCTCTACGTGTTTCTTTTGTTGGAAGACACAACTCTAAATGACTTCAAGCCATTCTGACTTCAAACCGTTCTGACTTCTGAACTGATAAACTAAAACATGCCATCACATATATGTAGTATCAAACTCCTCTCTGCAAGTCTATTTTCTGACTTTTTTCGTCTCTTTCAGGACCTAAGTATTTTTCCGTTTCCTTCTGAACAGCAAAGCCTGTAAACTAGACATTGGTAGATTCTATGTTGTATCATTCTGCACGACTAATATGAAGTGTCAAGAAATCATAAGATAATAAAAAATCCAAATCTCATTTTTCATCAGAAAATCAACTTGAGCTTTATAAAAATGTGTGGTTATTACTGCAGACTCTTTGCCTAGAGGTATGCATTTTTGACTGAGCTGTCTTTTTGTCTGATTATTTTTAAAAAATAATAAATCTACATATGACAAAACATATGGCTAATGATATTAGGCAATCTCCTTAAAATATTGGCACCTTGGCACAGCAGGTCTTGGCAGAACTGAAAGCAGTAGACAGATACGGCTTTAAACTGTCTTCCTCTCTTTGTTTCCCTTTCTCTAGTTTCAGTTACAGCCAAGGCAAAAAGCCACCTCCAAGCTTCTTTTCACAGTGTTTACATTCAATAGCCCTCAGGGAAGGAAAGCAGAAAAATGGCAGTATGTGTGTGCTACTTCAGGAACATGAAATGAGAGTAGCACAAGTCTCCATCCAGGGGTTTGCTTTAAAGCCATTTTGCACTGTCACCATCGGTAGAGGCAGTTCTAAGCATGTGGTGCCATTTGACTGCACATTGCCCCTATCCACACAATTGACTTGAGCGAGGCTGGCTTTCTAAGCACTCTTCAGCTGACCAAACATAGCGTTGAAAATGATAATAATAAAATGCATTATGGATTAGTATAGTTTATTTCTGATACCATGTATTCATAGCAGTACTATGAAGAAGATTTACACAAAGCATCCCAGGTAATATGAGTAACTAATGACCACAAGAAGCAGGAGTTAAATAACATGATCTGACCACTTCTTCTGACAAATTAAACTGCAAATACAATACACCAGCCTTAGAGCTCACTAAACAAAAGAGATTACTTACAGACTGCCAAAAAAGAAAGCAACATCTGTTACTGGGGTCTATACAAAGAAAATATTACTGTTTAACTGCAATCAAAACCATTCTGCAGCTTTTAAAATCCACAGTTCACTTTAAATGCATTGTATTTTTTTTGAAACTTGATATTTTGTAAGGTTTTCTGTATCGTTTAAAAAAAGCTTTTCTCCAAAATATTTCACAATAAATCTTGAAATTCTTTTCAACAGGTCTTACTCGGTATACTGAGTAATACTGCTTACAAATGCCTTTTAGTTATATTGTGGTAACTCTCTGGATTGTGAATCAGTGTTTAGTCGTATCTTTATTTGAGACTCTCCATAGTCATAGCTTTCAGATCATAACTCTCAGGCTCCACACCGTTCATCTAAATGAAATTATCACAATAAATTAAATATTCATGGTAAAGATTAGGGGCTCGGGGAGGTGTGTGTATCAATAACTACATTGATCAAAGGATCAATCATTTGTTCATTTTATGAATACACAGAAAGTTACAAATATTTCAAATGTAATGTCTTTTGTATATACACAGCACTTTTAAATACAAACTCCATAAATTCCATAGAATTTAACTCTGCACTTCCCCATTAAGTGTTTAATTTTGAGAGCTGAGATTCCTCAACTGACTAAACGATATCATATTATCTTCTTTAGTGTGTCAAAATCAGAATATTGGCTGGAAAGGGTCTTTGGAGGTCTCTAGTCCAACCTCTGGCTCGAAGAAGGGTTACTTTTGCAGTTAAATCAGGTTGCTTGCGGACGTTTTGAAAATCTCCAGGCAAATTCTGAAAAATCTCCAAGAATGGAGGATATTAACTTTCCTTAACCCACTGATGATAATCTTGCTTATACCACCCAGGATACTGTTCTCCTTCATCGCTGCAAGGTCACACTGCTGACTCACATTTGGCCTGCTGTCCATGAAGAGACCCAGTCCTTTTCTGCAAAGATGGTCTCTCACCAGTCAGTGCCCAGCTTTTAGTAATGCATGTTTTTTTTCTGCCTCAAGTGCAGGACTTCATACTTGTTGTTGAACTTGTTCCTGCTTGTTCTACGGCTGCAAGATTCGATGGATTTGTATATGTCCAGCTTATTTAAGTATTTCCTAATTTGATCCTCCTCTACTGCGGGTAGTATCTCACTCCTCCAGACTTTGTGAGTAGTCAGAGAAACCTTATTAGAATAGAACAGAACAGAACAGAATAGAATATTTCAGTTGCAAGACACCTATAACGATCATCTAGTCCAACTGCCTGACCAATTCAGGGCTGCCCAGAAGTTAAAGCATGTTATTAAGGGCATTGTCCAAATGCCTCTTAAACACTGAGAGGCTTGGGGCATCGACCACTTCTCCAGGAAGCCCATTCCAGGTTTGACCACCCTCTCAGTAAAGAAATGCTTCCAAATGTCAGGTCTGAACCTGCCCTGGTGCAGCTTTGAACCACTCCCACGTGTTTTATCACTGGATCCCAGGGAGAAGAGATCAGCACCTCCCTCTCCACTTCTCCTCCTCAGGAAGCTGTAGAGAGCAATGAGGTCGCCCCTCAGCCTCCTTTTCTCCATACTATACAAACCCGAAGTCCTCAGCTGCTCCTCACAGGACATGCCTTCCAGCCCTTTCACCAGCTTTGTCGCCCTCCTCTGGACACATTCAAGGACCCTCACAGCCTTCTTAAACAGTGGGGCCCAGAACTGCACACAGTACTCCAGGTGAGGCTGCACCAACGCTGAATACAGTGGGATTATCCCCCCTCTCGTCCAGCTGGTGATGCTGTTTGATGCACCCCAGGATGCGGTTTGCCCTCTTGGCTGCCAGGGCACACTGCCGGCTCATATTGAGCCTGCTGTCAACCAGCACCCCCAGATCCCTCTCTGCAGGGCTGCTCTCCAGCCACTCCTCTCCCAGTTTATACTTGTGTCCAGCATTACCCTGTCACAGGTGCAGAATGCAGCATTTGTTCTTGTTAAATTACATGCCACTGATGATTGCCTAATGCTCCAGTCTATCTAGATCTCTCTGCAAGGCCTCTTATCCCTCAAGACAGTCAACAGCATCTTGCAGTTCAGGATCATCAGCAAACTTACTAATGGTGCATTCAATTCCTGCATCCAGATCACTGATAAAAAGATTGAACAGAACTGGTAGAACCTGGAAGGCTTAGCAGGAGATTCTGCTAGTACAGACTGAAATCAGTAAACCATTGGGTACCTCAGTCTCTTCCATACCCTTCATTAGTACGGCCTGATTCAGCAACAGGTCCATATTTTCACTGGTCTTTGTTTTGCTGTGAACACACCTGCAGAAGCCCAGAAGTGCAATAAGTGCACTTCACACGCCTTATCTGCTTCAATACCAGCCAAACTTTGGTCTTGCAAATTCCATCCCTGCATGCCCAAGTGATGCTTCTATACCCCTCTTTGTTAGTATATCCTGTCTTCCACTCCCCATACACTTTCTTCTTGTGTTTGAGCTCAGTCAGATGGTCTCTGACCACACTGGTTTGCTGCGGTGCCTGCTGTATTTCTTGCATATTGGGATAACCTCACCAGCCAATAGAGATGTCAGGCATAAGCACGTTGAGCCTACTTGAAAACCCGTGGGGAGGGGGATGGGGGAAGGGCGGGGAAGGGAAAGGAAGAAATTTTTTTTAAAAAAGTTCCAATTTGGGCTTTGAGAGCACTTGAATATTGTGGTGTAGAATATTTTTTTTTTCTTTGTAATAGAACCAGCTTATGTTGTCCCTCATATCTAAATTATACATTAAGGCTGAGACTACTAGTGACTTAGTCCCTCAGTCGCTCTCTGTCAGGGCTATAGTTCATGGTAAATCCATATGTGACAGTTTACTTATTACTACAGTCAAGGGGTTGACAGAAACACTGAATCTTGGACTTGAATGTCAGGCCTTTTTCTCTAAGCCATGGTTTCCTTTTGCCTTCCTCAATCTTGTTACTGAAAAAGCGTGTATACCTACTCTGCTTATTACAGACTCAAAATTGGAAAAGGAGATACAAATCCAGCAAGAGTTTTGAAAAGCAGAAGCTTGATGTTAAACCTGAAATCAAAGATGCCTGGCTGGAGGGGTGGATGGAGAATATACATGAAAAAGTAATCTAAGCACAGTATTCTGGGTCTTCTGAAGTTTAAGAGTATAGGGATTTAGAAGAACTCTAAAAGAAAGAGCTGAAATAGTTGAGACAGGAAATGATTCCAGAATGAATAAGAATTTCAGCACAGCCAGAGCTGAAGGAAGAAGGAAGCCTGGCAGTGCTGTAGAGATTGGGAGAGGTCAGTGACATAGAAGCAAACTGTAAAGAGGGTAGCAGGCTTAAAAATCAGTTCATGTTCAAGGCTGTCTTCAAGATTTCTGGCCTTCACTACTGCAGAAGATAATTAAGCAAATTACTGCATTAGATGAAGTCCTCTTTCAAAGTTAAATTAAAAAAAAAAGATTTCATAGCTATGAAGTCAGCATCCTTGCAGGCCTTTCCTCCCTTTCCAATAAAAGTTAAGGGAAGGAGAGATGCAGTTGAAGAACTACAGTGGTATTCTGGTACTGACACCTGTCAAGGCTGACCTCAGTACACTTCCTTTAAAACAACCTATAACATATATTTGGAATTACACATGTAGATACACATGTAGAGGATTTATTTGTTTGAGGAGATATTGCAGAGTAAAATAAAATAAAGAAGTTCTAAGAGATTTGACATTGACAGCTCTTCTACAGGTAATAATAATGGAAAAGGTCATGGAACAGAAGGATTACAGCAAATGCAGAATATTGTAGGATCATCTCATGTAGACGGAGCTCAATGGGCTCAACAGAAATGGGAACGGTAAATAAAAGAACGTCGTAGGTGCTGTTCTTGAAAAAGCAGTGATGATTCAGACTGAAAATACTAAAAACCTGAGACAAAGAAAAGGTGTAGAGGAGAGAACAGCTCAGTTATGTGCTTTTCAGGGCTGTTTGGAAAGTAACAATGACAAAAGCAAGGTGGGCAGGGTTCAGTGGAATCCCTTTTCCACCCAATAGAAGTTCAGTTCACCGTACTTGAAAATGCTGTGCAAGACTGTAAAAATGGAGACTGTGCAGCTGGCTTTTATGCAAAGCTGTTGTCTTAATGAGACAACGTGAAAGGCTGAAGAATAAACATAAAAGAATAATTATTTCATAGACCTGTAAATATAACAGAACACAGTTCTAGAGAAGAAATAAACAACTCTTAGATCAAAGGATTCATAGATCACCTTCACTGGAGGAATAAGTAGAAGTTTATTAGTTGCCTTTTTCTTTTTCTTTTTTTTTTTTTTTTTAAGCCAGCTCACAATAAGTATACAGCTTAATGTCACCTTAAATTACATCTACAGTTTTCTGACAGATTCATTTGCTTTTTCAGGTTTATGTCTAACACACTGACAGTTTCTAATCAATAGGAGACAATTCCCTTTGAGAGTTATTAAAATATACCTTGCATTTAAATGCAATAAAAAGCATGACTGAACATGCCTCTGTTCCTCATAACACATAAATACCACATCTGGTCCATAAAAAACACGCATTATACAGAGGTTGTATGAATGCCAGATACGTATTATTACATGGAACTGTTTTATCCATCTAGCCTAATTTCCAGATGTTTTATTACTTGTAGACAAGAGTATTGTCAAAACTGTTGCTGGAAGTCCATTTATTTCAAGAGGGCAAGGGACAGGGATAGCAAGTTAAGCTACAGGAAATGTTTGTGATACAGTTAATGCCAAGTCATGTGACTGAAGCATCAGTGCTATCATGTTTAAAGAGATGCACTTAAAAATTCAATTTCAGACTAAAATTTCAGTTGACTGCATTTTAAATATGCACTTACTTACTTTACCAGCAGTAAATGGCACATAATTGCAGGTAATATTTACAAAAAACAGAGCAAGCAACTAATGGAAATTAAATGGAAACCATTAGTACAAAAGTTGCTGGTAACTATAACCATATCCAAAAACACATCAAGCAGTTAGCTAAAAATTCTGAAGACATTGAAAACTAATATCCTTTAATTCCTCCAATTTGGAACTGGCCTGTGGGATTTTTCTTTTTTTTTTTCTCTGTAAGGAACAGAAATGTGTTTTCAAATATTATTTGAAATGAAAGCGACAGTTCTGTAAGGAGCCATATGACATCTGAAAAGCTTGTTTGGGTCCCCCACAAAAGCAAGGTTTCTAGTGCAACAGTAAAAGTATGAGGTAGAGGAGGGGATGTAGGTGAGCACATAAAAGAAAGGAAAAGCAGCAGACAGTACGTCATAAAAATGGTGTTTCACCAAAATGTCAGAAGAGACAGGACTAGGTTTAGTTTGAGCACAGCAAGGTAGAAATGAAGCAATTATAAGAATGCCACTAGAAAGTAGGCAGTAACGTAAGGGTTGGACAGTAGCCACTAGTTTTCCTTGTAATGAAAGTACATTTCATTAAATGCAGCATTTGGTTTAGTGAAGTACAAGCTATACAGAGATGTGAAGATTACCAGATGAAATCACACTGATTTTTAGAATATTTGGCATATCAGTGGGACATTTCTGATTTTTTCCCTGAAAAAATAACTTAGAATGACTGTAGTAAGTTTACTTTACAATCCCATTCAAAATGGCATCTTAACATGATCTCATAAATTCTGTTTCTAGGAAGTGACACTAACTCCAGGCTTTTCTGTCCTGTAACATTTCCTATACTGGCACTGAAAACCTAAAAGTTCCTCTCAATTCATTGTGAGTCCTGTTTCAAATTACATACTACTTCTCACACCATACCTTCTTTTTTAGTAAATCCTGAGCAGGAGCACAGCCATTTAAAAAAACCAACAACTTCAATGATCAGGTAAAGGGAGGCAGTCCTAATAGTGTCTCAGAGAAACCTGGAGGCTACAATCTATAATTCTAAGGTTGACTTCCCAGTTAAATGATTAATTTGACTACATCTCTTCAGATTTACTAAACACCAACATTTAAAACATGTTTACACTATACCAACTCAAAACCTAGAAAACATTTCCAAATTGTTTGAGATACATAACAGCTGGGAGGGTAAAATTAATTTCAGTCCTATGAATACCATAACACCATAGCCTGTATTTACCTGAAACCCAACATAATCTATAAACATGACCCAAGGCTTTAGAGAGGCCTCAAAAAATGGGAAAATATTCATCATCCTGTCCATGAAAAACATGATGGTTGCTCCACTATCACTGGTAGTTCCTCAGAAATCAAATTCATAGATGAATCATAGAATGGTTAGAGTTGGAAGGGACCTTAAACATCATCTAGTTCCAACCCCCTGCCATGGGCAGGGACACCTTCCACTAGAACAGGTTGCTCAAAGTCCCATCAAACTTGGCCTTGAACACTTCCAGGGATGGGGCCTCCACAACTTCCCTGAGCAATTTGTTCCAGTGCCTCACCACCCTCATAGTGAAAAATTTCTTCCTAATATCTAATCTATATCTACCCTCTTTCAGTTTAAAGCCATTATCCCTCATCCTATCACTACATGCCCTTGTAAAAAGTCCCTCTCCAGCTTTGTTGTAGGGCCCCGTTAGGTACTGGAAGGCTGCTATAAGGTCTTCACGGAGTATTCTCCAGGCTGATCAACGCCAACTCTCTCAGCCTGTCTTCATAGGAGAAGTGCTCCAGTCCTCTGATTATCTTTGTGGCCTCCTCTGGACCCACTCCAACAGGTCCATGTCGTTCTTATGTTGGGGACTCCAGAGCTGGATGCAGTACTCCAGGTGGGGTCTCACAAGAGCAGAGTAGACGGGCAGAATCACCTCTCTCAACCTACTGGCCACGCTTCTTTTGATGCATCCTAGGACACAGCTGGCTTTCTGGGCTGCAAGCGCACATTGCCAGCTCATGTAGAGCTTCTCATCAACCAACACTCCCAAGTCCTTCTCCTCAGGGCTGCTCTCAATCCATTCTCCACCCAGCCTATATTTGTGCATGGGACTTCCGCGGCCCACATGCAGGACCTTGCACTTGGCCTTGTTGAACTTCATAAGGTTTGCACAGGCCCACCTCTCCAGCCTGTCCAGGTCCCTCTGGATGGCATCCCTCCCGTCCAGCACGTTGACCGCTCCACACAGCTTGGTGTCATCGGCAAACTTGCTGAGGGTGCACTCAATCCCAACATCCATGTCGCCAACAAAGATGTTAAATAATACCGGTCCCAGTAGCGACCCCTGAGGAACACCACTCATTATTAGGATGATCATCAGTAATATACCCTACTTCTCAGGCTAAAGCTTGTACTGCCGCAGCCATTAGCCCTCTTGTGTAAAGACAGTTCCAGCAACTGCCTTATTGATTAGTGTTTCAGCAGGCTTCTTAAACCAGTCAGAAAACTTGTGGTTTAGTGTACCACCAGCTACAAGACCAGGACATCTAGAATCACAGAGCGAGTAGCACAGCAGAGGAGATTATTCTTAGTAAACACAAGACCCCTTGGTGGACATGAATAGCCAGCTGAATGGGTTCTCAACAGGGTCTATGGCCAAAGCCAGGAGAGTTCTCACATCCCCTCTCAAAAGGTTATGTGTAATGATTGAGACAGCTGCAATAAGACTAAGGAGGTAATTAATATTTCTCTCTGTATGTATCAGCCTGATCACTAATGCATTCCCTCCCCTTTCTCTTTCAAACTCTTTGATCTCTTACAGTAAATGGAAAGCAGTCTGGGCAGAGAGCATGTCTGATTCTGCTTGTACAATGGATTGCTCAAAGAGGACATAGTGCACAGAAATATCCTGCATATGAACATCACCAAGAAAAGAGAGATAATGCACTTGTGCAGAGCTGGAAGAAAAATATCATGTACATTCTCTGCAATGTTTCTGTGTTGGAACCATAAGCGAATTGTTCCTGTTTGGATCCCACAAAGAAGCACTGGTTAAATTAATCTTGAGACTCTACATGACTCCTGCTATTGAAAGTAAAAAAACCCTCAGCTTCTCTGCACTGCTAAATATTCTAACACCATTAGGGATCAAATCTGTCATTTAGAATATGTCTATAGCATATCTAACAGAATGAAATTAAATTTGACTGACTACAGCAATATAAACACATAATAGTAAGAGAATTCAAAACAAGCAGCTTGTTACAAACATCACAAGACTTACACCTTTATGCTCAAAACGGATTTTTTTTCCAAAGCTAAGAACATAAGAACTATAAATACTAATAACAGTGTTTATGTTAGGAAGTCTCCAAATACCTTGCAAAGGAGACACAGCTCTCCAAATATAGCATGCTAGCCAAAAACATGCTAACCAAGTCACAGGGATGGAACGATCCCAAACTAAATCAGAACAGCTGCAAATTATATGGCAGGTAGAACTGGCCTAATCATCGGTCTTTAGAGTAATGCATTCACCTGTGTCCTACTATCAATTTTTATTGAAAGCATCTGCAAGATTTCACTGCAACACTCTGTTGGCCAAAAGAAAGACAAGTGTTGTTAAACAAAAACAGTATCCTCAAAGTTTGCCTCTCTGGGGATTTTTCAATATACTGTTACCTATATTATTGTCTGAAACATAGGATATTCCTTTTGCAGTTCTCGTGAAATCCAAGGGAAAAAGGATATCCATCTATCTTTGATTTTCTGGACTAGAAAATGTGTCTGCCTTGTACGTACTCTGGGTCCTGTTTGCATACATGCTGTAATCCTAACACATGTTCTTGTTTCATTTTATAAGGACCAGTGGAAGAGTTTGTATCCACTGGCTTCTTTACTGCTCCATAAAGCATGCCTCTTCTGTAATCAAAGTTTGTGATAAAAATGAAATGAGCCTAAGGAGGCTAATTCATACCTCCTTCCTCCATATCCCCCATCCACTCCATCCTGCATTAAGGAATCTCTATTTGACATTACAAAAAAAGGGTTTAGATTAATTTCTTCTTAACAGACTACCCTGCATGCAGCTTGCTGCTTTTGGGGATCACAGTCCTGTTTTAAAATAATGGCAATTCAATACCAGTTTGCCAGCAGTGAACAATGCACCGGATCTAGTTTGGCAACATATGAGAACACATTAGTGGTGAGCAACACTATCTGAGCTTTTGGACGTACAGATACCAAATAGATATCGTAATACAAGCATCCCAGACGTTTTTGTAGCATCTCTGCTGTTCACCTTTTGCTAACCCCTTTCTTGCTAGGTGATCTGACTGCTCTTGACCCAGAACGTGACTTATGGGACTTCACCTCAATGGAAAACCTGGAGCCCTGAGTGACACACACACACCCTTTTTCTTCTCATACTGCTCTCCCTGCAAGACTTACTGCCCTTCCAGGACCACATAAATGCAGCAGTAACCCCATGTCCAGGTTAGCTTTTCCTGCACCCTACCTACCCCAGCACACCAAGGCACAGTCACAATGAAGCTGCAGGGTTTCCCTCTCCAGCTGCAACAGGGAGAGACACAGCATGGCCAGGTGGCGTAGCTGAACCTAGTTAAGGGTATCCAAGGAGGACAGAAGACAATATCATTAGGGTACTGTGCCTAATAACTTTGTTGTCGCACACATTTACCTCATTAATCAGTGCGCATACTTAATTTAACTGTACTGTATAACATAGATCTACAGCAGCTGGCACTAAGCCACACCAGCATTGATCAAAGAGCATTGGCAGGAAAGAACAACTTCTGCACAGAGTGGACTAACACCAGCACCAGATGAGGTCAGCCACAGCTTTACATGGCCAAGCTCTAAAGCCCCTATGGATGAAACACTATAGTCTCTCCAGATAGCTTGTTCCAGTGCTGCACCAAATAAGTTACCAGCCTGTACTGATGCACAGGGCTGTTCTACCCCTGCACACTTCTCATCATTGAAGTTCATGAGTTTTCTGTTAGTCTGATCCTTAGGTTTCTCAAAGTCTCTCTGAACTGAAGTTCTACCTGTAGGTCTGTCATCCTCTCCTACTAAATTGTACTGTCCACAAATTGAACATCTCATCACAACAGACCCAGCATAACCCTAACTAGAGAACTGGGACTCCACCTGAAACAAATGTGTGTGTTTAGTGAGAACTTAGTACAGTAAAATCATTAGGAGAAAGGGATCAAAACTTTTACAAGGCTCTGGCAATTGAATTCATCCTAAGTTTAACATTTACAGTCACAGCAAGGAGGGAAGCAGGAACAAAACAAGATACACTCAGATCCTGAGAAATAATAATTTTGTTTCTTGCCTTTCTAAACATAGCTGGTGTAGGCTTTCTGCTTCTGGAAAATTCTTTTAGTGTCCTTAGAAAGCTTGTGCACTGAATTTTATCCTGTCTCAGAACCTGCAACAATTACACAATCAAATTATTATCCTGCAGTCTGTAATCAGTATATTTGAATGTTAACTACTCAGAATACAAGTAATCATGAAGTAGGCATCTGATTTGCATGTATTTCTTCAGTGACAAAATGCAATATTTATTTTGCCATATATGCACAGCATGGAGGAACTCAGCGAAAAAACTCTGCGTGTGGAATCCCGTGAGGGTTTCTAATCAGCTAACAGAAGGTGCAGACAAGACTAATTGCTGTTTCCATTATGCCTGTAGTTCCCCTTTCAGGGTGATGTCCCCAGGAATGAGAGCCAAACGCTGATTCAGTGAGAGCATAGCACCACCTGCTGCCGAAGACAAGGCTTCAGAAGGGAGGAAAAGTTTTTGCCATCTTTCCCCGTAATATTGCTACGTTTAATAAAGAAAAACAAAAAAAAAACAAAAAAAAAACCAACCAAACCCACAAACCTCTCTGTATAGACATCATCCTCTTCGATTATTAAAAAATTTCCAACATACAAAACTTGCAAGGGTTCTGCACCTTGGATGTTGTGTGGAGACTCCCATTAGGTGTTTCTGGGCCATTTCAATTACTCCATCATGTTCATATTCAGCACTGACAAGGTGCTTCCCTACAAAACATCCCTTTTAGAGCTTGTACACACAGGCAAAGCAAGGGATGTAGAAGGATCTGTGTCTTCAATGTGTAATTTATTACAATGATGCAACAGATAAGTGATTAAGATGCTGTGACAGTAATTTAACCTCAAACAAACGTACAGTAGTTATGTTTGTGTGGGTCTGCCTTTGGTTCATAATACATTAGCAGGTGCCTTCCTGTACCACACCTCTTCCTGATTCACCAGCCTGCTCATGTGGATGAGCTCTGGTCTCTTGAGATCTTAGAAGCCTGATGTCACCTCTCTGAAAAAATGCTGCTGTGCAGCCAGGCTTGATCCACTTCCAGGAGACAGAGCATCTAACTAGCAAACTCAGTACCTGGTCTATGTGCTATGCTGCCTTGTCATGTTATCAGCTGGAGCTATGCTGGGATCCTGGATTTTATTTCCCCCAGGAAGCAGAAAAGAGGTAGGCTGCCCTGAATGCAGAAAACTTCAGAGGAAATTACCGTCTTGCACTGCTATGATAACTATCTTGCACAGACAAACTAGTGGTCCTGTCTGAGTCCCTTCTCCCCATCTGAGTTGCACCCTCTCTCTATACATACAAAAAAGCTCTAACACAGTTAGAAGTTTTGCACTAAAAGACCTTTTAATAGCACATAGTTCCATAACTGAGGGAATGCAGGTGCAGGAAGCAAGACAGATAAGGGGCTGGAGGCTATAGTGCATAACTGTGAGGAAGCCTGCCCAGAAGAAAGCCAAGAAGAACAGTTGGAGCTATTTTTAAGGACAACTTTATTTAGCAGAAGGCCAGAACTACTTGAATGTTTGGGCTGTAGTGATAAATGATCTGGATATCTTCAGGGAAGTGGTCCTAGAAGTGTAAGCAATTGTCCTTCTGCTTGAATAGTCCTTATTCCTCCGTGCTCAAAATAGTGACTCATTTGCTGACTACCTCACTTCTAATCCAGGACAGCTCTACCATGTCCTACCCTGCCAAACTGTGAGTGCAGTGATGGACAGTGGTCTGAGAAAACAGCAGGTAACTGTCAGGCACAAATCCTTACTCAAAACAGACTGTACAGGGGCCCTTACTCGCTTCAGCCTTTTCCCTCCTCTGGTATCTCATTGAAATCACTGGAGACCAAAAAAACAAGGCTGATGAAACTAAAGACCGTGGAACAATCTATTTGGGAGCACCAGTTCTCCACCGGAACAGGAGACTCCATTAGTCTGAAGTCCCCAAACCAGAGTCAGCACAGCTCCAGACCTTAGAATTCCCAGATGGCTGTGAAGCAAAAAGACAAATCAACAAACGACCATGAGGAGCTTTATAGCCAGCCAGTACACTAGAATGTTACTGCATCTGGCATATGCTGGTGCTTTCTCCCAACACGTTTTTCACACCTTCTAGGGGCTTAAATATTGAAGCCACAGGCTTGACTCAGTACTAGAATCATTCAGATTTTCTTGTATTCAAACAACATAGCAAACACTGAAACACTAATCAGACAGTAACAGTGGGGCTGGCAGCCTAAACCACGATTCCCTTTACAAAACAATATGCATGTATTATATATGCTGTGTCCAAATTTTGCTTTGTAGCTGGTTCACATACTTACACTAACCATGCGTCTGGCATGTGCATCCATCCATTCACAAACTGCCTTGCTATTGTTTGAAGCAATTTTGGCCTGTGAGTTTTCTTCAAGTTACATCAGTTAAACATCCTGTTTTGGTTAGTTCTCATCCCTAATTACTTATGTATGTCAACAGCTGTACCAGCATTCTCAGTGTGTAGCTCACACACAGCTCCTGTATAATCTTCTTCCATTTTGAAGTTCTCCTCAGCCAACAAACATACTTGAAGTCAGTCAGTCCTAAGCCCATAATTCAAGCACTCTGCGGTCACACACAGGATTTCTAGGCTGTCGGGCATTTCCAACCTTCTAGGTCTAATAGGTGCCTGGATACCCTGATATATAAAGGATATCCTCAAAAATAAATCTGTACCAAGTGGCCAAGATAAAAGAGAAGATAGGTCTGGCAAAATCTGGACATAAAATCACCATACAGATGACCATGTATAAGCTGGGTTAGGAACTTACAGTGCAGGAAGTGACTCCCTGCTAGAAGTTTATTCCTTTTCCAAACTGCAGAATCTTCACTACCTTTCCCTATAAGAAATTAATATGACCAGCTATTTGTAGTACGAAATCATCATCCTACCTTACTCAGTCACACCGCCTCCTTGTAGGCAAGCCCTTCAGCTGAGGTACCCTATGCCATTTAGCTAGATAGTAAGCTACTACATGTAAAGATCCAGGCTCATCTGCAAAGGATATGTACTATTCATACTTAAAGGATATGTTCCACTACTCAGGTAGTGGAACAGCTGAACTGCTTACAACCACGGTGAAAACATTTACTTGTAATTCAAGTCAGTTTCAGTTAACTTGGGAATTTAGCTTAGCTTGGAAACACAGCAAGTAAAATATCACCTGGTTTCCAAATAATGGGAAAGTCACACTTCTTACTAACTGTGATAAATTTCTTTAAAAAATTAATGGACGGACCTTTAACATACTCTAAAAATGTCTTCAAGAGACATCAACGTGGAATTCCCAGTCTGGTGTCAATTCACACCCTCGTTTACTGGGCATTAACATCCCCATATGTTGACCAGACTACAGTGGCCACAGAATACTACTTGGTGATAATAAGTCACTATTTCCTCCCTGCTGCTTTGTTATTTCTGAAGTAAGAAGGGGAGTCAACTGCAGAGACCACACCGCAAATTTCTTTGCACACCTGGAAACACTGCTGAGAGACCTCCAGTCACTTTGAAGTGACTGCTGTAGCCACAGCAGAATTGGAAGAACTGAGAACCACCTTTACCGCTTCCTTTTATAACAGATACCGCTGTCCAGTGATGCAAGAGCCTGATTTCGGCTTTTCACGGCAACACCAGCCATATTCCACCATTTTGGTTAGCAAGATCAACCTTTGAGATTCCTTAATGTCCAAAACTGCTTTTGTTTTTCTCCTATTTAACACAGGTATGTGTGCATGAAGGAATCTGTACAATTCTGTTGTAGAATTCAATGTCAGCTATGTTCATACCATGTTTTATTTTTCACTGTAACATTTTTTCCCCTTCTCCAAACATTCCAGAAGAAAGGGTTAGACTATAACTAATTGACACTTTTTACCTTAGCGAATGAAAAAAGCCATTTCTGATAAAACCAGGGGATGCAGGTTACTTATCTGAATAAGGATTCATGTTTGCACTTTTGAGCTTTTAAAAATTTCCACAAAAATGCAGAATAGTACTTCTAGTACTTATTCATTAGGTACGTATAAGCTATAAATGTGTGTAAGCCTTTGCAGGCATAGCTAAGAGTACATTTGCGTTCTACACAGTTTACAATCTAAGCAAAAAGTCTACAATAAAAGAGGATCAAAATCCATTCCTCACAGGAGCACAGCATCAAACTTACAGAACAGGCTAAGGATAAAGCATGATAGATTTCCACATCCAAGACTTTGAGTTGATACTGGAGCGCAGTGATCTTTGAGAAATACTCTCATTGCTTTCCCAGGTTGTCCTATGAATTAGAGGTATAAAGTCATAAACAATTCACAGATACTTTAAAACAGCATTTTCTAAGCATAGTACAGTCTGGAAGCATAACCGTATCTGTTATCATTAAAGTCTTAGCTATCACTTGATGTATCAGCCTACCTACAAATTTCAAAAAGAAAAACAAACAAAATAGAACGATTCTCCTCCAGACTGTGACACTTCTTTAATCCACTCTCCTCCAGACTGTGACACTTCTTTAATCCACTGTAATGAGTATCTAAAATAAGGTGTACCTCTTACCTGAAATCTACTTCCATTGTCAAAGCTCCTAACACAAATGAGGTTAAAATGTCTCAGCTGGGCTGTTTTCTCCATCCCTGTTCCCAACTGTTATGGCCCTATTTCCTTATTTCTACAGATAAGACACAAAACATTCCTTCCTTCCCAGACTCCTGCTTCATCCACATTTATTCTGTTTACTATGTCTCATCTTGTCTCTCTCCTCCACTGCTAACATTCATATCTGATTCTCTAAAAAAGACAAGTTAGAGACAACTTGTAATTCTGTAAAAGACAGAAAAGTTACTCGAATTAAATCTCCAGTGCATACTCTTCAGGTGAAGGAAATGATCATGCCATGTCTTGCCACTTACATGTTCTACTAATAACTTCCACTAAAAAAGCCCTTATCTCCTAGAACCCTCCCCACAGACTAATACGGAGTAACACACCACTCAAAATACCTTGGTGTTGTACTGTCTCCTGAGAACATAAGGAACCATTTGTTCTGCCAGTGCATGCAGATGTGTTTCCAACACCGATACCAGGGTTTGTCATTCACACGGCAGAGGGGGGACACTGTCTTTGTTTGGGGATGGGGAAATGGAAAGAAGTTCTTTGGGTAGTCTATGGGGTATGGTTATGACGTTGATAAGAGACAATGTAATTAATACATGCTGTCTGGCCAGGGAGCCTGTCATTTCCTTGGCTTTAATAATAATTTAAATGTGGCTATTTTTGCTGTACCCTTCTGAACACCTCAGGCTCCATTTCTCATCTCTGCAGTAGTAGCCCCGTCTCTTTATTGTTTTTAAATTTCCCCTTGTTATGCTCCTTGAATCGACTAAGGATTTTTTCTCTTTTTTTCTTTAAATCATGAATCACACTGATGTCTTCTCTGCTTGTGCACATACTGGAAGCAATTACAGTCCCAGCTCTGCAGTCGTATCAGTCTGCTATGCTCAGTGGAAACCCCACTGAAATCAGCAGGCCTCTGAAGATGCTGACGTACTGGAGGGCTGCAGCCTGCAGTCAAATACTGTTCAATTCTACAGCTCCCTGTTTATCCTCTACTTCTTCCCTGTGAGCTTAGAACCAGTCCCCAGATGCCATATAAAACGGGGTTACATTACAGCACTTCAAACATAATAGTGTCTAAAAATACCATATGCAGACACATAATAGTGTCTAAAAACTTGTGGTTTTTAAAGACACTACAGTCAGGTTTCCTCAGAAAATGAGGGTAGCATGTTCATGTCTGTCTACCCCATCCTTCCGCCCAGTAATTTTTAAATCCCAGTGGCCAATTTCAAGCAAAACTGGCAGAGACGTAGATGTCTTAGAGGTACTAAGTTACTCCAAGTTTGTCCAATACACAAATGAGTAAAAGAAAGAAACTCTATTCATGGACTTACAGAAGGAAAGACTAGACTACCTGCTCTCTTTACTGATCATCAGAAAATCAACCCAGAGAAGAAAAGAAAAATGCAAAATTTATTTAAGATTTCTGTGCACAGAATAGCTTACTTAAAGAGTGACAATAATAAATAAATAGGTGAATATTTATTAGGTGACTAATAGGCATACTTAATTGATATAGAACAGCCTTGCTCTGTGGAAGCTACAACTACTGAAAACAGAACTGAAAGCAAAAATTGCTCAGTGTCTATAGCCACCAGCGCTTTGGGATGGCCAGGCTGGTTAACACTTACGTGTAAACAGCAGACTTAGTTTAGTATCTTACAGCCCCCCAGCAACTTCAGCTGCTCATCCTTTCCCTCTACTCCCCCAACAGAGTTTACTGATCTCTCGGTTGTGCCAAAGAAATGTATGAAATAATCCAGATTTTTCTAAATATGCCTGAAAAGATGAACAGAGGTAGGCAACACAAACAGTTGAGTCAGCACAGTTGAGGAGACAGTCACACCAGGCAACAGGAGGGGTGTATGTGTAACAATTGCCTCCAAGAGGGACAGACAAGACTGCGCTGACATTTCCACATATCTCACAGCATGCTGGGGGGCGGGAGGGGAGATGTGCAGGCATTATGTGCCTGTTCGGTATCACATAATAAAGAATTGCTTTTTACTTACAGCATGACAAGATTAAATAACATTCTGCTATGGATAGCCTCCATCAAACACCTTCCATCAAGCCTTCAACCTCCAATTGCACGGATAGGCACAGCGAACGACAAAACCAGGATGTTTTGTGAATCAGTCCGTTCAGGTGCCGTTCACAGTCTAAACAGGCCTGGCATAGTCCCAAGCTTCCCCTCATCCTGCCATTTATTCCCCCTCTTTCCAGTGTGCCATCGCTTTTTTTGGAGGGGGATGAGATGGGATCAGCTCCCCAGACCTGCTGAGTGTGTGATCGCATAAATGTGACTTCGTGACTGGGAGCAGCGCTGGGGACACCTGAGAGCCAGGACTCACCTCCTCGTAAACTGCTGTGCAGCCCAGCCCTGCAGTGATTCACGGTGTGGGCGAGACACCACCGTCTCCCAGGGAGCCTTCCACACAGTAGGAAGAGCTTGTCCTCCAAACTTACAAAGCGACATTGGCCAAAAGAGGAAGATAAACCCTACCGAAGAAGAAGGTTTTTGCTTCTTAGTAATTCTACAGCAAGACATCTGTGTTCTTTGCAAACAGATGTAATCTTCATTATGGAGACACTCTTTTATTTTTTTTACACTGAAGAGTTTATGTCGTAACGCTGAGCATGTGACTACAGAGTTAACCTTCCACACAGGGAAGATCGCTGAGGAAGACGGCTGACCGGTTGCTCTGTTACACTGCAGTAACAGCATGGAGGTGTTAGCTCCCTCGTCGCTATGGGTTTAACTGGTGCATCAGCAGGCTGCCCAGAGCGGCTGTGGAGTCTGCTTCTTTGGACACACTCAAAACCCGCCTGGACGCGATCCTGTGCAACTTGCTCTGGGTGAACCTGCTTTTGCAGGGGGTGGGGGGTTGGACTAGGTGATCTCCAGAGGTTCCTTCCAACCCCTGCCCTTCTGTCATCAACCAAGGCAACAGCGATGACACGTCAGTGTTTGCATTAAGCATTCAATTAGAGGTGGCTTAAAACCCAAATTCCTCCCCACTGCGACTTCCAGCTTTCAAAGCGCTCAATTTGCTTCCTGAACACTTCACAATTTCCCAAAATTTGTAGTGGGATCTGCCAAAACACCTAGTTTGTTTGGTTAAAGCTTGAAATACTTCACAGCACCTCAGGCTTCTGCTTACTCACAATACAGCTCACAACACAATCGGCAGGAAAGTCTGTTAAACAGTAGTTCCTGCTGAGACTGAAATTGTTTTGCAGCAGTACAGGAGATGCGTTAGTTTTCCCCTCATAAAAATGTAACCCAAATTAAGGCCTATCCAGACAGAAATGAAACCACTCAAAATTGCCCACGCAGCAATGCTCCCTCGTTATTCCTCCCAGCGGTTTCACGCGCAGGACCAGGCGAGGACACCCTCAAGCAGGAAACCCCTCCAGAGGGGCGAGGAGCGGCCTCCCCCCGTGTCGGTTCCACCTCCCTGGCCGCCCAGCCGCCGGGGCCGCTGAGGAGCCGCTGGGCAGGCGGTAGCGCCGGCGGGCGGCCGCTGAGGCGCTGCCGAGGCGCGGCCCCGCCGGTCCCGTGACGGCGGAGGCGGAGCCGGCCCGCCCCTTGAGCGGGTGGCCCCGGGCTGAGGGAGCCGCCGCAGCCGCCGCGCCATGGTCAGAGCCATGGGGCTGGCCGGGCTGCTGCTGGGGCTGTTCCTCCTGCCCGCCGTGCTGGTGAGCACCAGCTTTCGCCATGGCGCCCTGCTGACCGAGCCCGCGCCAGAGCCGGCCGAGTGGGAGCTGGCTTCGGGCGCCGTCCGTGAGGACTCGCTGTGGCCCCTGCCCCAGTGGCTCCGCACATCCCCCCGCCAGCTGCAGCTGGCCCCCGGCCGCTTCCAGCTGGTGCACGGCGCCGGCTCCTCGGCGGGGCCGGACTGCGGCCTGCTGGAGGACGCCTTCCGCAGGTGAGTGGTGGCGGCGGCGGTGGTGGTGGTGGCGGCGGCCCGGTGGCGGGAGCGGTTACCTCAGGGCCCCGCCGGCGTCTGTGCTTCCCCGGCAGGTACTACGAGTACATGTTCGGGCAGTCCTGGCGGGGCCGCAGGCCGCTGGGCGCCCCCCGAGCGGAGCCCGAGCTGTCGCAGCTGCAGGTGGTGATCGAGGCCCGGGACCCCGGCTGTCACAGCTACCCGCACCTCGCCTCCAGCGAGGCCTGTGAGTACCGCGCACGGCCGGTAACCGCCATCCTCTCCTCCCGCGGCGTCTGCCGCAGCGTTGGCGCTTCTTTTCCAGTCATGTGTCTAATGTAAAAGTCAGCAGGGTTGGGGGTTTTTTTTGTTCGTTTTTTTGTTTGGTTTGTTGGTTGGGGTTTCTTTTTTTTTCTTTAAGGAGCTGGAAATCACAGGCTCACTGAGGCGCTCGAGAGCATTTCGCAACAGGGGCAACCAGAAGATAATTCTTGCTCTTAATGCTGTGGGAAGTCTCAGCCCACAGTGAATCACGAAGCTGGTTAGAAGTGTAACCTGTGACTTCTGCAGTTTAGCTAGCATTCAGCTCATTTACCTGCTGCTATCCTTTCTAGTAACTGTCATTAAGGATCAGAGGTATTGTGCTGTGCTGTACCCAATTATGCACAGTGAGGTCTCAGCATCGTCAAGAGATCATCATTCCTTTCAGTACAGGCTATTGCATGAGGGCTGGCTTTGCTTATTCATCTGCTCTCCTTAGAAATAACTACATTTGAATTGAAGCTACCTACACTGGCTTATGTACGTGGTATTTCTGTTTTCCCTGGAAAACCGGAAAGTGTTCAGTGAACTTCTTGTTATTCGTCTTGCAGTATTAAAAATCCACTTTCTATCAGCAGATCCAAGAAAGGATTTAAATACATGATGGTTGTATTGGGTTTGTTCTGCTATGCTTTAGTTCTATGACTGAAGCTCCGTGTGGAGAAGTACTCTTAAAATCAAGTCCTAATCACCAGAGAAGTTTCTTAACGGAAATAAGGATAAGTTGGTAGTATTGCTTTTTGTCTGGGTAGGTTAACACAGAATTCAACATACTCAATTCATCTAGTTCTCTCTTGAGATAATATTCTGTACTAGTGTCGTGGTTTGGGCTGGGCTGGCCACTAGAACAAATGACGGATACTGTCTTAGTTGTTTGGTATGCAGGATACAGATTCTTAGAAAAAGATCCTTTCGGTCTTAAATCATACACCTGCAGCAGGATTAATTCCACCTGACTTGTGATGAAATGTACTTGTTTTAAGTTTACTCAGTCTTCTTGATATGTGTGGCCAAGTAGTGGAATTTTTGTGTGCAAGTTTATAGTGCAATTCAACGCAAATGAAATACAGCATAAAATTGCTAATACTTTAGAATTCTTCTGCCACAGTGAGGTTATTACACAGCTTTACTACTAGTTGAACTTTGAACTGATTTGTGAACTTCAGATTTTAACCAAAACTGGTTCTGCTTTTCTGTCAGGGAATCTGTCAGATCATGTGATTTTTAGATTGTGTTCTTCAGAACAATCAGAATTTTTCCCTCTGCTGTAAGAAAGGAGTTTCCCATTACAAATAACATTGTTTTCCTCTTGTAGTAAGCGGAGCTCTCCAGACTTCAGCAAGGTTTTAATTTTCTATTTTTAATGGGATAGCTTGTTCAGGGAGCAAATGCTGAAATATGCAATTACTAGTCACTTGCTGGATTGAGCCGTTTGGCTTCTTTTCTTAATAGCGGTAGTATGGATCAGTCAATGACTATCCTGTAGGAAGAGTAATGGATATGTAATCAAAGTACAAGTTACCTGCCCTTCTCCCTGCTGGCTTTTTGCCTGCTTGTGTAAAAGGTTCTAAATAGCCATACAAAACTTGTTCTGCCTTCATTTAAGGTGTGATGTGTGTTTAGAAGAAAGCCTCTGTCTTTGAAGTAAATCACTGACTGAACTACAGTTTACCACAGAAAGACCTGTGGAGATTGCAGTATCTTCTAAGTTCTATTTCTTACCCAGAACTTCCCCTATATGCAATCTGTGTTTAGGTTAAAAGAGAAGCTTGAGGTACTTTGTTCGTGTTGCCGGATGGCTTTTCTCTGTAGTTTGAACAAATGTTTGAACTGTATAGCTTATAACCAGCCATTCTTTCATGCTAAGGCAGATCGGATAAATTATTACACAGGAATTTACCCCACTGATTTTTTGCTTTCCTGCTTCAAGTATGCAACTCCAGTCAGTTTATTATTGCTTTAATGTTCAAATAATAATACAGATTTATAGCTTTATAGATATAGTGTATTTTTATATATATGTGTGTATGTGATTTTTTTTAAAAAAATAACATATTTAAAAGATATTTGTTTCTTCACTAAATTTACTGAATCACCTTAGATGGAAAACTAGAATTATTTTAACTTTTTTTTTCAGTACTTCATACTGTGCTTCAGTGCTCAAACTTAAGGGGCAATTGTTATAGATACCTTCAGATACCATTCTTCTTACCTTACTTCATTGCACTGCCCCCGTACACATGCTCATTAGATGGTGGGGTCTGTTTTTTTATTTTTCCTTTGTAAGTATACCATTGTAGAAGCACTTAACAATACTACTTGCTATGTCTCTGTAAGCTATATCTTTAAAAAAATATGTAAGCATAATCTATGGAAAAGGAAGGTAAAAGGAGAAGTAAACTTCTGCGGTTAGGTCTGGCTTAGTTACTGAACCCTTATCATCTATGTCTTAAATGCAAAACTATCAACTGATATGTTTTAAATCAGTTGGGTTAAACTTGGCTGGAATTCTGGCCCATGTACAATATTTAACATTGCCGTTATTAAACACCAGATTTGTTTTATCATCTAACTGCTGACTGTCTGACTAGTAGCTTGCATTATTTCAGGAGCACGTAAATGAAAAATAGCGGCACAGTATCACCGTTAGAAACAGCATTGGTTAGAATTTAAAAAACAAAAGAAGACATGGCACTTGAAGAACCTTTTTAATGCCTGTTAGCATTGTTCTATCGTTCCATATTTCCTTGAGGAATAAATTTTTTTTTCTTTTCTTTAGATCATTTAACTGTAACTGAGCCTGTGGCTATACTGAAAGCAGATGAGGTATGGGGTGCTTTAAGAGGTAAGCTGGTACTTTTCCTATAGGGCTATTTGGTCTGGACTTGTATAAAGTTCATGTCATACTAAGAACCAGCTGACCACTGAGCCTTGCCCTCATTCAGTCCTTCCTGGGAAGTAAGCTTGGGCATAGAGGCCAGAAGGATACCCAGATGTGTGTTGGTCAGACCCTTGGTTTGGATGCTCAGCGTCTCAGATCCAGTGGCACACCAGAAGTGCACCCTCGCTGTGCCTGAAATCAGTCAAGCCAACCAAATCCTGGGTGCTAAAAAGCTCTCTGATCTTCAGTGTGAATAACAAGTTATTCTCTGACCGCACCTAATAACTGAACATGCAGGACACATCACCAAGAAGACCATAATGCTGAAGTTTCAGTCTGCTGTTATTACTGGAATGTTAGTCTAAATTAGCAGATTTTTCATGCAAAATTAGAAACTTCACCAGTTCCAGAAATGACAGGAAGAGATGCATGACAGCAGCAGAAATTCCTACCTTACTCTCAGTAACTTCCATGCTATTCAAGGATTAATTTGGTACAGCTGAACTGTACTGCCAATATTCTGTACTTGTGTATAATGGAGAGCTTGAATGGTTCTCTCTTCAGAACTTCATTAACTGTGGTGCTGGAGAAGTTAAGGAAACTGTGCTAAAGGGAAAGAAGCTCAGCTACAAAGCATTGTTTCTAGCTATGTGAACACCTGTAAATAGTTGTGGTCCTGTTTTTTAACTAAAACTTTAAGGACAAGTACTGGGTTGTACTCCAGATCCCTTTCTTGGATTTTTTTTTTCCAGGTTTGGAAACCTTCAGCCAGTTGGTTCATGAAGATGACTATGGAAGTGTAAGTATAGCTATTAACTAAAACCACAGTCCTGATAACAGACAAGCACATTCTTTATTAGGTGCTCTTCTAGAAGCAGCAGATCTACTAGTTTCATTAAGTAATTTTTCAGAAAGTTATTATCGGAAAGCTGTTAACAAACTGAAAAGCAAGTATTTCCTGTTTGAAATTATGAATATAAAATGAGAATTCTAATTTTTAAATCTCATTCTCATAGTTTCTTGTCAATGAATCTGAAATCGATGACTTCCCAAGATTTGCTCATAGAGGAATCTTACTAGACACTTCAAGGCATTACTTACCATTGAAATCTATTCTTACAAACCTGGTAAGTGCACAGTTTTGTATCATTAATAATGAATGCTTTTTGTTGTGTTTTGCCCCCTGAAGTAGGTAGGCAACTGGAGCTGGTATGAGAGGACCCATCCCCTCTGGCTGACTTCTAAAAGGACGGTGAACTTTGCTAAGTGGAGGTCAGAACATACAGCGGAGAGGAATTGAGTGGGCAGACACAGTGAATCTATAAAGGAGGCTGGGATTTGTGGTACCTTGGGCTTTCTGTATTTTCTGTTGCCTCAACCAGCTCACATATTTCTTGGAAGCATGTTTTGAGACATCTGACTGTCACCAAGCAGTGCAGGGGAGACCTTGTAAGTCCTGGCTTCGGTGCCACTGGTTGCAGGAAAATTCCATTCTTTTCAATAAACAGGCTTTGGTAATCCTTTCTTATGCTGCTAAGGGCAAGCCAGTAATTAACTAGTACAGAGAAAGGGGGGAAATTGGAAATGTTCATTGGAAGGTACCGATTTCTTTCACTGTGTCTCTTCAAAATGAAAAAAACACACAAATAAAAAGCCCAAAGAAAACTTTCTCCAAAAAGCTTACATAAGCACACTAATAATTGTGTGGTCCCACGTTGATGGGAAGGTGATGAATTTGTGCAATCATAGCCACCAAAGCTGTGGGTTTTTTTCTGTTTTGTACTCCTTTCTGCTGTTGAAATCCTTGTAGCAAGGTTTATTTGGTGGGTTGAAATGGAAGAGCCTTTGAATGGAGGAACATGCAGTTTCCTGTCTTGTCTCTGTCTTGCTTTTCCAAGATGAAGTAGTGTTAGAAATTCCCCTTCTATGTTGCAGAACTTTGCAGAGCAGGCTTCAGATGGGCAGGAAGAGAGTGCAGGTAAAACCAGTCTTCATTTCTGAGGTCGTCCTTGAACTGGGCTCAGAACTTGCCCCTCCATGGGTATTTACCACTTGTATTTGCATTTAAGATCAGTCCCTGTTCAGTAAGTAGTATTTGTGTAGTTTTTCATTTACAACTGAGGGTGCTTCAAAGACTGAAGTAGTTAATTGTGTCAGTGATTGTTATCTTTTCTAAAAGAGACAGCGATGTCCAAAGAGTTGGACTTGACCTTTGAGACTTGAATTTCTAACCGTTTTTGTGTTTCTGTAACTGTTGCTATTCTGTTTTCTTTCCTTAAGTTATGCCTGTGGCTCTAATAATTTCGCAGCACTACATTTTGTGACATTTTTCTGGTTTAAGAACAAGTGTGCTTTTCCTCCCACCTCTGTGCCTTCTTGAATCCAGGCTAACCTAATAAAAAGCATCAGTAATCCCTTCACTGACATGTGGTAATTAGATGCTTAAGGCAGCAGTTCAAGTACATTTCTTGTTTGTGTACAGCTGCTGTACTGTATTTCCTGGAAGGGCATTGTCCTTGAGGAAGGAGTGGCTGAGATAAAGGTCAGGAGATGTAATTTTCTATGTGGAAAGATGGTATTTGATAGAAATGCGTGAAGACATGTGGCAATTAAAACGTCTGCTGTGTAATAAAACAGATGAGATAATTGTGGGGAATGGACAAAGTATAAATCTTCCTTCCTTTGGATTTGGTGGGAGTTCCTGAAGAGATTTTGTCACCCCTTTAAACCCAGCTTGATGAAGAAAAGAAAGGGGGAGGAGTGGAAATAATTGTATTGTGACAAGGGATTGGAAGCAACTGTGTTGCAATTACTCAGTCCCGAACAACCTAATGAACACTTACTCCATCTGCTCGCGGCACACAATGCGTCTAGTGACTCTGACAAACTCGCATAACTTGGGTATGTGTGTGACTGTCCATCTGGAGTCATAATTCTAAAATAAGCATGTTAACATTTATCTTGGTTATCTTCAAGTTCAAAAAAGGGAAGTATTGACACTGTAATGACTAAAAACATAAGGGAACACTATCTTGTTTGTGGAAAATGCATGCATTTATTTTGCATGCATTTGAAATGGATTCTGCAGAAGTCACTAGCAAGTAGGTATGTACTAAATAGTAGGAAACTCTGTCATGTGGTTTAGTTTTCGGGTCCAAAGTATTTAGGTAGAAAAGTATAGGCTTTTCTGTAAGCTGAAATAGCTGATGGTGCATTAAGAATTACTCAGATACGTTCTGAAGTGGAAGAAGTTAATAAGCATTTATAGCAGTTCCCCTTCTACCAGCCAGAGCAGCATGATGAGATCAAGAGCTTGTTGGCACGAGTGGTGCAAATAGATGGCAGAGGAATGGAGCAGTAGTATAAACAGGCTGGTGCGTTTTGGTGTATGCATCTAGGATTCAGTAAAACGTGGCATGCTTTTTCTTTGTTTGTTTGGGTTTTTTTTTTTTAAAGTTGTCACTTTAGGCAGGCAGGATATACTGGGACAAGACCACCTTTTTTGCATAGGTTTTCTGTGATAGTGAAGTGCTTAACTAGACTGTATTGCATTATTTGTTACAGGATGCCATGGCTTTTAACAAGTTCAATGTCCTCCACTGGCATATAGTAGACGATCAGTCATTCCCTTACCAGAGTATTTATTTCCCTGAATTAAGTGACAAGGTGAGTAAACATTGGAGCAGGGTGGGACAGCAGAAATATGGCACATATTTTGTGAAAATAAAATGCAGAGCCTACCAATGGTTGAATACATCTTGCCTTGGCAGATTTGTTTCTAAAACAAATACAGTGCAATGTATCTCTATCACAGCAGATTTTGCTAATTAGGGAAAGCCATCATGAGGTTTTTGCTCAGTCACAGTACAGCAGCAGCCAAATCAAGCATGAATAATTAAGTAGACGGAGCCTAAGCACAAGATTTGTAGTTCTGTTTTAAAATGCTTGCTATAATCTGACCCTCTTGAAAATTATGTAGCAGATGCCATGAAGAATTTTTTAATTAAAAAATTGTAGATAGTGGATGGTGCAATCAGATTATTTTTCTTGGTAATGCTGTGGAGTTCTGTCCTATTCCACACTGACAGCTGGAGAGAGAGAGATGGCCTTTGTCTCAATAGCCACCTTTTTGAAAGGCTTCTTCTTTCCCATTATCTTTTTTGAGTACCTCAGCTGTGGAAACCGTTTCCAGATAAATAGAAGCTTAAAGTCCTATTAATCATGAGGAGTCATGATGCTTTTCTTGTGTAGTTTGACTCTTTGGCAAGCATCTGTTTCACCAAACTGTAGCAGTCTGGGTCATTTTTCACATTTTTTGGCTGTGGGTGTTGAATAACACTCAAATTCAGCGTCACAAAACAAACATGCCCTAACACTAAATTGGGTATTGTATCCAAACTGACAAGCAGAGGTGTTGGAAGAAGATACCATTCTTTCTGACTTGACACATTTTTTCCATTAGCCTTGCATGTCATGTAACAAGGGCCCTGTGTTTCAGAACTAATGATGCAGAGGTGGAGGGGAAAGCTAACTTGCTGCTGTACAGAAGAATTGAAAAACATCTCTTTCAAAAATCTGATGGAATAGAAACTAGCTTTTCTGTTTTCTTCAGTAACTGTGAGCTAAGGAGGAAAGGATGATCTCCTCAGGAGATTTGTCTTAGTGTGGAAAAAGGGGTTAATTTCTGTGGGTTTTGTTGTTGGGTTGTTTGTTTTTTTTTTTCCCCTCCACTAGTCAATGTAAAAGTACCGTCAGTGCAGTTGCACGTGTGATAAACCAGAAAAGGCCAACTTGTAAAAATGCTCTTCAGTCTAAATTATAACACTTTAATTGCAATTTTGTGAGCTGCTGGTATAATGTTTTCTAAAGTGTTTCTAAATGTGAATACTTTACAGGGAGCATACTCCTATAACCACATCTATACTCCTACTGATGTCCGTTTGGTGATCGAGTATGCCCGATTAAAAGGCATTAGAGTTATCCCAGAGTTTGATACCCCAGGACACACACAGTCTTGGGGAAAAGGTATGTCCAAGAAAGTATTAATGATTAAAAGATTGTGGTAAGTAGGGTGTAGCAAGCAAACTTGTTAAAAAGCAGCCTTTAAAGTGCTTTGAAAGGCCCTTGATAAGAGGTAAATAAGGGGCGGACTCAGTGATGGCCATGACCTTTATGTGTTACGAGGAACTAAAGCACATTTCATGTGCTGGGTGTGCGTGCAAAGGCACAGATATATTCTGTCTGCCTTAAACTTCATGTTGTTGTTATACCCCCATCCAGTACTCTTGAGTTTAGAGTAATAAGGCAGTGGCTACAAATAGCGAGTTGCTGTCTCTAGAGATTTCTGCTTTGGGAAGGTTCTTTCAAAATGGTTAATGTTTCTATTAGTAAAATGGTAGTCTGCCAGTGTATGAAACACAGCAAAGTTGGATGCTTTTTCACTCTCTATCTTCTGGGTTTCAGAATAATACTTCTCTTGATAGAGAATCCTTGAATCTGAGGGTGGTGGTGTTTATATGTACTCAAGCACCAGGGAACCTTGTGCCTTAATTCAAGGTGCACTGACTGCAGTTTCACTGCAATTAACATAAGATGGGTTTGGCCAAACTAGAATTAGTAAAGGTTTTTCTAGTGCTTTGTAGCTTTAGCTTTAGCTGTGGGGCAACTCTTAGGCTTATCCTGTGGGGATGTGGCCATAATGTTGGAAGATGCCTCAGGCTCTTTCTCACTAATTTAAAATGAGGAGGAAAGGAACAAGGCAAAAACTAAATTTGCTAAACAGTCATTCTGAATCCTTTATATCATGTGGTCTTTGCTGTTACAGAGCACTAATAAAAGCCAGTGACTTGCCTGGTGATATGTGAGGTGGTCTACGTTCATATTAAGAGCAAGATTTGCTCCTAATAGCTTCTTGTATAGTGGCTTGTTTAATGTGATGCACGTGAGATGGTCCTGTCTTGGTAGCTATGTTTTGTTTGCATTCAAATTCAAGATACTGGGGAGAAGTCCTAAGGCATGCAGGGAGGGTAGTTGAATCAATCTACCACTAGGTCCCTGTTTGGGGGAAACGTGCTTGGAGTAGGAAACACACAGCCAGGAAGGTGCTGCTGCTGCAACCACAGTTTACCGGGTAAACTGGACTTGGGTATCTCCAACCTACATATAATGACTTTTTCCTATGTTGTTATCCTGGCTCATGTTGCTTCAGGTATCTTGACTCAAGAACCAGTGCTTCATATTGATGTCTGTCTAGCCACCTTTTGTTGTGTAGACATAAATTCCTAGCAGACTGAGGTAGGACATCTACCTTGAGCCATATACCTCCCACCTACTTAGGTGTTAACAAGGCAGAGTAATAGAAAGAGAAAAGAGGCCTCTGGAGCGCACTCATTATATTTGGCTTCCTTCTAATTGGCTTCCTTCCTAAATCCACTAAATCTTTTTTATTCAAGTAGTCATCCGGAAGCTGTTTTGCAGGTACAGTGATATGTTCCATAAATTAGTGTGTGTTAAATCACAAATCTAAAAGTCAGAGTCCTGATTTCCACTTAGAGGGTTCTTCAAACTTGGGCAAGTTGTTTTATTTCATCCTGCCTCTGTTTGATTATACTTAGATAGATGAGCACTTAAATCATTAATATTAGCCTTTTTAATGTGGGTGACTGCCTCTTCCTGCTAGTAAAGTTAGCATACCAACATGGAACTGAATATCCTCTATTAATTGTTTCTATTAGGTCAAAAAGATCTTCTCACCCCTTGTTACAGTGGAGAACATCCAACTGGGTCCTTTGGACCTGTAAATCCCATTTTGAATACAACTTATGACTTCATGGCTAAATTCTACAAAGAGATCAGCAGTGTATTTCCAGATGCATATATTCATTTGGGAGGAGATGAAGTGAACTTCGATTGTTGGTATGGTGACAGTTCAAAGAATAAATACCTAGTGCCTCTTAAACTTGCCTAAATCCATCAATTATGGAACTCAGTTGCATGAGACAGTTTTAATTGCTTAATCCAAAGATCTCCACTCCTATTTCTGTAACTATGTACAGGCAGAGCGTTTGTGATCCTCAACAAGCAAGTGATGTGCAGAATCTTGCTTTGACTAGTAGTTTCACAAAAGTTCAGATGCTCTAAAGGATTTCTTTGTGAAAATTAATCTGGCAGGAAGGAGAACTAGAAGAGTGCTATATGAGATAATTAACATTTAAATAAAATTTAAATTAAGTGTTAAAGGAAAAACAGTTCTTCCCATTGAGTTCTGCCTTCCAGAAAATCTGTTAACATTAAATATTACAGTACTGACTCCTGTGTGCTTGTATTAAGTGTAGTGTGTTTTATTAGAGTTTTTCAATTGGTTGTGAATTTTGAATATTTTGGAGTCTCTCTGCTGGAGGAACTAATCATACAGAATTTGGAGCAGATCTAATTGCATGAGTATTCACATTGATCTAGTTGGTATTTGTGCGTCCTCTTGAAGTACCAAATCTGAACACTCAGGACTTGCTTTAATTTTTAAAAAGAAAGAAAATTTCTGACAAATGCTTTATCACAAAAGTGTTGGGTTGCTTTTGGGGTATTTTCCCAAATTCTTAATGTCACTCCTGCAGATCCCTTGTTATTATGGCTGCTCAGTTTCCAGACCTGCTGGCAACCTTCCCACAAAGTCGCAGAGAAGCCAGGAACCCCAGAGCTCTTAGGAGCTTGAGGCAGCCTGCCAGAGACTGCTTCAGAACAGGGACTCCAGTACTTCTACCAGAGAAGCAGGACTATTGGCTTTATTTCAAATCGGGATGAAACTGTTTCAAAATACCTAAATCATCTTAGCCTGCTGCTTCTACTCTGTTGTGCATTCCAGACTATGGTGTGCCTAAGGCATCAGCTAGTCTGCTGTGCATAGGTAGAAATGGTTGAGAAACCTGGTTTAAAACAAACCAAAATTACTCTTTTTTTTTTTTTTTCCTAACTTCTTTTGTTGTTATTATTTAAGGAAATCTAACCCTGAAGTGAAAGAGTTCATGAAGAAGCAAGGATTTGGAATTGACTATGCTAGGCTGGAATCTTACTATATTGAGAAGTATGTTGTTTTTTTAAATTCCTGCTCAGCTTTTCACAGCTACTGTCTGAGGGTGGTGTTGAGGTGCAGATACTGAAGCTGATTTAGGTTAGCCTATATCGTTTTCAAAAATTGCCATGTATTGGGGACTGCCCACTTTCTTTTATTTTAATACACTGAATGTGAAGTTCACAGTTTTAAAATGTGGAACACAACAAAGACACATAGGTTAGTTCTACACGCGCTCTGAATGTATTGGATATCTTAAACTAGGTATCTGCTGTAATGTCAACACACAGGGTGGGGAGGAAAAGTGCTAAGGTTTTTGCAGCCATTGACTTCTCTCATTCTTGGATGGACATGGATTTAGACACCTGTCTGAGTTGCTGGTAGTTCTGAACATCAGTTTGTGTTACTGCACGTGGATATCCTTATACATGGGATAACATCCTCCTCGAGGCAGAGCACTGAAGGCCAAAATCAGAAAAAAAAAAAAAAGGTTTTTTTTGGTCCCCTATGCAGTGCTGGGAAAGGCCTGACGTGCCTTAGGGTAGAAAACAGTGTGCCTGTGCTGATCTCATTGAAGTTCACAAACATGATCTTATTTCTAAATTCTAGGATTTTGGACATTGTTTCCTCTTATAACAAAGGATACGTGGTCTGGCAAGAAGTGTTTGATAACAAAGCACAGGTAAGATGGAAAAATAAGTAAGATACTCTTGCATAACAGCACAATATTGTAAGAGGCTATAATAGACTATTAAGTAGTTACGGTTGTCTCTCTTAAGAGTTAAAGCAAGTCTGCTGACTTAGCAAGTCTCCCCAGGTATGGGGCTTGCCTTGAAATTATCATTTATTGAACATGTAAAATAGGTGGAACAGGTAGACCAGCACTGAAGTGCTTTCTAAAGGTGAGCACACATAAGATGCTTCAGAGCATCAGAGTAAAGGGTAGGGAAGTTTCTGTGAGTTTCTGTATGGTTTTTTTTTTCATGCGTAACTGTGGGCCTGGTCTAGTAACGCCAGGTGCTTAGTTTTTCAGAGCTGATCAGATAACTGGTGCAGGTAGGAACCCTCTTATGGCATTAACTGTTTGTAGTATAACCTAGGCTTCACTTTAGAGTGAGCTCTGTTTAAAACCAGCAAAGAGCTAATTAGCTTTAGACTGTGCGGAAAAAAAAAAAAGACAAAAGGTAGCTTCCAAAATGTTCCTCTTCAAAACAAAATGCCCAGTTTTGAAATCCATCATCCTTTTTCCTGATGACAGCAATTAGGATTGTCTGTAATGTTTTGGGGTTTTGTTTTGTTTTTCCTCCTTTTAGCTGAAACCAGACACTGTAGTTCAAGTGTGGATGGGAAACAACTATGCTCATGAACTGAGCCGTGTCACTGGAGCTGGGTTCACTGCAATCCTGGCAGCTCCCTGGTACTTAGACTACATTAGTTATGGGCAAGACTGGAAGAAATACTACAGCGTCGAACCGCTTAACTTCCCTGGTTTGTTACTTTTTTTTATACGCATGTTCTGTGCATGAAAGCCTTTGGTTCATAGTAAGGTGTAAATGGAAAGAATAAGGCTATTTACAGTGGTCATGCAGTCACTGTGATCAGATGGGCTGTAATCACAGGACTTCAGTGTCAGCTAGAACTCTGGAAAAATTTCAAATCAAAAAAACAGCAGGGAAAAGTGTTGCCTTCCTCAAGCATCTGGCACTGATGCTTGTGTGAGACAGGATGCCCGACTAGGTGGACAGATGCATCATGCGTTAGGGGCAGAGTTGTGCAAAATGGCTGTTTGGTAGACAGACATTGAATCCATATGTTAGCAAGCTTCTAGAGCATTAGACTGTTCTAGAAAAAAGACGGTCTCTCCCTCTGGCTAAAGCTGATAGAAACATCTTATTCTTTCCCGGGGCTTTCATTTTGCGCAAGGTAGCTCTTAGAGCTGATCAGGGAGAACACCTGACTTCATAGCTTTTTCAAGGAGTGTTCTGTGTGTGATAGAATGAACAGTTTCAATCAGGACTGAAATCTCTGAAGAATGTCAGAACTCTGAGGAATGTCTTTCAGCGGATAAAAGGTAAAATCCTTTCTGACAGAGAAGGAAAACAGGTTTTCTGGGCAAATGGTCTGGTGGTTCTAACACTGAGTAGCAAGACTACCAAAACGTTAAGTTAGTGCTCAGAATAGGTATTTTATATGATAAAACAAACAACTGAATATCAGTCCTCTCTCAGTATTGGAAAATGAAATTGTTGATATATGCCCATCTTCTGGGCAAATAGAAATTCTAACTTTCTGCTTTAACTTCAGGATCTGAAAAACAGAAAAAGCTTTTAATAGGTGGAGAAGCCTGCCTGTGGGGGGAATTTGTGGACGCAACTAACCTCACACCAAGATTATGGTATGAACTGCTTTATCTTTAGATTTTTAGAAAGTCAGCTACAAGGAGCATTAATTAATCCAACAGGACTGTATGCAAGTGGTAATAGTGGTCTGTGCTGAACCTGAGCAGCTATAAAAATTGATGCTTGTGGATATGTAAGACCTGCTATTAAAAACTTTAAGCCATCCAATCATACCTATTCTAAAACTCAGTGTATCTTTACAGGCCTCGAGCAAGTGCTGTAGGGGAAAGACTGTGGAGCAGCAGTAATGTGACCAACTTGCAGGATGCCTATGAAAGACTGACTAATCACCGATGCCGCATGCTCCGGTAAGATTGATCGCTACAGTAAAGCTTGGTTCTCATGCCTTATCACCAATGGAGTTCAAGTACAGGCCTAAACTGCTGGCCTGGAAATTAAGGGGGAGAGCTAGTAGTCTAATCTGGCTATGTAAGTCTTGTCCCACATGTCTTTTATCCACAGAAGAGGAAGAACAGATACATTAAGACAGGGGCTCTAGACATTTTTGCAACTAACATTTTCAGTACTCATTAACTTTCTTCAGTGAAATACTAGAATTCATCTATGCCTTTCTTTCCTCTAAAAGAAAAAACAACACCATGATTGACGTATTTCAGACAAAAAGGATATTAAAGAGTCTATGGGAGGAATGCACAGACCAGAGAAAAAGTAGACTTTGATAATAAATAATTAACAACTTTCTTTAAATAATAATTGAAGACCTGCAGCATGCAGTCAGGTGGAGCTGTTTGCATGAGAGGTGAGCTTGAGTGAGCTATTCTTTCAGGTATTGCCTTACTGTGGGAACTGAAAGGGGTGGATAAGGAATCCCTGATAAATTTTAATTCATTTATGGCTACTGTAAACAAAGTCAGTTCATAACATAGTCTTCTCTGCAGTTCTTTCCTAAAAAGTATCTAGACAAGTTACTGGTTAATTACTGCTAGTGCTGTCTTTGTATATTCGCAGTTGTAGAAATGAGTGATTTCTAGATCTTAAGTCCAAGTTTGACTCCACTTTTAAAAGTATAGTCAGAGAGCCTTTAGGTTTTCCCAAATGCTGCTGCAAAGTTGGACTGCAGCAAGAATGCAACTTGCCATTTAATTTCTGTAGAAAAGTTTATGACAAGTCATTGAAAAACCGAACAGTGTGAAGAAGTATTTTGAGGTAGATACAAATCAGCTTTTTGGAGAACAACATACAATGGCAGTTACAGTCAGCACTTAAACCTCAAGCACTCTGCTCATGTTCCTGTAGATGTCCTAGCATGATTATCTGTTGGAATCACTGACTTTTAGCTTACAGTGTAAACTAGCTCTTTAATTAAATTAATCAAGTTAAGAGTGACTGAAAGACTTGTAAATTTTGACTTGTTGGGTTTATTTCAAGCTGGCTTAAAATAATGCAACAGGAAGGTAACACAATTTACATAGAGCTATCATCTCCCTTAGTCATGAGAAAAATAAATGCGTTAAGAAAGTTAATAAATGCATGTTAAAAACAAGATTAAAGGGCTTTAAAAACGTATGTCCTATCACTTAACAGGATGGTGCATCTCTTGATGGAGCTTAGAGAAAACACTGATACAACAGAACAGCGAAGTGTACACTGGCTGTACCTCTAGGATTAGGGTTTTACAGCAAACTAAGCCATGCTATTCCTGGACCTGGTTAACTACTGCTGCATCTCCATCTTCTTCCGTAATGCTGGCACTTGTATTGCTGTGTAGGGAGCTGATCCAGACGACTGCAGCTGCTCTGGTAGTGCTAGCATGAGAGATGCAGAACGCAGGGGCAGACTAAAGACTACTCCCTGTACTTGCACGCTTTTTTCCTTAAACTGCTTTCTGGTGCTGAAACTGCTTTGCTGGCATATAAACTTATGGTGAACAATTCCTGTTACAAACAGACTACCTTAGTAAAAGGACACGTGCTCCTGAAAATTTTTCCTCTTACGTAGTCTTTGAACCAGAAAACCATGAGAGAAACCATTCCCTTTCCACTGATGAAAGAGCATACCTTGGAGCTGCAGTTCTGTTTCACCTCACGTATATGGGGCTTCCTTAGCATTGTGTGAACTCAAAGAGCTGATTTTATCAGTCAGACTGTTGTAAAGTCTTGGAGCATGGGCAAAAAGAACTATGTCCCTACTAACATTTTTATACATAGTATATGCAGGCCAAGGAGCCATTCCAAGTAGAATGAACAGCTCTGGCTTGCTCTGCAGCTGAGTACCAGAGAGTAAGGGAATGGGTAGGTATAACTTTCTAACAGCTAGATCACAGTCAGCGGAGTAACAGTAGCTCTGCCTATCCAAGGACACTGCCATTGAAATAGTACCATGACAACAGTAGCTGCTATTCAGATCTAAACTCAGCTTCCTGTAGGATACAGCAGCCCAAATTGCAGAGAAATGATGATGGGAGAAGGGAAACAAAGAGATGGGCGTATATCCTAGACAACCCTATCTTTCACTAAGAGAAGGTCTTGCTTAGGGGCAAGCAATAGTTCAGATGAGCTATTTCATTATTCAGTTTCTTCCATTGCAGCTCTTAAGTTAAATTTAAACACTAGTATAAATCACTGTAGCAGTACTGTCTAGCTCTTAAATATTCAAGCAGCAGAATTTTGACTACAACTACTTTAACTCTGAAACACCTTTTTGTACTATCTTACTGCACCATCATAAGCTAGAGGGTTCTTTTTGTTTTTAAAGACACATGAGAACAGAATAATTTATGTTAGTGTAGATGGAAGAAGTCCTGTTTACTAAACCTGGCTCCCCCCAAAAATCCATGAAAATGACATTTAGAGCTGCATGTAAAGGAAACATTGGGGTTGGGGGGGAGTGCAAATGTCAACTGATTGATTGGTATTTTCATTCTTACAACTTCTTTTCAATAAAAGCAATAGATTTTGCAGAACATTAACACAATTAGACCCTGAATTTAAGCTTTTTAACCTGTTTTCTAATATTCTGGTACACCTTATTGAAATAGAGAACTGTACTTAATGGAAGTACAATGAACTGTAGAATAGGGCCCTTTTTCACTCCCTAAAGAGGCCATCTGTTGTTCCTTTGAAGTAGTTTTGTTTAAACAAAGATTAAAATAGAACAACAGTATCTCTCTTCCTGCCTACACAACCAGCCAGGTGTTTGATTATAATCATACACATTCCATTTTATTTTAACAGCCGTGGCATAGCAGCTGAACCTGTGTTTGTTGGATACTGCGCCCATGAAGCAAGAGGGCAGTAACTGCTGCAGAATTTTCTAGTCAACAACCTGAAGTGCCTCTGGGGTATGAATGTATGTACATGCAATTTGAAATTTGAACCAAG